>OX104119.1:1954394-2185237 GCA_944474755.1 Limnoperna fortunei
TTTATAGCAGAGTAGGTGAATGTAAGTAGACATTGACCATGACACTTAAATTTTTACCGACAGGTAACCGTATAAATGTAGAATGTGCGTGTGGACACTCCATGTTTTAGACAGTGTTCCATTAAGTTAAATAACTGGAAAATCACTGATATTAAACTAATATGTTTATCAGACCATGTTGGTTTTTATTGATGGTGTAATATGATGGTATATTTTATTACAGGTTAACTTGGTTTTGGATTTATTTATTTATTTATTTATTTATTTATTTATTTATTTATTTATTTATTTATTTATTTATTTATTTATTTATTTATTTATTTATTTATTTATTTATTTATTTATTTATACCCCCCACAAACTAGTTTGGGGGGGTATATAGGAATCACCCTGTCTGTCTGTCTGTCCATCTGTCCACATCCCTTGTAAGTGCTTCTCCTCCTAAACCGCTTGACAGATTTTGATGAAACTTTACATGAAGGAAGTACATTATATGTAGATGTGCATGAAGAATTTTCATCACTGTCTGGTATTATTCAGGGGAGATAATTGTCTTGAAGCGAAGCGGGGGTATCCCTTCCCTTTGTGAGCTTGCTCACAGTCCACACTTGTTTATTTTTATTTATTTATTTATTGTTTGTTTGTTTGTTTGTTTGTGGTAGGAAGCGAGAAAGTGATCAGACATGGGTTTTTTAGGATGAATTAAAATATGCTTTAAGTTTGAACAGGGAGCATTTATTTACAATTCCATGCCAAGTACAACATGGATTAAAAATGGAGTTTTTGATAAATGTGATTTGGCTGGGTGTACACCGTTATAACCAAATGGGAATACTCACTTTAATTGGTACAGCAATCTTTGTGTTCCAGATAGACTGCATGAGAAACTTTCTGATGTAGTTTGTTCAATCTGTCAATTGTTTCTCTTTCAATTTACATACATGTTTGTTTGTTTGTTTGAATGGTGTTTTAACGCCACTTTCAGCAATTTTTCAGCTATTTCATGGCGTCCAGTTTTTATTGGGGGAGGAAGCCGGAATACCCGGGGAGTACATACATGTAGCCCAACTGATTGAAGTGTGTGAGGGCATTGCTGTCCTTGTTAGAGTTGTCACAGGTTTTCCAACACTACCTTAAAATACCAGTAGTAGGGAAGGAAATATACATATATTGTTCATTATTTTATGTCCAGTGCAATTATTGCATGACATGCTTGACTGAACATGGATTTTTACAATACAGTCTACACACTTTTAGTGTACTTAGTATTTGTACAGGATGTAGTGACCAACCACTGAACATGTTTTTTTCCAGTTGATTTCATTTTTAATGTTGTAAAGCCGAATTTTCCATACTTGAGGACTAACAATTTTATAATTGAAGGTCGAGGAAAAGGGGGGGGGGGGGTGGGGGAGATTAAAAAAAAAATTTTGTCACCAACCCAGTCTGACCTACATGTACATTTGTTAATGTACATATGAAAAAATGTGTCAGATGTTCAGATATCCCAACTAACTGTTCTGCATAAAAAAATCAAACGTCAACTCGCATATGACAATACAATTCTGTCCAAAATTTAAAATCCCAGGCCAGCAGGTAAGAAAATGGATGATCTCTAAATATTTATTCATTCATCACACCTGCAATTTGTATCAGTTTTTATCACACAAGCTGTTGACCTTTTGACAGAAATTACAGTCAAGAGATTATTGGATAAAGTACACTCATAGAAAACAATGGGCTCCATCTGAATTGTACTCCATGACATGTCAGATAGTTTAAACAATTACGGTAAAACCCGTGTAATATGAACCTTTTGGGGCATTTTTTGTTTGTCAAGTACAGGAATTAGTATTTATCTGGTTTTGTATTTACAGAGATTTCAAATGTGACTGATATTCTGTAAACAGTCGTGTCGCTTTATTGTCTACATGAATATCTGATTAGCCTGGGAGGGTATAATACACCAGAAGTAAAATGTTGAATCTTTCAAAATCAAGCAAGTCTTGATCTCTTTAATGTGTATTATGTGTTAAATTTCATATTCTATATAATAATTGATCCAAAATCCACCCATTCCCGGTATGGATCGTATCTCCATACCCAGATTGGAAAATTAAGAATTTGAATTTGTATGAACACTAGATGCATTAATGCACACCGAGATTTCACAGTATCTGTGACATTTACCTGACTGACATGTCAGATAGGTAAAAAGTGACAGTTTTACCTGTAAATATTTGTTCTGCATTAGCTGATCAGAGATAAACCCACCCTGTTGTTTGTCTGTTGTAGATAAACTACAATTTTTTTTTTGCTATAAGTAAATTCTAGGTTACTCGTGGGGAAAATGTGTCAGTAGATTGGTTATTATTGTAAAGAGTTCGTAATATTTTGTTACAAGTTTTGAAGCGAATATTTTTTGTTTGTTGTAGTTTTTGAAATCTTAAGTTTGATTTTTGGCTATTGTATTGTCCATGCTGATATCTGTGTGTGTTCCACTTGTCCCTAAATAAATATTTTCTTTTGCTCACTTATACTAATACAAAACACTTATTAGGTTGTGCATTCTTTACAAGATAACAATATACCAGTATTAATACATAGTTAAATATTAATTAAAACACATTTCAGGCAAATAAAATATCTAAAATTGTACTAAATGCAACTGGATACAGCCTGGTCTGGAAGTATGTAGAGGGTGCTATAAACCAAAGAACTTTGTCTGAACAGACAGATATAAAATCAATTTATTTTTCTCCCTTCCTCAGTTCTAAGTTATATTTATAGCACAGTCTTCTGAGTTAGACAGATACACCTTCGAACGCTTTAAGCCCCTAGATCCCGCCCATTAATAATTGGTTATAAATAAAGAGGGCGGTGTTTATTATGGTGGGACCGATATTCGACTAATCAAATGAAAAGCTAATATTGGAAGCTCGTGCTATCTGTTTGCAGTGAAAATCAATAAAATTTGACTTAATTAAGGCGGAGTTTTACTGTGCATTATCGGATCTAATTGTAGTTGGTTATTGCATGGCTATTTTCCCTTGAGTTTAACAGGCACACGTGACCTTTCATGCAATATTATACAAGTGTTTTATTTTAGAGCATACCTACTGTCGTCTCTTGTTTATTCGTAAAAAAGAACAAAGGATTCATGTTACAATGACTGCTTTATGAAAGAAATCAAGGATTTAATATCGTTAGATGTTGATATGTTTAAAATATAAGAGAGGTTTTTAAGTTCATATATATTGTCAACATGATCAATTAATACAGTGAACATGTGTAACTCATCATTACATAAGGTACTCAACATCCCAAACAACAAGAAATTGTAAACAAAGTTCCTTGAACCACAAATTATTCACTGTCTAGATCTAGTAGATAATGTCCTGACAGTTTTTATGCCCTAAAGCTTCAACAGATGTAAATCTCACTTAGTACCTGGCCATTATTAAAGGTCATAACAATGTGTCACAGTGTTTGATAACATACTAGGATGTCTGGTACCTACATTGTACATGTAGCTGTCCATATGACATAACTTGTTGGTACTTTTGTTGACAGTGTCAGTGCCTGTAGAAATGCTAGTAGCAGTTATGGAGACTCTTAACATTTTCAGTCTTAATGATCATTTTGTCTTTATTCTCTGTTGACCAAAGTTTATACCATGATTTCTATTTGTTTTAAAGCTGCATTCCTCTGTGTACATGTAGTTTTTACCATCATTATGTCAGTGGAATATTTACATTTTGCTTCTTTCTTTAAACAATCACCAAGTCAGCCTGGCTGAGTAACTACTGACAATTAAGAAAACTAATCCTTTTCCTGGATTTTGATTTTTTCCTAGACATGACAGTGAGTTTTTGGTTGTGTATATCTTTGTCCAGAATTTGTAATTATCTCTCGACTTTATAATTCAGCTCTTGTTGTTTGGGAAGTTTCCTTGTTATTATTATATTATTATATTCTTCGGAATATATTTTCTCTGTACTTTGGTGTGGCTGCTAGGATAATGTGACAAGGAAGTCTCTGTACTTTGGTGTGGCTGCTAGGATAATGTGGCATGGCAGTCTCTGTACTTTGGTGTGGCTGCTAGGATAATGTGGCATGGCAGTCTCTGTACTTTGGTGTGGCTGCTAGGATAATGTGACATGGAAGTCTCTGTACTTTGGTGTGGCTGCTAGGATAATGTGGCATGGAAGTCTCTGTACTTTGGTGTGGCTGCTAGGATAATGTGGCATGGCAGTCTCTGTACTTTGGTGTGGCTGCTAGGATAATGTGACATGGAAGTCTCTGTACTTTGGTGTGGCTGCTAGGATAATGTGACATGGAAGTCTCTGTACTTTGGTGTGGCTGCTAGGATAATGTGGCATGGCAGTCTCTGTACTTTGGTGTGGCTGCTAGGATAATGTGGCATAGAAGTCTCTGTACTTTGGTGTGGCTGCTAGGATAATGTGGCATGGAAGTCTCTGTACTTTGGTGTGGCTGCTAGGATAATGTGGCATGGAAGTCTCTGTACTTTGGTGCGGCTGCTAGGATAATGTGACAAGGAAGTCTCTGTACTTTGGTGTGGCTGCTAGGATAATGTGGCATGGAAGTCTCTGTACTTTGGTGTGGCTGCTAGGATAATGTGACATGGAAGTCTCTGTACTTTGGTGTGGCTGCTAAGATAATGTGACATGGAAGTCTCTGTACTTTGGTGTGGCTGCTAGGATAATGTGACATGTAAGTCTCTGTACTTTGGTGTGGCTGCTAGGATAATGTGGCATGGCAGTCTCTGTACTTTGGTGTGGCTACTAGGATAATGTGGCATGGCAGTCTCTGTACTTTGGTGTGGCTGCTAGGATAATGTGGCATGGAAGTCTCTGTACTTTGGTGCGGCTGCTAGGATAATGTGACATGGAAGTCTCTGTACTTTGGTGTGGCTGCTAGGATAATGTGGCATGGCAGTCTCTGTACTTTGGTGTGGCTACTAGGATAATGTGGCATGGAAGACTCTGTACTTTGATGTGGCTGCTAGCTAGGATAATGTGGCATGGAAGTCTCTGTACTTTGGTGTGGCTGCTAGGATAATGTGGCATGGAAGTCTCTGTACTTTGGTGTGGCTGCTAGGATAATGTGGCATGGAAGTCTCTGTACTTTGGTGTGGCTGCTAGGATAATGTGACATGGAAGTCTCTGTACTTTGGTGTGGCTACTAGGATAATGTGACATGGAAGTCTCTGTACTTTGGTGTGGCTACTAGGATAATGTGGCATGGAAGTCTCTGTACTTTGGTGTGGCTGCTAGGATAATGTGACATGGAAGTCTCTGTACTTTGGTGTGGCTGCTAGGATAATGTGGCATGGAAGTCTCTGTACTTTGGTGTGGCTGCTAGGATAATGTGGCATGGAAGTCTCTGTACTTTGGTGTGGCTGCTAGGATAATGTGGCATGGAAGTCTCTGTACTTTGGTGTGGCTGATAGGATAATGTGGCATGGAAGTCTCTGTACTTTGGTGTGGCTACTAGGATAATGTGGCATGGAAGTCTCTGTACTTTGGTGTGGCTGCTAGGATAATGTGGCATGGAAGTCTCTGTACTTTGGTGTGGCTGCTAGGATAATGTGGCATGGAAGTCTCTGTACTTTGGTGTGGCTGCTAGGATAATGTGACATGGAAGTCTCTGTACTTTGGTGTGGCTGCTAGGATAATGTGACATGGAAGTCTCTGTACTTTGGTGTGGCTACTACGATAATGTGGCATGGAAGTCTCTGTACTTTGGTGTGGCTGCTAGGATAATGTGGCAAGGAAGTCTCTGTTCTTTGGTGTGGCTGCTAGGATAATGTGGCATGGAAGTCTCTGTACTTTGGTGTGGCTGCTAGGATAATGTGACATGGAAGTCTCTGTACTTTGGTGTGGCTACTAGGATAATGTGACATGGAAGTCTCTGTACTTTGGTGTGGCTACTAGGATAATGTGGCATGGAAGTCTCTGTACTTTGGTGTGGTTGCTAGGATAATGTGACATGGAAGTCTCTGTACTTTGGTGTGGCTGCTAGGATAATGTGACATGGAAGTCTCTGTACTTTGGTGTGGCTGCTAGGATAATGTGACATGGAAGTCTCTGTACTTTGGTGTGGCTGCTAGGATAATGTGACATGGAAGTCTCTGTACTTTGGTGTGGCTGCTAGGATAATGTGACATGGAAGTCTCTGTACTTTGGTGTGGCTGCTAGGATAATGTGACGTGGAAGTTTCTGTACTTTGGTGTGGTTGCTAGGATAATGTGGCATGGAAGTCTCTGTACTTTGGTGTGGCTGCTAGGATAATGTGACATGGAAGTCTCTGTACTTTGGTGTGGCTGCTAGGATAATGTGACATGGAAGTCTCTGTACTTTGGTGTGGCTGCTAGGATAATGTGGCATGGAAGTCTCTGTACTTTCGTGTGGCTGCTAGGATAATGTGACATGGAAGTCTCTGTACTTTGGTGTGGCTGCTAGGATAATGTGACATGGAAGTCTCTGTACTTTGGTGTGGCTGCTAGGATAATGTGGCATGGAAGTCTCTGTACTTTGCTGTGGCTGCTAGGATAATGTGACAAGGAAGACTCTGTACTTTGGTGTGGCTGCTAGGATAATGTGACGTGGAAGTCTCTGTACTTTGGTGTGGCTGCTAGGATAATGTGAGGTGGAAGTCTCTGTACTTTGGTGTGGCTGCTAGGATAATGTGATGTGGAAGTCTCTGTACTTTGGTGTGGCTGCTAGAATAATGTGACATGGAAGTCTCTGTACTTTGGTGTGGCTGCTAGGATAATGTGGCATGGAAGTCTCTGTACTTTGGTGTGGCTGCTAGGATAATGTGACAAGGAAGTCTCTGTACTTTGGTGTGGCTGCTAGGATAATGTGGCATGGAAGTCTCTGTACTTTGGTGTGGCTGCTAGGATAATGTGACATGGAAGTCTCTGTACTTTGGTGTGGCTACTAGGATAATGTGACATGGAAGTCTCTGTACTTTGGTGTGGCTGCTAGGATAATGTGACATGGAAGTCTCTGTACTTTGGTGTGGCTGCTAGGATAATGTGACATGGAAGTCTCTGTACTTTGGTGTGGCTGCTAGGATAATGTGGCATGGAAGTCTCTGTACTTTGGTGTGGCTGCTAGGATAATGTGACATGGAAGTCTCTGTACTTTGGTGTGGCTGCTAGGATAATGTGGCATGGAAGTCTCTGTACTTTGGTGTGGCTGCTAGGATAATGTGACATGGAAGTCTCTGTACTTTGGTGTGGCTGCTAGGATAATGTGACATGGAAGTCTCTGTACTTTGGTGTGGCTACTAGGATAATGTGACATGGAAGTCTCTGTACTTTGGTGTGGCTGCTAGGATAATGTGGCATGGAAGTCTCTGTACTTTGGTGTGGCTGCTAGGATAATGTGGCATGGAAGTCTCTGTACTTTGGTGTGGCTGCTAGGATAATGTGGCATGGAAGTCTCTATACTTTGGTGTGGCTGCTAGGATAATGTGACATGGAAGTCTCTGTACTTTGGTGTGGCTGCTAGGATAATGTGACATGGAAGTCTCTGTACTTTGGTGTGGCTACTAGGATAATGTGACATGGAAGTCTCTGTACTTTGGTGTGGCTGCTAGGATAATGTGGCATGGAAGTCTCTATACTTTGGTGTGGCTACTAGGATAATGTGACATGGAAGTCTCTGTACTTTGGTGTGGCTGCTAGGATAATGTGGCATGGCAGTCTCTATACTTTGGTGTGCCTGCTAGGATAATGTGACATGGAAGTCTCTGTACTTTGGTGTGGCTGCTAGGATAATGTGGCATGGAAGTCTCTGTACTTTGGTGTGGCTACTAGGATAATGTGACATGGAAGTCTCTGTACTTTGGTGTGGCTGCTAGGATAATGTGGCATGGAAGTCTCTGTACTTTGGTGTGGCTACTAGGATAATGTGACATGGAAGTCTCTGTACTTTGGTGTGGCTGCTAGGATAATGTGGCATGGAAGTCTCTGTACTTTGGTGTGGCTGCTAGGATAATGTGACATGGAAGTCTCTGTACTTTGGTGTGGCTGCTAGGATAATGTGACATGAAAGTCTCTGTACTTTGGTGTGGCTGCTAGGATAATGTGGCATGGAAGTCTCTGTACTTTGGTGTGGCTGCTAGGATAATGTGACAAGGAAGTCTCTGTACTTTGGTGTGGCTGCTAGGATAATGTGGCATGGAAGTCTCTGTACTTTGGTGTGGCTGCTAGGATAATGTGGCATGGAAGTCTCTGTACTTTGGTGTGGCTGCTAGGATAATGTGACATGGAAGTCTCTGTACTTTGGTGTGGCTGCTAGGATAATGTGACATGGAAGTCTCTGTACTTTGGTGTGGCTGCTAGGATAATGTGGCATGGAAGTCTCTGTACTTTGGTGTGGCTGCTAGGATAATGTGGCATAGAAGTCTCTATACTTTGGTGTGGCTGCTAGGATAATGTGACATGGAAGTCTCTGTACTTTGGTGTGGCTGCTAGGATAATGTGACATGGAAGTCTCTGTACTTTGGTGTGGCTGCTATGATAATGTGGCATGGAAGTCTCTGTACGTTGGTGTGGCTGATAGGATAATGTGACATGGAAGTCTCTGTACTTTGGTGTGGCTGCTAGGATAATGTGGCATGGAAGTCTCTGTACTTTGGTGTGGCTGCTAGGATAATGTGACATAGAAGTCTCTGTACTTTGGTGTGGCTGCTAGGATAATGTGACATGGAAGTCTCTGTACTTTGGTGTGGCTGCTAGGATAATGTGACATGGAAGTCTCTGTACTTTGGTGTGGCTGCTGAGGATAATGTGACATGGAAGTCTCTGTACTTTGGTGTGGCTGCTAGGATAATGTGACATGGAAGTCTCTGTACTTTGGTGTGGCTGCTAGGATAATGTGGCATGGAAGTCTCTGTACTTTGGTGTGGCTGCTAGGATAATGTGACATGGAAGTCTCTGTACTTTGGTGTGGCTGCTAGGATAATGTGGCATGGAAGTCTCTGTACTTTGGTGTGGCTGCTAGGATAATGTGGCATGGAAGTCTCTGTACTTTGGTGTGGCTGCTAGGATAATGTGACATGGAAGTCTCTGTACTTTGGTGTGGCTGCTAGGATAATGTGACGTGGAAGTCTCTATACTTTGGTGTGGCTGCTAGGATAATGTGGCATGGAAGTCTCTGTACTTTGGTGTGGCTGCTAGGATAATGTGGCATGGAAGTCTCTGTACTTTGGTGTGGCTGCTAGGATAATGTGGCATGGAAGTCTCTGTACTTTGGTGTGGCTGCTAGGATAATGTGACGTGGAAGTCTCTATACTTTGGTGTGGCTGCTAGGATAATGTGACATGGAAGTCTCTGTACTTTGGTGTGGCTGCTAGGATAATGTGGCATGGAAGTCTCTGTACTTTGGTGTGGCTGCTAAGATAATGTGACATGGAAGTCTCTGTACTTTGGTGTGGCTGCTAGGATAATGTGGCATGGAAGTCTCTGTACTTTGGTGTGGCTGCTAGGATAATGTGGCATGGAAGTCTCTGTACTTTGGTGTGGCTGCTATGATAATGTGGCATGGCAGTCTCTATACTTTGGTGTGGCTGCTAGGATAATGTGACATGGAAGTCTCTGTACGTTGGTGTGGCTGCTAGGATAATGTGACATAGAAGTCTCTGTACTTTGGTGTGGCTACTAGGATAATGTGACATGGAAGTCTCTGTACTTTGGTGTGGCTGCTAGGATAATGTGACATGGAAGTCTCTGTACTTTGGTGTGGCTGCTAGGATAATGTGACGTGGAAGTCTCTATACTTTGGTGTGGCTGCTAGGATAATGTGGCATGGAAGTCTCTGTACTTTGGTGTGGCTGCTAGGATAATGTGACATGGAAGTCTCTGTACTTTGGTGTGGCTGCTAGGATACTGTGACATGGAAGTCTCTGTACTTTGGTGTGGCTGCTAGGATAATGTGACATGGAAGTCTCTGTACTTTGGTGTGGCTGCTAGGATAATGTGGCATGGAAGTGTCTGTACTTTGGTGAGGCTGCTAGGATAATGTGACAAGGAAGTTTCTGTACTTTGGTGTGGCTGCTAGGATAATGTGACATGGAAGTCTCTGTACTTTGGTGTGGCTGCTATGATAATGTGACATGGAAGTCTCTACTTTGGTGTGGCTGCTAGGATAATGTGGCATGGAAGTCTCTGTACTTTGGTGTGGCTGCTAGGATAATGTGGCATGGAAGTCTCTGTACTTTGGTGTGGCTGCTAGGATAATGTGGCATGGAAGTCTCTGTACTTTGGTGTGGCTGCTAGGATAATGTGGCATGGAAGTCTCTGTACTTTGGTGTGGCTGCTATGATAATGTGACAAGGAAGTCTCTGTACTTTGGTGTGGCTGCTAGGATAATGTGACATGGAAGTATCTGTACTTTGGTGTGGCTGCTAGGATAATGTGGCATGGAAGTCTCTGTACTTTGGTGTGGCTGCTAGGATAATGTGACATGGAAGTCTCTGTACTTTGGTGTGGCTGCTAGGATAATGTGGCATGGAAGTCTCTGTACTTTGGTGTGGCTGCTAGGATAATGTGGCATGGAAGTCTCTGTACTTTGGTGTGGCTGCTAGGATAATGTGGCATGGAAGTCTCTGTACTTTGGTGTGGCTGCTAGGATAATGTGGCATGGAAGTCTCTGTACTTTGGTGTGGCTGCTATGATAATGTGACAAGGAAGTCTCTGTACTTTGGTGTGGCTGCTAGGATAATGTGGCATGGAAGTCTCTGTACTTTGGTGTGGCTGCTAGGATAATGTGGCATGGAAGAGATTTGCACAGAATGTCAACTTTTAATGAGCTGACAATAAAAAACAACTGTACATCTTGTATATAAAATTAACGAGTACATGTACATGTATTTGAACATGTTGAACTCGTTTTTAGCTCACCTGACCCGAAGTAAAATGTCTTGCCAAGTTTGCACAAATCATGGCCTCAGACCAACCAAAAAATAGAACAGGGTTGTCAAAATACAGTTTTTGGCTTATAGTTCAAAAAGTATAACAGATACAGGAAAACCAAAAAGACCTTCTTCTTCAGCATCAAAAGCTCTACAAAACACTTCATTGGGTCAAAGTTGTATGACGACTCCTTGTAGGAGTTATTGCCCTTTAATTGTCGAAATTGATGATTTGTGCCATTTTTGCCTCAAAATCTTGAAAATTATTAGAACTAGAGAAAAAGTAAGCATTGCTTAATTGTTCTGCTCTATGAGGGCTACAAAAATGACTTTAGGGTTAATATTGTCTGATGAACCGTTTAAGAGTTATTCCACTTGAACTGTTTTTTTTAATCGGTTTTAATTGATTTTTTTTAAATCCTCCTCTGAAACGTGTCCTCAACCAAGTTTGCACCAACCATGGCTGCAGATTAACCAACATGGCTGCTATGTCTAAAAATAGAATGGAGAAAAAAAAGGGGGGGGGGGGTAAATACAGCTTTTGGCTAATATTTAAAAAAGTGTAACAGATACAGGAAAACCGAAGAGACATGCCTTCATCTGCATCAAAAGCTCTACAAAACACTCCATTGGTTTGAAGTTGTATGAGGACTCATTATAGGAGTTATTGCCCTTTAATTGTCAAAATTGATTATTTTTGACATTTTTGCCTCAAAATCTTGAAAATTGTTAGAACTAGAGAAAAAGTTAGCATTGCTTAATTGTTCTGCTCTATGAGGGCTACAAAAATGACTTAGGGTCAAGATTGTATGATGAACCGTTTTTTTTTAATCAATTTTACTTGATTTTAAAAAAATCTTCTCCTCTTTAACCCATTAAAGGACTGCTTTGAAAGATTGCACACTTCATCTTTAGGACGTCCTATACCAAAATTGTGCAAATCATGACACCTGACTACCTACATACATGTAGCTACGTTGGCTTAAAAAAGAAAAGGGGTGGGGGGAGTCAAGAGAGTTTTGGACTGATAGTTAAAATAGTATAACAGGTACAGCAAATTTGAAGTGAACCTCCCTTCTCCCTCTAAGCATCAAAAGCTCCTCCTTATAGGAGTTATTTCCCTTAAAAGGTCAAAATTAATGACTTTTGCAGAAGTGTTGGTAAATTCCTTATAGCAAAGAAAAGCTGTATAAAAAAGAGTTGTTTGGTTTCAGGTTCAGGTGAGAGCCTCTAGTTTTTCTTGTCCTTTCTATATTAGATATTATACAACAATTATAGACCTTACTAGCATTTTAGTAATGTTTAGCCAATTTATTATAACTTATATCTGAAGTCCATGCAAAGACAATTTTCTTATACTGGAAATTTTTGTTACAATTAACAGATAAATCCAAATCAAACATCCATGTCATTATAACTATAAACGTCTCTAAGAAAAAGGAAAGTGCTGGCCAGATAATAATTGGGGGTAAATGTTTGTGTAAATGGGATTTAATGCAATGTTCAGTAATTTTTTAGCTATATCATGACATCTAGTTTTTATTGGGGAAAGATGGAGTCGCCATTTCTACATCTGTAAGTTTGGGTTTGACCAAACCCTTATTGAAGTTGGCTTCCAACTCACAACCTCAATACAGACTTGTCAGTGATCAATAGTAGATGACTAACTATCATTCGTCTATAAGTCCCTCGATAGATGAATACAACAGCTGCATGCACAAACGGTACTTGTGAACACGCAAAGATGAACAAAATATTGTATGATATAATTATTGATCAACAAGTAATTTATAGGAATTGATTAAAATTATTATAATCAGTTATCAAAGCTGTGATAACCAAACATAATAAATATTGATCAAAGACTTGACAACCACTCACTAAAATTTATAAATAACAAATACATGTACTGATGTAGGAGTACAAATATAAATAACAAATACATGTACTGATGTAGGAGTACAAATATAAATAACAAATACATGTACTGATGTAGGAGTACAAATATAAATAATAAATACATATGTACTGATGTAGGAGTACAAATATAAATAACCAATACATATGTACTGATGTAGGAGTACAAATATAAATAACAAATACATGTGTACTGATGTAGGAGTACAAATATAAATAACAAATACATGTACTGATGTAGGAGTACAAATATAAATAACAAATACATGTACTGATGTAGGAGTACAAATATAAATAACCAATACATATGTACTGATGTAGGAGTACAAATATAAATAACAAATACATATGTACTGATGTAGGAGTACAAATATAAATAACAAATACATGTACTGATGTAGGAGTACAAATATAAATAACAAATACATGTACTGATGTAGGAGTACAAATATAAATAACAAATACATGTACTGATGTAGGAGTACAAATATAAATAACAAATACATGTACTGATGTAGGAGTACAAATATAAATAACAAATACATGTACTGATGTAGGAGTACAAATATAAATAACAAATACGTGTACTGATGTAGGAGTACAAATATAAATAACAAATACATGTGTACTGATGTAGGAGTACAAATATAAATAACAAATACATGTACTGATGTAGGAGTACAAATATAAATAACAAATACATGTACTGATGTAGGAGTACAAATATAAATAACAAATACATGTACTGATGTAGGAGTACAAATATAAATAACAAATACATGTACTGATGTAGGAGTACAAATATAAATAACAAATACATGTACTGATGTAGGAGTACAAATATAAATAACAAATACATGTGTACTGATGTAGGAGTACAAATATAAATAACAAATACATGTACTGATGTAGGAGTACAAATATAAATAACAAATACATGTACTGATGTAGGAGTACAAATATAAATAACAAATACATGTACTGATGTAGGAGTACAAATATAAATAACAAATACAGTCACATGATTAAATGTTATACGGTGAGGATCCCACACCTAACATTAAGAGGATACAAGTCAATTAACCCCAGTAGACAACTTGTTTATTTCTGTTACCTATGTAGGTAACATATGATTATAGTTTGTTATGTAATGTTACTTAGAGCTCCGTAATGTAAAGTAAGTCTTTGTTATTGTTGGACTAATTATATAAGATTACCATCATTTGCATGTATATTGTGGATAGTGTGTCATAACCGACTTGAATAAGGAAGGCTGAGACAATTCTATACTAACTTCACTTTAACCATTTTTTATTTTTAGAAAATAAATCCTTGGGCACACACTGCCTATTTCTAAGAGAATAAATCTATGGGCACACACTTTGACTATTTCTAAGAGAACATGTCTTCAGACCACAATATAGCTGATGCAGCATTAAATAAAAGACAAGATCCCATTATATAGCCATGAATATTGAAGTAACCATATTTTATTAAGCTCACAGGAAAACCATTGTTTATTTTGTGGTCAGTAAATTAGGTGTTAATTTTATAGGTATATAAGGTATATAATTGGATTTAAGGCCCTGTGGTTAAATTTAAGGCCCTGTGGTTAAATTTAAGGCCCTGTGGTTAAATTTAAGGCCCTGTGGTTTAATTTAAGGCCCTGTGGTTTAATTTAAGGCCCTGTGGTTTAATTTAAGGCCCTGTGGTTTAATTTAAGGCCCTGTGGTTTAATGTATGTATTGACCCAAGCAATTATCACCTTGTAAGCTAAATGGATTATACAAAGACATTAATGAATTCTATGTTTGATCTTTGTAACTTCTGTTGATACATGATAAGTTATGGCATTATATTTATATGTGAACAAAACATATCAACTTTGTAGTAACTCTAAGGACTGATGGTTTTTTAAGGACATTTACATTATATTAATGTGGAAAACTTGTTTGGCATGTGGACTGGTTTACCCGTTCCTCAGGTCTTCATCATCATCATTTTTATTTTAGCTTTCCTCATTGAAAATTTACAATCATTCATCTTTTTGTTAACTTTTGATATTTTAATATTAACTCAGAAACCAATGGCCAAAGCCTAGGTTATCCCTGGACATGTCTTGCCAAACTTATATCTGATAAAGCCTTCCAACCAAGAAGCTGTTGGTACTTAAAATGGAGAATACTTTAATTAGATGATTCTGCTCCAATTTGTTTTAAGGAAAACTGGGTCAATAATGTCAACTGTAGTTTATCCAAAGTGACATTGTAGAAAAATAATGAACACAGACAATACATATCCTACATAATACATACATGTATGTGTTTAAATTTTCTGGAGGGTTATAAAATAGACACCTACATATTAAATGTCACTGTCTGTTGTCATTATTGTAGATGTGTCCTGACCTCCCCACATTGTTTACAGTATATGATACTCCAGCTATTTGGATTATCTGGGTCAAATTACAGGTGGAATGTACTTTATGGTTTATCATATCTATTTTGTTTTGATAAATAGCTGTTTTGAGGGACTAATTACTTCATCCCAACTGCATATACAGTGTAATTTAGAAAAAGTTCTTTATGTCGGTTTTGATCATTAAGCAAATGTTTTTTTAACCAATTTTTACATGATTTATTCTTACAAATCTTGTCTACAGATTTGACATTATAGTGTGGACAAATTTTTCCTGTTGTCTAGTTATTATTTTATAAAATATTTATAATGCATAATTATACCCCGCATATGTAACAAACAACTAACCAAACATACAAACACAGTAAAAACTGAAATTTGTAAAATCATACAGTAGTCCATCTCCTCAATAAACCATGGAGCACCACACTACAGTTTAAAGCCTGCCTATTTCAAGAAAGTGGTCATTTACAAAATTATAAATTAGTAATTTAATAAATTTGTATTAATTTCATAATCAGATTTTAGTTTGTTGTCTAAATAAATTTTATTACTTTCTGTTGAACAATTTAATTAGCTCACCTGACCCTTCGGGTCAGGTGAGCTATTGCCATCACTTGGCGTCCGTCGTCGTCCGTCGTCGTCGCCTGTCGTCGTCGTTGTCCTAGTCGTTAACTTTTCTTAACAAATCTTCTCTTCCAAAACCACTGAAGAGATTGCTTTGAAACTTTGCATACATCATCAGTAAAATGCCCTCTACCAAGTTTGCCCAAATCATGGCCTCAGACCAACCAACATGGCCAACATGGCTAAAAATAGAACAGAGGGGTCAAAATACAGTTTTTTGCTTATAGTTCAAAAAGTATAACAGATACATGAAAACCGAAGAGACCTTCCTTCTTCAGCATCTAAAGCTCTACAAACTCCATTGGGTCAAAGTTGTATGATGACTCCTTGTAGGAGTTATTGCCCTTTAATTGTCAAAATTGATGATTTTTGCCATTTTTGCCTCAAAATCTTGAAAATTATTAGAACTAGAGAAAAAGTTAGCATTGCTTAATTGTTCTGCTCTATGAGGGCTACAAAAATGACTTAAGGGTCAAGATTGTCTGATTAACCGTTATTAAGAGTTATTCCCCTTGATCTGTTTTTTTTAATCGGTTTTTATTGATTTTTTAAAATCTTCTCCTCTGAAACAACTGAAAGTACTGCTTTGAAACTTTGTACACATCATCTGTCAAATGTCCTCAACCAAGTTTGCACCAACCATGGCTGCAGATTAACCAACATGGCCACCATGGCTAAAAATAGGATGGGGGGGGCGGTAAAATACAGTTTTTGGCTTATATTTAAAAAAGTGTAACAGATACAGGAAAACCGAAGAGACATGCCTTCATCTGCATCAAAAGCTCTAAGAAACACTCCATTGGGTTGAAGTTGTATGATGACTCCTTATAGGAGTTATTGCCCTTTAATTGTCAAAATTGATGATTTTTGCCATTTTTGCCTCAAAATCTTGAAAATTATTAGAACTAGAGAAAAAGTTAGCATTGCTTAATTGTTCTGCTCTATGAGGGCTACACAAATGACTTAAAGCTCAAGATTGTCTGATTAACCGTTTAAGAGTTATTCCCCTTGAACTGTTTTTTTGAATCGGTTTTAATTGATTTTTTAAAATCTTCTCCTCTGAAACAACTGAAAGTACTGCTTTGAAACTTTGTACACATCATCTGTCAAATGTCCTCAACCAAGTTTGCACCAACCATGGCTGCAGATTAACCAACATGGCCACCATGGCTAAAAATAGGATGGGGGGGGGGGGGCGGTAAAATACAGTTTTTGGCTTATATTTAAAAAAGTGTAACAGATACAGGAAAACCGAAGAGACATGCCTTCATCTGCATCAAAAGCTCTAAGAAACTCCATTGGGTTGAAGTTGTATGATGAGTTATAGGAGTTATTTCCCTTTAATTGTCGAAATTGATTATTTTTGACATTTTTGCCTCAAAATCTGAAAATTATTAGAACTAGAGAAAAAGTTAGCATTGCTTAATTTTTCTGCTCTGAAAAATTGCACACATTATCTTTAGGATGTCCTCTACCAAAATTGTGCAAATCATGACACCTGACTACCTACATAGCTACGTTGGATTAAAATAGAAAAAATGAAAAAAGGGGGCGGGGTCAAGAGAGTTTTCGACTGATAGTTAAAAAAGTATAACAGGTACAGCAAATTTGAAGTGAACCTCCCTTCTCCCTCTAACCATCAAAAGATCCTCCTTATAGGAGTTATTTCCCTTAAAAGGTCAAAATTAATGACTTTTGCAGAAGTGTTGGGCAATTCCTTATAGCAAAGAAAAGCTGGATAAAAAAGGGTTGTTTAGTTTCAGGTTCAGGTGAGCTATACAGGCTCCTGGGAGCCTCTAGTTTATAAAAAATATTTTTTTCATTTTGATATATAAGGTTTTTTCTTTAAATTTTTGTCAAAAGAAGTCTTTCTTTTTTATAATTATTTTGTTCTAGTTTATTTAGATCCAATTTATTAGATTATGTAAAGGGGCCTCGGTGGCCGAGTGGTTAAGGTAGTGTCTGCTGTTGACCATGTTTTCTGTCAACACTGAGATTGGGGGTTTTCTCTGGGTACTCTAGCTTCCTACCCAAAAAAAACTAGACGCCATGCTTCATATATAGCTGTAAATTTCCTAATGTGGCGTTAAACACCATTTAAGCAAACTAACAAAATTAGATTGTATCAATTGAAAGTAATTACAAAATACTGAACATTTTGTTTGATAATTCTAAATGTGAAGAATGAAATCAATACTACCAAGCAATATGGATTCAAAGTCCCTTGTCAAGCTTATCAGGTCTGTCAATACTACCAAGCAATATGGATTCAAAGTCCCTTGTCAAGCTTATCAGGTCTGTCAATACTACCAAGCCATATGGATTCACTGTCCATTGTCAAGCTTATCAGGTCTGTCAATACTACCAAGCCATATGGATTCAAAGTCCCTTGTCAAGCTTATCAGGTCAGTCAAGTGACAAGTCAAGCTCAGACATATTAAGTCGGTCCCTTGTCCAGCTTAATCAAGACAGTCAAGTGACAAGTCAAGCTCAGACCCATATAGAAATGTTTCTTGCTCAAGTTTCATCCCAGTTTTTTTTAATTAACTCTTAATTATTTTACAGAAACGGTCTCTTGGCAGTGCCCTGTTAGAACAAGTTTTATACCATTTAGACATTATAGAGAAGGATTACTTTGGACTACAGTACACAGACCCACACAACGTAAATGTAAGTAGTTTGTTTGTACTTATTCTTAGGTTGTTGGAAGGAAATGCGTCTTTTTTTTTGTCGTGATGTTCAGTCAAATATCTACATACACAGGTACATACAGGATACCTGTAAGCTTTGATCTGTATAATCTGATATTCTTGATACAGGTACACCTACTCTGGCATATCTACATGTACAGGTACATACAGGATACCTGTAAGCTTTGATCTGTGCAATCTGATATTCTTGATACAGGTACACCTACTCTGGCATATCTACATGTACAGGTACATACAGGATACCTGTAAGCTTTGATCTGTGCAATCTGATATTCTTGAAACTGGTACACCTACTCTGGCATATCTACATGTACAGGTACATACAGGATACCTGTAAGCTTTGATCTGTGCAATCTGATATTCTTGAAACTGGTACACCTACTCTGGCATATCTACATGTACAGGTACATACAGGATACCTGTAAGCTTTGATCTGTGCAATCTGATATTCTTGATACAGGTACACCTACTCTGGCATATCTACATGTACAGGTACATACAGGATACCTGTAAGCTTTGATCTGTGTAATCTGATATTCTTGATACAGGTACACCTACTCTGGCATATCTACATGTACAGGTACATACAGGACACCTGTAAGCTTTGATCTGTGCAATCTGATATTCTTGATACAGGTACACCTACTCTGGCATATCTACATACACAGGTACATACAGGATACCTGTAAGCTTTGATCTGTGCAATCTGATATTCTTGATACAGGTACACCTACTCTGGCATATCTACATGTACAGGTACATACAGGATACCTGTAAGCTTTGATCTGTGTAATCTGATATTCTTGATACAGGTACACCTACTCTGGCATATCTACATGTACAGGTACATACAGGACACCTGTAAGCTTTGATCTGTGTAATCTGATATTCTTGATACAGGTACACCTACTCTGGCATATCTACATGTACAGGTACATACAGGATACCTGTAAGCTTTGATCTGTGCAATCTGATATTCTTGAAACTGGAACACCTACTCTGGCATATCTACATGTACAGGTACATACAGGATACCTGTAAGCTTTGATCTATGTAATCTGATATTCTTGATACAGGTACACCTACTCTGGCATATCTACATGTACAGGTACATACAGGATACCTGTAAGCTTTGATCTGTGCAATCTGATATTCTTGATACAGGTACACCTACTCTGGCATATCTACATGTACAGGTACATACAGGATACCTGTAAGCTTTGATCTGTGCAATCTGATATTCTTGATACAGGTACACCTACTCTGGCATATCTACATGTACAGGTACATACAGGACACCTGTAAGCTTTGATCTGTGCAATCTGATATTCTTGATACAGGTACACCTACTCTGGCATATCTACATGTACAGGTACATACAGGATACCTGTAAGCTTTGATCTGTGTAATCTGATATTCTTGATACAGGTACACCTACTCTGGCATATCTACATGTACAGGTACATACAGGACACCTGTAAGCTTTGATCTGTGCAATCTGATATTCTTGATACAGGTACACCTACTCTGGCATATCTACATGTACAGGTACATACAGGATACCTGTAAGCTTTGATCTGTGTAATCTGATATTCTTGATACAGGTACACCTACTCTGGCATATCTACATGTACAGGTACATACAGGACACCTGTAAGCTTTGATCTGTGCAATCTGATATTCTTGATACAGGTACACCTACTCTGGCATATCTACATGTACAGGTACATACAGGATACCTGTAAGCTTTGATCTGTGTAATCTGATATTCTTGATACAGGTACACCTACTCTGGCATATCTACATGTACAGGTACATACAGGACACCTGTAAGCTTTGATCTGTGTAATCTGATATTCTTGATACAGGTACACCTACTCTGGCATATCAAAGACTTAATTGTATGGTGACTGTATAAAATGGCAGTAGCTCTATTCTTGTTTGTGATGTAATACTTGTATTCACATTACCTGATATTGTGTTATTAACACCATCATTACTATGTACCTTTAAATGTAGGAGTACAACTGCAGGAGAATTCATGTAGTGGTATTTCATTGTATTACTTTGTATATCCTTTATATTTGGACCTTGGTAGCCAAGTGTTCTTGGGTTGTTAGTCATTTGATCAGAACTTGGCATGTCAACACTTTGTTTGTTACTCGAACAACTTCAAAAGTTTGCTCACTCCCAACCTTAGTTTATGAAGGATTTCCCCCGTGCCACCTACTTTAGTTAAGAAAGATTGCTAGTTTTGAAAGGATCCCCCCCTTCCCCCTCCCTATGTTAAGTTCTTCTGTCTAACTGTGAATAGGTAACAGTCACTTTCCTCACAAAGATACCAAACATGGTTGGGACAATGGAACATTGTTGTTTTTTTTAAATGACTTTTCATTATGGATTAATGTTTAATTTTCTTTTCAGCATTGGTTGGATGTTACTAAACCTATAAAGAAACAAGTTAAAAGTAAGTAACTGACTGACAAGGGTCACAAACAATCCACTGACTGGTGACATGGTCACAAACAATCCACTATCTGGTGACTCAGTCACAAACAATCCACTATCTGGTGACTCGGTCACAAACAATCCACTGTCTGGTGTCAAGTTCACAAATAATCCACTGACTGGTGACAAGGTCACAAACAATCCACTGACTGGTGACAAGGTCAAAAACAATCCTCTGACTGGTGACAAGGTCACAAACAATCCAATGACTGGTGACAAGGTCACAAACAATTCACTGACTGGTGCCAAGGTCACAAACAATCCACTGACTGGTGTCAAGGTCACAAATTATCCACTGTCTGGTGTCAAGGTAACAAACAATCCACTGACTGGTGACAAGGTCAAAAACGATCCACTGACTGGTGACAAGGTCAAAAACAATCCTCTGACTGGTGAAAAGATTACAAATAATCAACTGACTGGTGACAAGGTCACAAACATTCCTCTGACTGGTGACAAGGTCAAAAACAATCCTCTGACTGTGACAAGGTCAAAAACAATCCTCTGACTGGTGAAAAGATCACAAATAATCCACTGACTAGTGACAAGGTCAAAAACAATCCTCTGACTGTGACAAGGTCAAAAACAATCCTCTGACTGGTGACAAGGTCACAAATAATCCAGTGACTGGTGACAAGGTCACAAACAATCCACTGACTGGTGACAAGGTCAAAAACAATCCTCTGACTGGTGACAAGGTCACAAATAATCCACTGACTGGTGACAAGGTCACAAACAATTCTCTGACTGGTGACAAGGTCACAAACAATTCACTGACTGGTGACAAGGTAAAAAACAATCCACTGACTGGTGACAAGGTCAAAAAAACAATCCTCTGACTGATGACAAGGTCACAAATAATCGACTGACTGGTGACAAGGTCACAAACAATCCACTGACTGGTGACAATGTCAAAAACATTCCTCTGACTGGTGACAAGGTCAAAAACAATCCTCTGACTGGTGACAAGGTCAAAAACAATCCTCTGACTGGTGACAAGGTCACAAACAATTCTCTGACTGGTGACAAGGTCACAAACAATCCTCTGACTGGTGACAAGGTCACAAACAATCCACTGATTGGCGACAAGGTCACAAACAATTCACTGACTGGTCACAAAGATCTGCATGATTCTTAAAATACAGGATTCAAGAAGTTTCAATACAAAAAAAACTCTATGGACAAGCCCCACCTCTAATTCATTAATCCACCAAATCAGACATTTCTATAGCTTCATTAAGACAGATTTCAATGGATATTTTTATTATTGCAAAAGGAAACATGTCATGCTTATCTACAGAGCTGTAATTATTATTAATGATGATACATACGATCATGACTCATAGGCCAGTGTGTAAGGTTGGAGGCTGTTGTAATTATTATTAATGATGATACATACGATCATGACTCATAGGCCAGTGTGTAAGGTTGGAGGCTGTTGTAATTATTATTAATGATGATACATATACGATCATGACTCATAGGCCAGGGTGTAAGGTGGGAGGCTGTTGTAATTATTATTAATGATGATACATACGATCATGACTCATAGGCCAGGGAGGCTGTTGTAATTATTATTAATGATGATACATACGATCATGACTCATAGGCCAGGGTGTAAGGTTGGAGGCTGTTGTAATTATTATTAATGATGATACGTATACGATCATGACTCATAGGCCAGGGTGTAAGGTGGGAGGCTGTTGTAATTATTATTAATGATGATACATACGATCATGACTCATAGGCCAGGGAGGCTGTTGTAATTATTATTAATGATGATACATACGATCATGACTCATAGGCCAGGGTGTAAGGTGGGAGGCTGTTGTAATTATTATTAATGATGATACGTATACGATCATGACTCATAGGCCAGGGTGTAAGGTGGGAGGCTGTTGTAATTATTATTAATGATGATACATACGATCATGACTCATAGGCCAGGGTGTAAGGTGGGAGGCTGTTGTAATTATTATTAATGATGATACATACGATCATGACTCATAGGCCAGGGAGGCTGTTGTAATTATTATTAATGATGATACGTATACGATCATGACTCATAGGCCAGGGTGTAAGGTGGGAGGCTGTTGTAATTATTATTAATGATGATACGTATACGATCATGACTCATAGGCCAGGGTGTAAGGTTGGAGGCTGTTGTAATTATTATTAATGATGATACATACGATCATGACTCATAGGCCAGGGTGTAAGGTGGGAGGCTGTTGTAATTATTATTAATGATGATACGTATACGATCATGACTCATAGGCCAGGGTGTAAGGTGGGAGGCTGTTGTAATTATTATTAATGATGATACATACGATCATGACTCATAGGCCAGGGTGTAAGGTGGGAGGCTGTTGTAATTATTATTAATGATGATACATACGATCATGACTCATAGGCCAGGGAGGCTGTTGTAATTATTATTAATGATGATACGTATACGATCATGACTCATAGGCCAGGGTGTAAGGTGGGAGGCTGTTGTAATTATTATTAATGATGATACGTATACGATCATGACTCATAGGCCAGGGTGTAAGGTTGGAGGCTGTTGTAATTATTATTAATGATGATACATACGATCATGACTCATAGGCCAGGGTGTAAGGTTGGAGGCTGTTGTAATTATTATTAATGATGATACGTATACGATCATGACTCATAGGCCAGGGTGTAAGGTGGGAGGCTGTTGTAATTATTATTAATGATGATACATACGATCATGACTCATAGGCCAGGGTGTAAGGTGGGAGGCTGTTGTAATTATTATTAATGATGATACATACGATCATGACTCATAGGCCAGGGAGGCTGTTGTAATTATTATTAATGATGATACGTATACGATCATGACTCATAGGCCAGGGTGTAAGGTGGGAGGCTGTTGTAATTATTATTAATGATGATACGTATACGATCATGACTCATAGGCCAGGGTGTAAGGTTGGAGGCTGTTGTAATTATTATTAATGATGATACATACGATCATGACTCATAGGCCAGGGTGTAAGGTGGGAGGCTGTTGTAATTATTATTAATGATGATACATACGATCATGACTCATAGGCCAGGGTGTAAGGTGGGAGGCTGTTGTAATTATTATTAATGATGATACATACGATCATGACTCATAGGCCAGGGTGTAAGGTGGGAGGCTGTTGTAATTATTATTAATGAAGATACGTATACGATCATGACTCATAGGCCAGGGTGTAAGGTTGGAGGCTGTTGTAATTATTATTAATGATGATACGTATACGATCATGACTCATAGGCCAGCGTGTAAGGTGGGAGGCTGTTGTAATTATTATTAATGATGATACATACGATCATGACTCATAGGCCAGGGAGGCTGTTGTAATTATTATTAATGATGATACATACGATCATGACTCATAGGCCAGCGTGTAAGGTGGGAGGCTGTTGTAATTATTATTAATGATGATACATACGATCATGACTCATAGGCCAGTGTGTAAGGTGGGAGGCTGTTGTAATTATTATTAATGATGATACATACGATCATGACTCATAGGCCAGGGAGGCTGTTGTAATTATTATTAATGATGATACATACGATCATGACTCATAGGCCAGCGTGTAAGGTGGGAGGCTGTTGTAATTATTATTAATGATGATACGTATACGATCATGACTCATAGGCCAGGGTGTAAGGTTGGAGGCTGTTGTAATTATTATTAATGATGATACATACGATCATGACTCATAGGCCAGGGAGGCTGTTGTAATTATTATTAATGATGATACGTATACGATCATGACTCATAGGCCAGGGTGTAAGGTGGGAGGCTGTTGTAAGTATTATTAATGATGATACATACGATCATGACTCATAGGCCAGGGTGTAAGGTTGGAGGCTGTTGTAATTATTATTAATGATGATACGTATACGATCATGACTCATAGGCCAGGGTGTAAGGTGGGAGGCTGTTGTAATTATTATTAATGATGATACGTATACGATCATGACTCGTAGGCCAGGGAGGCTGTTGTAATTATTATTAATGATGATACATACGATCATGACTCATAGGCCAGGGAGGCTGTTGTAATTATTATTAATGATGATACATACGATCATGACTCATAGGCCAGTGTGTAAGGTGGGAGGCTGTTGTAATTATTATTAATGATGATACATACGATCATGACTCATAGGCCAGGGTGTAAGGTTGGAGGCTGTTGTAATTATTATTAATGATGATACGTATACGATCATGACTCATAGGCCAGTGTGTAAGGTGGGAGGCTGTTGTAATTATTATTAATGATGATACGTATACGATCATGACTCATAGGCCAGTGTGTAAGGTTGGAGGCTGTTGTAATTATTATTAATGATGATACATACGATCATGACTCATAGGCCAGGGTGTAAGGTGGGAGGCTGTTGTAATTATTATTAATGATGATACGTATACGATCATGACTCATAGGCCAGTGTGTAAGGTGGGAGGCTGTTGTAATTATTATTAATGATGATACGTATACGATCATGACTCATAGGCCAGTGTGTAAGGTGGGAGGCTGTTGTAATTATTATTAATGATGATACATACGATCATGACTCATAGGCCAGGGAGGCTGTTGTAATTATTATTAATGATGATACATACGATCATGACTCATAGGCCAGGGTGTAAGGTGGGAGGCTGTTGTAATTATTATTAATGATGATACATACGATCATGACTCATAGGCCAGGGAGGCTGTTATAATTATTATTAATGATGATACGTATACGATCATGACTCATAGGCCAGGGTGTAAGGTGGGAGGCTGTTGTAATTATTATTAATGATGATACGTATACGATCATGACTCATAGGCCAGGGTGTAAGGTGGGAGGCTGTTGTAATTATTATTAATGATGATACGTATACGATCATGACTCATAGGCCAGGGTGTAAGGTTGGAGGCTGTTGTAATTATTATTAATGATGATACGTATACGATCATGACTCATAGGCCAGTGTGTAAGGTGGGAGGCTGTTGTAATTATTATTAATGATGATACGTATACGATCATGACTCATAGGCCAGGGAGGCTGTTGTAATTATTATTAATGATGATACATACGATCATGACTCATAGGCCAGGGAGGCTGTTGTAATTATTATTAATGATGATACATACGATCATGACTCATAGGCCAGGGAGGCTGTTGTAATTATTATTAATGATGATACGTATACGATCATGACTCATAGGCCAGGGTGTAAGGTGGGAGGCTGTTGTAATTATTATTAATGATGATACATACGATCATGACTCATAGGCCAGGGTGTAAGGTTGGAGGCTGTTGTAATTATTATTAATGATGATACATACGATCATGACTCATAGGCCAGGGAGGCTGTTGTAATTATTATTAATGATGATACATACGATCATGACTCATAGGCCAGGGTGTAAGGTTGGAGGCTGTTGTAATTATTATTAATGATGATACGTATACGATCATGACTCATAGGCCAGGGTGTAAGGTGGGAGGCTGTTGTAATTATTATTAATGATGATACGTATACGATCATGACTCATAGGCCAGTGTGTAAGGTGGGAGGCTGTTGTAATTATTATTAATGATGATACGTATACGATCATGACTCATAGGCCAGCGTGTAAGGTGGGAGGCTGTTGTAATTATTATTAATGATGATACATACGATCATGACTCATAGGCCAGGGTGTAAGGTTGGAGGCTGTTGTAATTATTATTAATGATGATACATACGATCATGACTCATAGGCCAGGGTGTAAGGTTGGAGGCTGTTGTAATTATTATTAATGATGATACGTATACGATCATGACTCATACGCCAGGGTGTAAGGTGGGAGGCTGTTGTAATTATTATTAATGATGATACGTATACGATCATGACTCATAGGCCAGTGTGTAAGGTGGGAGGCTGTTGTAATTATTATTAATGATGATACGTATACGATCATGACTCATAGGCCAGTGTGTAAGGTGGGAGGCTGTTGTAATTATTATTAATGATGATACGTATACGATCATGACTCATAGGCCAGGGTGTAAGGTTGGAGGCTGTTGTAATTATTATTAATGATGATACATACGATCATGACTCATAGGCCAGGGAGGCTGTTGTAATTATTATTAATGATGATACGTATACGATCATGACTCATAGGCCAGGGTGTAAGGTTGGAGGCTGTTGTATTTATTATTAATGATGATACATACGATCATGACTCATAGGCCAGGGTGTAAGGTTGGAGGCTGTTGTAATTATTATTAATGATGATACGTATACGATCATGACTCATAGGCCAGTGTGTAAGGTGGGAGGCTGTTGTAATTATTATTAATGATGATACATACGATCATGACTCATAGGCCAGGGAGGCTGTTGTAATTATTATTAATGATGATACATACGATCATGACTCATAGGCCAGTGTGTAAGGTGGGAGGCTGTTGTAATTATTATTAATGATGATACGTATACGATCATGACTCATAGGCCAGTGTGTAAGGTGGGAGGCTGTTGTAATTATTATTAATGATGATACATACGATCATGACTCATAGGCCAGGGAGGCTGTTGTAATTATTATTAATGATGATACATACGATCATGACTCATAGGCCAGGGAGGCTGTTGTAATTATTATTAATGATGATACATACGATCATGACTCATAGGCCAGGGAGGCTGTTGTAATTATTATTAATGATGATACATACGATCATGACTCATAGGCCAGCGTGTAAGGTGGGAGGCTGTTGTAATTATTATTAATGATGATACGTATACGATCATGACTCATAGGCCAGCGTGTAAGGTGGGAGGCTGTTGTAATTATTATTAATGATGATACATACGATCATGACTCATAGGCCAGGGAGGCTGTTGTAATTATTATTAATGATGATACGTATACGATCATGACTCATAGGCCAGGGTGTAAGGTGGGAGGCTGTTGTAATTATTATTAATGATGATACATACGATCATGACTCATAGGCCAGGGTGTAAGGTTGGAGGCTGTTGTAATTATTATTAATGATGATACATACGATCATGACTCATAGGCCAGGGTGTAAGGTGGGAGGCTGTTGTAATTATTATTAATGATGATACGTATACGATCATGACTCATAGGCCAGTGTGTAAGGTGGGAGGCTGTTGTAATTATTATTAATGATGATACATACGATCATGACTCATAGGCCAGCGTGTAAGGTGGGAGGCTGTTGTAATTATTATTAATGATGATACATACGATCATGACTCATAGGCCAGGGTGTAAGGTTGGAGGCTGTTGTAATTATTATTAATGATGATACGTATACGATCATGACTCATAGGCCAGGGTGTAAGGTGGGAGGCTGTTGTAATTATTATTAATGATGATACGTATACGATCATGACTCATAGGCCAGTGTGTAAGGTGGGAGGCTGTTGTAATTATTATTAATGATGATACGTATACGATCATGACTCATAGGCCAGGGTGTAAGGTTGGAGGCTGTTGTAATTATTATTAATGATGATACATACGATCATGACTCATAGGCCAGGGAGGCTGTTGTAATTATTATTAATGATGATACGTATACGATCATGACTCATAGGCCAGCGTGTAAGGTGGGAGGCTGTTGTAATTATTATTAATGATGATACATACGATCATGACTCATAGGCCAGGGAGGCTGTTGTAATTATTATTAATGATGATACATACGATCATGACTCATAGGCCAGGGTGTAAGGTGGGAGGCTGTTGTAATTATTATTAATGATGATACATACGATCATGACTCATAGGCCAGTGTGTAAGGTGGGAGGCTGTTGTAATTATTATTAATGATGATACGTATACGATCATGACTCATAGGCCAGTGTGTAAGGTGGGAGGCTGTTGTAATTATTATTAATGATGATACGTATACGATCATGACTCATAGGCCAGGGTGTAAGGTTGGAGGCTGTTGTAATTATTATTAATGATGATACATACGATCATGACTCATAGGCCAGGGTGTAAGGTGGGAGGCTGTTGTAATTATTATTAATGATGATACGTATACGATCATGACTCATAGGCCAGGGTGTAAGGTTGGAGGCTGTTGTAATTATTATTAATGATGATACATACGATCATGACTCATAGGCCAGGGTGTAAGGTGGGAGGCTGTTGTAATTATTATTAATGATGATACGTATACGATCATGACTCATAGGCCAGTGTGTAAGGTGGGAGGCTGTTGTAATTATTATTAATGATGGTACATACGATCATGACTCATAGGCCAGGGTGTAAGGTTGGAGGCTGTTGTAATTATTATTAATGATGATACGTATACGATCATGACTCATAGGCCAGTGTGTAAGGTGGGAGGCTGTTGTAATTATTATTAATGATGATACATACGATCATGACTCATAGGCCAGGGAGGCTGTTGTAATTATTATTAATGATGATACATACGATCATGACTCATAGGCCAGTGTGTAAGGTTGGAGGCTGTTGTAATTATTATTAATGATGATACGTATACGATCATGACTCATAGGCCAGTGTGTAAGGTGGGAGGCTGTTGTAATTATTATTAATGATGATACATACGATCATGACTCATAGGCCAGGGAGGCTGTTGTAATTATTATTAATGATGATACATACGATCATGACTCATAGGCCAGTGTGTAAGGTGGGAGGCTGTTGTAATTATTATTAATGATGATACGTATACGATCATGACTCATAGGCCAGTGTGTAAGGTGGGAGGCTGTTGTAATTATTATTAATGATGATACATACGATCATGACTCATAGGCCATGGAGGCTGTTGTAATTATTATTAATGATGATACATACGATCATGACTCATAGGCCAGCGTGTAAGGTGGGAGGCTGTTGTAATTATTATTAATGATGATACGTATACGATCATGACTCATAGGCCAGCGTGTAAGGTGGGAGGCTGTTGTAATTATTATTAATGATGATACATACGATCATGACTCATAGGCCAGGGAGGCTGTTGTAATTATTATTAATGATGATACATACGATCATGACTCATAGGCCAGGGAGGCTGTTGTAATTATTATTAATGATGATACATACGATCATGACTCATAGGCCAGGGAGGCTGTTGTAATTATTATTAATGATGATACATACGATCATGACTCATAGGCCAGGGAGGCTGTTGTAATTATTATTAATGATGATACGTATACGATCATGACTCATAGGCCAGGGTGTAAGGTGGGAGGCTGTTGTAATTATTATTAATGATGATACATACGATCATGACTCATAGGCCAGGGTGTAAGGTTGGAGGCTGTTGTAATTATTATTAATGATGATACATACGATCATGACTCATAGGCCAGGGTGTAAGGTTGGAGGCTGTTGTAATTATTATTAATGATGATACATACGATCATGACTCATAGGCCAGGGAGGCTGTTGTAATTATTATTAATGATGATACATACGATCATGACTCATAGGCCAGGGTGTAAGGTGGGAGGCTGTTGTAATTATTATTAATGATGATACATACGATCATGACTCATAGGCCAGGGTGTAAGGTTGGAGGCTGTTGTAATTATTATTAATGATGATACGTATACGATCATGACTCATAGGCCAGGGTGTAAGGTTGGAGGCTGTTGTAATTATTATTAATGATGATACGTATACGATCATGACTCATAGGCCAGTGTGTAAGGTGGGAGGCTGTTGTAATTATTATTAATGATGATACATACGATCATGACTCATAGGCCAGCGTGTAAGGTGGGAGGCTGTTGTAATTATTATTAATGATGATACATACGATCATGACTCATAGGCCAGGGTGTAAGGTGGGAGGCTGTTGTAATTATTATTAATGATGGTTCATACGATCATGACTCATAGGCCAGCGTGTAAGGTGGGAGGCTGTTGTTTAGTGTGACATGTAAATAATGTATTTGTTCAAAACAGTGAATGCATGATTTAACCACTGTAGAATGGCTCAGTGAACACAGCTGTCCAGTGCATCCACAGAGGGTTGAGAATGCCATGCTTCATGCACCATAAAGACCCTTTTTGTAGTTTCCTAAGAAAGAGTAGAACCCGTTGTGGCTGTTAAAAAAGGCTAAATTTTTCACCTCTAAATTATCAATTTTTTACAGTGGCAGTCAGAATTGTGTTCCCAATGTCCCACCCCCCTTTTCCTTTTTAATTATTGTTTTGTTAACTTGTTCTCTTACTGGAAATTATAGCTGAAAAATTGCTCGCTGGTCTTGAAGCAAACAATCAATAATAATGATGTCATGTCCCATCCTTTCCCAGAATCCTTTGCTGGTCTTGAAGCAAACAATCAATAATAATGATGTCATGTCCCATCCTTTCCCAGAATCCTTTGCTGGTCTTGAAGCAAACAATCAATAATAATGATGTCATGTCCCATCCTTTCCCAGAATCCTTTGCTGGTCTTGAAGCAAACAATCAATAATAATGATGTCATGTCCCATCCTTTCCCAGAATCCTTTGCTGGTCTTGAAGCAAACAATCAATAATAATGATGTCATGTCCCATCCTTTCCCAGAATCCTTTGCTAGCACATTTTATGTCCCATCATTTCCCAGAATCCTTTGCTGGCACATTTTACTGTCTCATCATTGGCCATTATATAAAATTGTCCTGCAGTTTAACTATATTTTCTATAATTTTCTAAGCTTGTTTTCATCACAACCCCAAAAATGTCAGGAAGAATGGAATGTGACAAAAATGGACTTTATTCAATAAGACATAAGACTTTGGTTGATTTAACAATCCAGAACTTAGATTGATTGGGTTTTAGTCCCACTTTCAACATATCCATACAAAGCTATATACCATAATACATTTTAGCTTATGTTGGTGTAATATAAATAAAGAAAGATTAAAGTGTCAATTACATATAATCTAATATAATGCACATGTTTTCTAGCCTCAGGTTGTAAGATAATATTTACAGATTAAAAACAAGGATTACAAAGGCCATGCAATATGTATGTTTTTATATTTAGATAGTCTAAGTAGTGAGTCAGATATACACAAGGTCACTGTTGTGTCCACTTAGGTGTTGGGAGTTTTAATCCATCCCGTAATTATCTCCCTTTATACCCATGTGTAGTTACTTCAGCTATTATTATACCCAGGCAAAGAAGTTGGGGAGGGTATAATGTTTTTGACTGATCCATCAGTCTGTCTTTCAGTCCAATTCTTGTAAGCCCAACTCCTCTGTAACTACTGATCAGAATTTTATGAACCTTACTAGGAATGAAGGTCACCATATGTTGTTGTGCATATCGACTGGAAATTTCGATATTCCCATTTTGAACTTCTCAAAATATTCGTGTAAGCGCAACTCCTCTGTAACTACTGATCAAAATTCTATGAAAACTTGGTAGGAATGAAGTACACCATATGCAGTCGTGCATATCGACAGAAAATTATGATACATTATTTTTTGTAGGAGTTATTCCTCCTTTAGGCTAACAGATTTCTTAAAATATATATATGAAACAACTACCTTTGCTATTAAACTACTGAACATTTTTATGGAACATGATAGGTATTTAAGAGCGTGGGATATGTGAGCATGCTCACTAAGGTTCTTTAAATTTATTTCTTTTCAGTTGGACCTCCTTATACATTCCGATGTAAGGTGAAGTTTTACTCATCAGAACCAAACAACTTACACGAAGAATTAACCAGGTAAATTACAGGTGACAAAATTGTTATGCTTACAGGTTATATTTAAGTAATTTTCAGGTGACATCAATGGAACAAACTTGTAGCAGAAGTTATAATTATGTGAAACTAACATAACTAATATATGTTAATCTGTTCAGAAAAAAAGTGTCGCAAGTCCAGTTTGCGAAATCATACACAACCAGTTACAGGATTATATCCAAACAATCATGCATGTTTTTTCCAATAATTCATTTCTGTACTAAAGGGAGATAAATGGATGACCCATGAGATCAATATTAGTACCAAATTAATAAACAGTCACATATATTGTATAGTCATCAATACATTTAATTATGATGTCAACAATCACTCACGTGCTGATATACCAAGTTAGGTTATACAAAATGGACAATGTTGCTCAGCTGTTGAATGTTTAAAGGAAATTAAAATATTTAATTATATGCTGTTCAGTTCTATAAACTTTAAAACGTTTTATCTATGACTTACTTCAATACAAATTAATTAATGTTATTATTCAAGTAGATACTTTCTCCAAAAAAACATTGAAAATTCAGATTTTGACAAGTTTTCTGACTAGATTTTTTATAATGGGCAAAAAATAAACACATTTGAACAAAATAATTGTACTTAGTTTTTTTCTTTTTCCTGTTTATTATACCCCCCGCTTGAAAAGCGGGGGGTATATAGTGTTCATGGTGTCCGTCCGTCCTTCCGTCCGTCCGTCCTTCCGTCCGTCCGTCCTTCCGTCCGTCCGTCCGTCCGTCCGTCCGTTACACTTTCTATTATTTGCAACTCCTCCTACACCACTAAAAGGAATTTGATGAAACTTACACAGAATCTTTGTCTCATAGTGCCATTGTGCAGGAGATATTTAACATTTTGATCGGAATGATATTTGGGGTTTCCCATAGAAAAACATGGACTTTGTCATTGACCTAAGGGGGGTCCCTATCTCTTATGTGCAACTCCTCCTACACCACTGAATGGAATTTAATGAAACTTACACAGAATGCTTGTCACATAGTGCCATTGTGCAGGAGATATTAAACATTTTGATCGGATCGATATTTGGGGTTTCCCATAGAAAAACATGGACATTGTCATTGACCTAAGGGGGTCCTCATCTCTTATGTGCAACTCCTCCTACACCACTGACTGGAATTTAAAGAAACTTACACAGCATCCTTGTCACATAGTGCCATTGTGCAGGAGATATTAAACATTTTGATCGGATCGATATTTGGGGTTTCCCATAGAAAAACATGGACATTGTCATTGACCTAAGGGGGTCCTCATGTCTTATGTGCAACTCCTCCTACACCACTGAATGGAATTTGTTGAAACTTACACAGAATCCTTGTCACATAGTGCCATTGTGCAGGAGATATTTATTATTTTGATCGGAATGATATTTGGGGTTTCCCATAGAACAACACGGACTGTCATTGACATAAGGGGATACCCATTTCTTATGTGCGACACCTCCTACACCACTAAATGGAATTTGATGAAACTTACACAGAATGTTGTCACATATTACCATTGTGCAACCCCCCGCTTGAAAAGCGGGGGGTATATAGTGTTCATGGTGTCCGTCTGTCCTTCCGTCCGTCCGTCCTTCCGTCCGTCCGTCCGTCCGTCCGTCCGTCCGTTACACTTTCTATTATTTGCAACTCCTCCTACACCACTAAAAGGAATTTGATGAAACTTACACAGAATCTTTGTCTCATAGTGCCATTGTGCAGGAGATATTTAACATTTTGATCGGAATGATATTTGGGGTTTCCCATAGAAAAACATGGACTTTGTCATTGACCTAAGGGGGTCCCTATCTCTTATGTGCAACTCCTCCTACACCACTGAATGGAATTTAATGAAACTTACACAGAATGCTTGTCACATAGTGCCATTGTGCAGGAGATATTAAACATTTTGATCGGATCGATATTTGGGGTTTCCCATAGAAAAACATGGACATTGTCATTGACCTAAGGGGGTCCTCATCTCTTATGTGCAACTCCTCCTACACCACTGACTGGAATTTAAAGAAACTTACACAGCATCCTTGTCACATAGTGCCATTGTGCAGGAGATATTAAACATTTTGATCGGATCGATATTTGGGGTTTCCCATAGAAAAACATGGACATTGTCATTGACCTAAGGGGGTCCTCATGTCTTATGTGCAACTCCTCCTACACCACTGAATGGAATTTGTTGAAACTTACACAGAATCCTTGTCACATAGTGCCATTGTGCAGGAGATATTTATTATTTTGATCGGAATGATATTTGGGGTTTCCCATAGAACAACACGGACTGTCATTGACATAAGGGGATACCCATTTCTTATGTGCGACACCTCCTACACCACTAAATGGAATTTGATGAAACTTACACAGAATGTTGTCACATATTACCATTGTGCACTAGATATATAACATTTCGATTGGAATGATATTTGGGGTTTCCCATAGAAAAACATGGACTTTGTCATGGACATAAGGGATACCCATCTCTTATGTGCAACTCATTCCTACACCACTGAATGGAATTTGTTGAAACTTACACAGAATCCATGTCACATAGTGCCATTGTGCAGGAGATATTTAACATTTTGATCGGAATGATATTTGGGGTTTCCCATAGAAAAACATGGAGTTTGTAATGGACATAATGGGATACCCATCTTTTATTTACAATTCCTCCTACACCACTGAATGGAATTTGTTGACACTTATACAGAATCTTGGTCACATATTGCCATTGTGCATTGGATATTTAACATTTTGATCAGAATATTATTGGAGGTTTGCCATAGAAAAACATGGACTTTGTCATTGACATAGGGAATGCCATTCTTTGGGGGATTGGGGAGGGTTACATGTATTATCTGCAATTTTGCCTTCACGTTTAACTAGATAAAGTTTCAATTTCATAATTAAGAACACCTGAATTTTCAAAGTAATTGTGAAGCGGGGGGTATCAATGGTGAGCATTGCTCACAGGTGTTTTTACTCTAGTTTGAAGAATATGCTCAACCCCTCAAAAAACATGCAAGGTTTTGACGATTTTTTAATTTGAACTTTTCTGTTTTCAGTTTAACATCTGAGTTTTTAGATGCTACAATTTGTACTACACAGGAGTTGTGTCAGGGGTTCTCAATTACAGTGTCAGGGGTTCTCAATTACAGTGTAAGGGGTTCTCAATGGATGCCCAGACATCTTAACCCAATAAAAACTTGGATGCTTGGTATAGTTATGTCATATGGCTGTCAGTGATTAGGTTATTGTGTAATCCCTATTAAATTGCCTGTTAAAAAGTCTGTTTTGTTGTGCATTCCTACAATGTAAAGATGTGTACTATTTTAGACCATGTAATTTTCTTATGATTTCAGATACCAGTTTTTCCTTCAGTTAAAACAGGACATACTGACTGGAAAGCTGCCGTGTCCGGATGACGTGGCAATAGAGTTGGCCGCATATGCATTACAATGTAAGTTGTCAGGTGATGTGGCTATAGAGTTAGCCACATATACATTACAATGTAAGTTGTCAGGTAATGTGGCTATATAGTTGGCCGCATATGCATTACCATGTAAGTTGTGACATGAGATATGCAATAGCATTTGTCATATCCAAAATGGCTGTGATTATATTGTCTTTAGTTGTCTGATATAAATGTTTGATTTCATACATACAAGTGAATCATAGGGCTTGACAATTTGTTGGGGGTTCAAACCGGGCAAAGGACTGACTTTATATTATTAGTCTAAATAGACTTGGTACATGTATGCTAGACGGTACTGAACTCATTCATAGAAATTTTGTAGATTATTAATATAAGAAAAATCCTAACATATTTGATTTTGATTTTTTGAATAGTGTTTTAACGCCACTTTCGGCAATTTTTCAGCTATTTCATGGCGTCCAGTTTTTATTGGGGGAGGAAGCCGGAGTACCCGGAGAGAACCCCCGACCTGCGATAGGAAAACTGGCAATCCTTGTCAATTAAGATTGGAGTCGAGTACACCCTGCCTGCAGTGAGAATCGAACCCGCAATCTCAGTGTTGACAGACCACGTGATCAATAGTAGACGAACTACCTTGACCACTCTGCCACAGAGGCCCCCAACTTATTTGAAGACACGTCCCATTCCCCATAATATCCCTATGAAAAACTGGGTACCTTTTGTTGGGATTAAGGACAGAAAATAACACAGGGTCAAACTGTTTAAACAAAACATAAAACATTATGATATAGAGCAATCGAATCTCAGCAAGTAGTCTGAAGGTAGGCCATTCATACATATATTTAATATTAAGAAATAAACATTTCTTGTTGCAGCCAAACTTTGTAACCATGATCCAGACTGTATATTTAATTTTTTTTTTTGTACAGCTGAACTCGGTGACTATGACCCAGACTTTGTATATTTATTTTTTTTTTTTTTTTACAGCTGAACTCGGTGACTATGACCCAGAAGTACATACCCCGGGTTTTATATCAGAATTCCGGTTCGTCCAGCATCAGTCAGAGGAAATGGAAGTGGCCATCTATGAAAAATTCCAAACTGTAAAGTAAGTTGACCATATTACACCATTATTCTGATAATATCTTCCATGTATGATTTTATTCTCCAATGCATGGGTCAAGTTCTTGCAAGTTGAGTAATGTATCAAATATAATGGGATTAATATATGAGATGTATAGGATCTAACACCGGTGGGAGGGCAAGACGGGAAAATCTCAGACACTCAAGTGAAAAGATTTCTGGTCTCCAACGAGGCTCTGCCAAGTTGGAGTCCAAAAGAAATCTTTCACGCGGGAGCCTGAGATTTTCCCGTCTTGCCTTACCACCGGTGTTTGATTCTATTTCTCACTAATTCGTTAAAAAAATTCCGGTTCTGTTCTATTGAAAGATGACAACAAATAGAGTTATCTACCCTGAACGTAATCTCCAGTGTACACATTTTGCATCACCGTGTTTGTTTTGATGTTTACCGCTATCATATTGTGGCAAAAATTGGGTCATGGAAGCTCAGATATGTTGTTTTAATGTTAATATTTAAAAAGGCCTGGTAAACCAACACAACTAAAGCAAATGTTTTCTAATTTTTATTGCTGAACCGACAGTTGACGTCACAATACATTTTTATGGGAAAAGGAGCGTGAAATTCTTATCTCACCCACGGGTTGAGATAAGGATATCTCAACCGGCTAAAAATAGGTACCACACTGTCTCATTAGTGAGAAAATATTATCTCGGACATGTGCAGCAAAAAAGGACGAGTTAGCACAAATAATATGTAATTATGTACATTACCTAATTGTAAAGTAAGTTTCATTTAATATGATTTTTATTAGTTTAAACCTTTGCACCACCTGAATGCTCTATTACCAGCAACCCTTTCACCTTTTTTCTACTCTGCTAAAAAAAACAATTTATGAATGAGATGAAAAATTACAGACAATAAAGAAAAATGGAACAAGGTAGCTTTCCTTTCGTCAAAAATGAACATTTACATATCCAGTCTTTGCTAAAACCTTTTTCTCTTTTAAGGTAGGCTTTCGATGTTTGGAATGTGGGTAGATCATTTCAAAGTGACGTATCATGTACCATCTTTGGTGACCTTTTTCTTTGAAATTTGGCTTCAATTTCACATTATTGCTTTCAGAATTATGGGCATCTGTTCTCACAATTTCCTTATTACAACCTATTGAAAGTTGGCCCCACAGAGCTGCATACCATCTCACTGGTATCTAGTTGCATCAACTTCCTGTTTTTACTTGTTAGAAATCAGACACCTGCTGAGGCTGAGCTTAAATACATCAACCACCTGTTTTTATTTTGTAGAGGTCAGACTCCTGCTCAGGCTGAATTTAATTACACTAATTTCCTGTTATTATTTTGTAGAGATCAACTCCTGCTCAGGCTGAGCTTAATTACATTTACCGCCTGTTTTTATTTTGTAGAGGTCGACTCCTGCTCCGGCTGAACTTAATTACATTAATTTCCTGTTTATATTTTGTAGAGGTCAGACTCCTGCTCAGGCTGAACTTAATTACATTAATTTCCTGTTTATATTTTGTAGAGGTCAGACTCCTGCTAAGGCTGAACTTAATTACATTAATTTCCTGTTTATATTTTGTAGAGGTCGACTCCTGCTCAGGCTGAGCTTAATTACATTAATTTCCTGTTTATATTTTGTAGAGGTCAGACTCCTGCTCAGGCTGAACTTAATTACATTAATTTCCTGTTTATATTTTGTAGAGGTCGACTCCTGCTCAGGCTGAACTTAATTACATTAATTTCCTGTTTATATTTTGTAGAGGTTAGACTCCTGCTCAGACTGAACTTAATTACATTAATTTCCTATTTATATTTTGTAGAGGTCGACTCCTGCTCAGGCTGAACTTAATTACATTAATTTCCTATTTATATTTTGTAGAGGTCAGACACCTGCACAGGCTGAACTTAATTACATCAATTTCCTGTTTATATTTTGTAGAGGTCAGACTCCTGCTCCGGCTGAACTTAATTACATTAATTTCCTGTTTATATTTTGTAGAGGTCAGACACCTGCACAGGCTGAACTTAATTACATTAATTTCCTGTTTATATTTTGTAGAGGTCAGACTCCTGCTTAGGCTGAACTTAATTACATTAATTTCCTGTTTATATTTTGTAGAGGTCAGACTCCTGCTTAGGCTGAACTTAATTACATTAATTTCCTGTTTATATTTTGTAGAGGTCAGACACCTGCTCAGGCTGAACTTAATTACATTAATTTCCTGTTTATATTTTGTAGAGGTCAGACTCCTGCTCAGGCTGAGCTTAATTACCTGAACAAAGCCAAGTGGCTGGAGATGTATGGTGTTGATATGCATATAGTCATGGTGAGATTACATAATAATGTACTGTTATACTTAGGGCTTTTCCAGAAAAAAAGGTACAGGGTGGTCGGAACGCAGGTCATTTTTTTTTTCCTTGGTAGGGGGGGTTGAGGGTATTTCTATTTTGGTGGGTGTAGGTATGTTCTTATTAAAATGATCACGGTTGTCGGTGTTTTTCTGTTTCTACATCGGCAAACGCGGTGCTTTCGTCGACGTCCGTGCGATTTTTGACTGAGGATTTTGTCGGAATGAATGCAAGGGGAATAACCGATCATCATAAACTTTGAATGGTTTACGCCCGAAAGTTCCGAATGGGACTGGTTGCCGAGTTTCTCTAGATTGCTTTGCTGTCTCATTAACAGATGTTGTAAAAGCCCGAGTATACCAAAAATGCAACTAAAGGTCAACTTTTTGTCCGATTTTTGTAAGCGTGATAGCGTCTGTTTTCGTTATCGTACGTAGCACTGCCGTAACATACATCAATAAAATGAAATACAGCAAAGTCCTAAGACAATTATTTATTTGTCATTTATAGAAATTTCGTACTGTATAGTTTTAATTTACCAGGTTAAAATGCCGTTTGAAGTGGCATGCTTTGATCTGAACTCGGCACTCGGCAGACAGAAAACTCTAAATTAAAAATATAAATAGGAATGGTGACTAATCGTGACCTATAAATTATTAAATCAATCATAATATTACGTCTTCGGTCCAATTTTCAGCTTTTAAAACCACCTAGAACAAATTTGTGTCAGCTTTTTCGTTGACATAATGCCGAAAAGTGGGGGGGGGGGGGGAGTGTTGGAAGCAACTCGACGTACGCTTTGACAAATATTTAGCCATCTGCCTGTCAAAGTAGAATAGAAAACGCATCAGTACTTATTAAATATATAATATATAATAGTATTGGGTCTTTTGTATAATGTTTGGCTCTCAAAGCCGCTTTGAACACATTTGTGTCAGCTTTTTCTACAAAAAAAGGGGGGGGGGGGGCTGAAAGACATTTGCAATGTAATGGTAAATTTTTGGAGCTTTGTGTGCATTAGAGAAAAAAAGTGTGGTATAATCATAACAATCATTAAAATATATTATACATGTATATAATCAAGACCTGAACAAATTTTTAAACCTTCAATTCAGGAATATTAAACCATGTAGACAAATATTCATGTCTGCCATTGGAAAACAATGTAAAAGTTAAGGACAAAGAATTTTTGTTGTAGCATTAAAGACCTTATGCTTTTTACACTGACAGCAGCTTGTAGGGTTTGTACAGACAAGGAAAGTTGTACTCCTTGTCCTAGCTAAACACATCAGTCGATATGCTACCCTTAAAATTCTCAATGTCGCAAATTTTCCTTGCAAGAGTTTCAAAGTCCACATAGTAGACACAATGCAAGATACAGTGACCATTAGTGACCCATAAGCAGAATGGAAACAATGTTTCTTTTTTCTTTTTTTTTTTATTGATTGATTGACTCAATTACATGACACTTATTTCAGTCAGTATAAATAGTGAAGAAAACTACATAAAACTACTACTATAAAAGATTCAACTTTTTATAGGCCAGCTGAAAAAAATCTTAATTCTGAACTAGAAGTTGTGGAGGCCACAGTATATGAAATGGTTGGTTATAGAATTATAGGCATCATTAAACTGTGATTGTTGGAATTCAATATAAACATTATGACATTATTAATATATGAATTTTTCATTCCTTATAGGTTCACCATCTTAAATGTGTGTGTGTGGGGGGGGGGGGGGGGGGGGGGGTGAGTTATTAAATGCCAAAAACATATATCAACATTAAGTTATCAACAGACAGCACATTTGAAACTATTATATGTCTTACGTACGCTATGTGTACAAATTTGGAGCTTTCCTCAATTCCTGTCAAATTGCACCATGTCTTGGCACAAAATAATTCTTGGAAATTCGTTATATACTAGACTTTTAACCAGTCATGCTTAATGTCAAATTTAAACAAACATTTGTTCTTCAAAACAACAGTTTCAGGGATTAAACATGATATGTGTTCATCAACATTTGAAAACTCGCACATGTTTTGGTCATGTTGGTAAACAACCTCGTGGCTTTTTATGATAAATGCAGAAACATTTCAACTGGTATAACAAGAAAAACTATTGATTAATTAAACAAATGGCCTGTGCCATGTTTACATAAAAAAATGATGATTTTCTATCATCGATCTTATGCAATCAGTTGATTATATCTGCGTCACCTACATACAGTCATGCATTAAAATGTACCCTTGATCGATTCCTGTATTATGTATAAATTGTAACATTTAATTTAAGAAAAACTTAACCTCACCAGTTTCTCCTGAACTAAACAATTTTTATAGATGGCACTGTTAAGAAATTTTTGTTTTACATACAGGTAACTTTTACGGCGTTAAATTGACCTTTATATGTCAAATTGGGGCCTTCGCTCTCCTACTGTTGAAGAATTTAGTGTTGACGTCGTTTGGCGTTGGTTAAATACCAACGGCCTATCACAATATTCAGATAAATTTAAGGGTAACTTTATTTATCAAATATGGACTTTTTACGAGGTCAATACTTAGTTATATGGACCGTGGAGGAAAATATTGACCGAGGACGAAGTCCGAGGTCAATATTTTTCTACAGGTCCATATAACTACGTATTGACAGAGTAAAAAGTCCTGAATTGTTATATTACATATGAATTTTTCTCTATTTATTTAAATTTAGAATAATGAGTCGGAAGAGTATATCCGGATCTATTTTTAGAAACAAGCCTTAAATATGCTTTATAAATAGTAACATGCCTTAAATATGCTTTAAAAATAGTAACAAGCCTTAAATATGCGTTAGAAATAGAATATATACACAGAATATTTTGGGGGACCACGTGACTAAATAATCCAATGAAAATCTAAGAATCATAAACCATATGTAATATTATTGTATATTTAATCCTATCTGTGGTTTTAAGATTCGAATATAATAAAATAATCATATTGATATATCAATTTTATTTTATAGGTGGGGGGTACTTTCCATAAAAACATTTTCTAGGTTGTGCCTCTAAAAAAATTAAAATTTTAGTGGTGGTACCCCATTTTTTGAGCTGCGTTCCGACCCCCCTGAACCTTTTTTTCTGGAAAAGCCCTTAACACTAGTTATGGTATGGAAACATGTCAGATTCTCTCCCTTTAACTTGGAGTTAGTTTTCTTTGATCCTGATAAAGTTGACTGTACAAATACATGAAATAAAACAGTTAAGTGTGCAATACTAAAAAAGTAGAAGCAATTCATGATTGAACTTCTAAAGCAGCAGCACAAAGCTGACATGTTACACATAACAAAGGATTCAGACTGAAACCAAATTTAAATACAGATGTATTGTACAAAAGCATCATCAAACACAAGAAAACCAGGTTCTTAGTTTCCATGGTTACTTTCATTGTTCCTAATTACAATCATCTTTTGAATGTTTTTTTTTCAGGGAAGAGATGGAATGGAGTATAGACTCGGATTGACCCCTACAGGTGTGTTAGTGTTTGAAGGAACACAGAAGATTGGTCTCTTCTTCTGGTAAGATAAAAAACATTTTTGTATACCCCCACTCAACAGAGTCGGGGGGGGAAGGGGGGGGGCTATATATTGGTCCTCATGTTCGTCTGTCCAAATTTGGTTTTTGGATGATAATTCAAAAAGTTTGCATCCGATTTAAATGAAACTTTGAGATATTGTTATATATCAGGTTGGTAAGAAGCATATCGATTTTCGGGGTAATCCATCTAATTTCAAGGGCGCAGTCCACAAAAAACTTAAGCAATTTTTCAAAACAGATGCTTCCGGACAATATAGTTTTATATTAGATCGATCAGAAGCCTGTTGATTTTTGGGGGGAAATCGATCAAATTTCAAGGTCACAGTTGCCAAAAAATGTTAGAAATTCTTACCAAAAAAACCATATCCGGACAATAACTCAAAACATTTGAATTTAATTTCAATGAAACTTTGGGATATAGTTTTATATAAGGTTTATCAGAAGTGTATTGGTTTTGGGGGAAATACATTAAATTTTAAGGTCACATTTGCCAAAAAAAGTTAAACATTTTTACCGAAAAACTTTCCAGACAATAACTCAAAAAGTGTGCATTTCATTTCAATTAAACTTTCGGATGTATAATACATATCAGGTGGGAATGAAGCCTATTGATTTTGGAGGTGTTCCAACAAATGGTTCACCAGTTGACAAAAAACGTTAGAAAATTTTCAGAAAAAAGTTCTGCAAAATTGAAGCGGAGGTATCAGTGATTGCTAGATTGACTTTGTCTATTTTTGTTTGTTTTCCTTAAGTTCATAGTGAAATATAAGAAAAAAGTCTAAAAAAATGTTCAGTGCTTCTGGGACGCAAAAAATCAGTTTTTATACCCCCGCTTCAAAGAAGAGGGGTATACTGCTTTACCTCTGCTCCTTCCACCCTTCCATTCTTCTGTATGCAACATAACTTTCGTAACAGTTTTCTCAACAACTACTTATCACAACCACTTGAAATTGTATATGTGACCTTACCATATGATCCTATATTGCGAGTATTGATTTCAGGTCTGTTGCATATCTACTTCCTGTTTACTGAGTTCGGTTAAGGTGGTTCGTCTGCTATTGATCACATGGTCTGTCAACACTGAGATTGCGGGTTCGATTCTCACTGCAGGCAGGTTGTCCTTGACTCCAATCTTAATTGACAAGGATTGCCAGTTTTCCTACCGCAGGTCTGGGTTTTCTCTGGGTACTTTGGCTTCCACTCCAGTAAAAACTGGACGCCACGATATAGCTGAAAAATTGCTGAAAATGTTGTTAAGCACCAAACAAACAAACAAAAAACAACAACAAAAGTTTACTGACTTAGTCAATTCAATGATGTGAATAGCCGGGGTGTACTGAAGGAGCAGTAGCTCACAGGTTCCTTGTTGATTATAACTGTGTATTTTCTGCCCATTGGCAGAATGAACAGTCCATCAATGTCTAAGCTAACTGACCTTAAATTTTGTTACAAATAGATTAAATGCTTATTTGCCTTTTCAACAGATTATGCTTCAAAGTCTTATGGCAGAGCCGAAAAGAAAAACAGAGTAAAAACATCCTTACTCCAAAGAATGGCCAGGTTAATTGATTAATTACGGTATTAAGACAAGCTGTGGCCCACTATGTGCCCTGTGCATTGCACTGTGGACAGGTGGGAAAAAATCTACCTGGTCTGTGGTATCGATAATAACTATAAAATGTGTAATGTTAATACTTGTTTGTATAACAATAATTTGACAGGCCCAAGATGACAAAGTTGGATTTTAAAGGGAAGAAACTGACTTTGATTGTGGTGGAAGATGACGATGAGGTTAGTATACAATCTCCAGGGAGATAACCCTGATTATAGTGGAGAATGATGATAATAATAAGAAGATACTTAATTTCAGTTTTGAGACACTTTGTTGTCAGTCTAAAACTGTTCCTTTTTTATCACTTAAAGGTAATGCTGTCTTAAATGTTTTTAAAATTTGTTTCAAATATACTATACTAACAGTAGCTTGAAGAGAAAAGACATATGTTATATATGATAAAGACCAAAAACCCAATATGAAAAGGTTTAGTAGCAGCTACACTATCGGTAATTTATTATCTTTTATGTAATTAGACATTCTGTTGTCTAGAAATCTTTGTATGTGTATTGTAAGACTGAATTGTTTAGAGTTATTGCCCTTTGCTTCATATGTAATCTAAGATGTTTGTTTTTTTCTTAGATATATATATTTATTATAAATTCTTAAAAGTTTATGTTAAGGTTATCATGACAATGTGGCTTCATCAAAAAGTTTATATGAGAATTTCTTGAAACATACTTAATCATTACCATATGGAGATTTGCAAATCATTACCCAAATTTAATTTGGCTGTTTCTTAAAGAGTATCTTTCCCAAACAGGTATAAGAGAGTAGGGAAGTTTTGTGCCAAACCAATCTTGCATATTTTTGTTTTTTCAGGGTCATGAACAGGAACATATATTTGTGTTCAGACTACAGAATGAAAAAGCCTGTAAGCATTTATGGAAATGTGCCGTGGAGCACCATGCCTTTTTCAGACTGAAGGGTCCAGTAAAAGGTCCAAATACTAGACAAAACTTCTTCAGAATGGGGTCTAGGTTTAGATATAGGTAGGTACTGAACTGCCTGAATTAATTGAATATTAAATATTAGGGATTTAGTCATATAAGAAGTTACAGATCAGGTTTTAGTTTCATTGGGCAGATGTTTCGTATATATATAGATCCAGTTGGAGTTCGATATCATTTAAGCAGTATTTGCAAAAGTTGTGGCCCTTGAACATATAAAGTCCATTGAAAACTTCATCAGGTATATGGTATTATCATAAAAAGAGGATCTTTGTAATTGTTTTCTTACCATCCTTACACACAAAGTATTGAAAGGACACCATATTCGTTTTTTTTTTTTTTTTCAGTGGGAGAACCGAATTCCAGGCAGCTTCTGTAAGTAGAGCTCGACGAAGTGTTAGATTTGAAAGGAAACCTAGTCAGAGGTTTTCTAGAAGGCAGTCTTTTGAAAAGAAGGAAAGAGAAGAAAAATTGAAGAAAGATGCTGAAAGGAAGAAGAAACGAGAGTAAGACCACTGAATTGATGTCATATTGCAATTTAGGTGGTTCATTTCTGAAGGGTCTGTAATGAAAATTGTCCTTCATTTATAGATGGACCGTTTGTTAAAGTTAAATTCTATGTCCTTAGAAATTGTTAGTAGGAAGTGTGGTCTACTTTGCAAGTCATAATCTGTTGATCACTAGCATATCTTGTGTGTAAGACTTCTGGTAAGCTTGACTCTTTCCAATTGTAATGGACTACTTTCTACGAGACCATGCTTTATAATAGAAAGAATAATCGTACCCTCGCGGTTTTTTTTTTTTTGGGGAGGGTACGAATTTAGTCCCATTACTCATAATGTAGCAGAGCGGGAGTGAATCCCTCCGGCACTTTGATGTCTAAAAGAAGTTGCATATATAATCGCCGTGGTCAGTCTTGATGTCTTTCAACAGTGTCACCATTTTTTTTTCGGTTTCATGTTAAAGATCGATCATTATTGATACGTGATGATCATTATTTCAGTTTTTAATAACCAGCTGTGCATTGTTTATTAATTGACATTCGTGTCTCTGTTTAATTATGTTTACTACAAGAAAAACATTGAGAAACATGAAACTGAATGGTGTGTTGCATCATGGGGAAAGTATATGTAAATTACTGGATTCTGACTACGGATTGGTTGTTACGGTATGCAAATTAGCACAAGTATACTAAAATTAGGTCACATTATCCATATATGGAAAAATCATCAATATAGCATTTTCCATGTGCATTTTCAAAGATGAATAAGGAAATTTCTTCGATTATAATCGTTTCCCATTATTTTCACAAGTCTGAAGCTTTAATAACGTGAATAAGATGAATATTATGTTCAAATTTTGTATAAATAGACCAAAGGTAGAATTTTTTATTTGCTACATTACGAGCAATAGGACTGAATTCTGCCGTTAATCCGACAAATCTCAAAATTAACTTCGGATTATAACGGCAGTAAAATTCGACCTAGTTTTATAATTATGTTCCACATTTATTAAGGGTGCTATTTAACCTTTTACCTTTTATTAATATTTATTTTATTTTATTTATGTGATTGTCATTTAAGAGAAAGAAAGTTAGCAGTGGAAGTCAACGTCCCTGTCATGCCCGTGGCTCCACTTCCTGTCACAACACCAGTACAGACTCCACCCGCTTCTCCCAAGTCTAAAATATCTCCACCCAAGTCTAGCTCACCTGTAGCCAATGGTAAGACACCAGTAGAGGGAACCAGTGCTGTAGACAGACTAGACACACTTGTTAAAGGAGACGGTTCTTCAGCATCGGGTGTGGCCCACGATAATTCGGAGATATCTTTGAAAGGTAAGAATTTCATTGAAAGTAGTAGATTTATCTTTGTGCTAGTAAAATGGAACAATTTTCACCTAATCTTACAGTTTCAGATGTAGAATTTTAAAAAACATCTATTTAATCACACTGTTTGGCTGGGTTGTACAAAGTGCAAACCAGGGTTATGTTATGGTCCAGTTTCCTCGAAATTCATAAAATTTGGACACATATTGAAGTTGGACCTATTTTTAACATTTTCCAGACTAAGTATTTATATACCTTGACAGTATGTGTACTACTGTGAAAGTACTTAAATTCATGGGTATCAATTTTCGTGGTTTTACCCAAAATTGCAAGTTCGTGGATTCGTAAATTCATGGATTGGTAATTTTGAAGACAAATTTGTTTGTGGTATTTGGCTGTACTCATTTAGAGTCAGCACATGAAAGTGTTCATTTAATAAAGATATCAATTTTCAAGGCCTAATAAAAATGATCAAGACATATTTGTTGTTTACTGAAATAAACATATGCCAGAAAATTCCTTTATTTATGATTATGTAATTATCATTAATTAATGTGTTAACAAGCTGTAATTATTTTACTTCATTAAGCTGTAAAGGTAGGTCTCATTTTTATTATATTTTCATCTTTAAGCTCTAAAACTATCCAGCTAAAATAAACTGTTTTTTTTTAATGTCAATATTTATCAATCCTTATTTGATTTGTTTAATTTTATGATCTCAACACCTTTTAACAAACACCTGGCTAGACTTTTAATTGATTAATGGTGATTGAACGGATTAATTTTGTTTGAAACTACCCTAAGGGTGTTTATATAACGTTGTGAAGTTTTTAGTGCTTTAGTCGGGTTTGAAAAGGACATGATTATAAACTTGACAGAAAAAATAGATTGATTAATTTTTTACCAGTATAAAATTTATTCTATTTTTTTTTAATTAGAAAAGAACATGTGAATGTACAAGATACATTATAACACTTCTGTACACATAAAATGAACACTTTACAAAAACATTTTAATAAACTGGAAGTATATGTATAACTGACTTGCACTAAAACCTTTAAAATCATTTGAATTTCTCCAAATAAACATGACAAAAACTTATCTGAGATATATTTAATGATTGACTTTGATATCGAAGGTATTTATCTCGTAGATTAATTAAAGATTGGCTGTTTCCGTAGCTTGCAACCTATTGAAAATACACTTCAATGACATAGAGCATCGGTTCACATTGTAAAAAAAGGTCATGTCAATAATAACAATACAAAAGAGTTAATATTTCGTTGAATTCTTAGATTCGTGGATCAGCCTACCCATGAAAATCACGAAAATTGGTACCCCACGAATATAAAGGAATTCACAGTAAATCTCACTATTCTTGACAGCTGGTATTGTTACACTCTTGCAATGAATTGCAGCACTCTAGTATTACATATTTGGTCCTGTGTGTTGAGTTTTCACAAAATAGTCTTTCTGCATGAACAAAATTTCTGTATACAGAAGCATGTAAAACATTTCAATCTGGCCATAATGGTTAAGGACTGTTTGCCTTGGCAGAAAGTCAGGAACAAAATACTTGTATTGATAGTTTTGTAAAAAAAAATTTTCATTTAGATGCATCAGAGGTGGCTCAGGCAAAGTTAAAAGGTTTGGACAATAATACCCATGTACAGGCAAGAAAGATGGATGTCAATCTTAACCTGAGTAAAAATAATCAGGTCAAGTTCCCAGGGGGCGCTACAACCATTCCGGCAGATCAAATGAAGTGCAATATATTGAAGGCTGCTAAAATGGAGGAGGAACGTAAAGGTAGGTTCATGCCGGAAATCCTGGGAAAAGTCATGAAATTAAATTCAAGGGCTTAATAGGTTATAGAATCCCAAAATTATGATAAGTCATTGTAAAGTCATGAAATTTTGAGATTGAAAAGTTATACATTTGTACCTTGTATATTTGTTTCATATCATGTATCCATCGGAGTACCCATTTTTGTATACTAACCATGTTACTGGTATCTGTTCTATGTTAGGTTTACTCCATGAAGAGGAAGCATCTGATGAAGAACACAGTGATGATGTGGATGGAGAAAGGTAAGAGTTATCTTCCTTTGTATATCTCTTTTACTGTATATTATATAATTATGCTAGTTTAAATGGCATGATGCTGGCAACAAATAAAACTCATAATTATTTAATGCCATGCAAAAAATAATGTTTTGCTTACTGAACCAGTTAATTAAAATTTAAATAATTTTACATACCTTTTAACACATTTATACATAGTATGGTTAAATGTTACTTAGACGGAAGCAAACCAAGTGGTGTTACATATGTAAGAGAACAAAAGTTGGTGGTCTCTTTTGCTCATTGATGTTGATTGGTAAATTTTCGCTCCTTTCTGTCAGTTGCTAAACCTGGAAGTAACTACAGCCAAAACTGACATAGAAATTGACTCTCGCCTGAATATAGCTGAAATAATGCTGCTCGGGCGTTAGACGCCATTAATCAATCAATCAATCAACCAAACTCTTAGACACATTCATTACCATTATTGAAGCCTTAAGTCTGAAATATGGTGGTGTAAACCATTAAAACAACCTGAGCTGTATAGTCTGAATGAAAAAAAAATAAATAAAATAGACTGTTTGTGGAAGATTTTATGATATGAGAAATAAATTAGGTTATTAACATATTCACTTTACATAGTTGTATCAGTTTCATGCAGTTGTGTGAAAAGGAAACATAGGTTTTTAATGACAACATTGATTAATTGATTGAATGGTTGCTTAGTATCTGGTAAACAGTATTTGAGCTTTATTTAGTACAGTTAACAAACAAAAAACATAATGAATTGTTATGTACTTTCCAAACATTACACACTATGACCAAAAGCCAATCAATAGTTCACATTTATAGTATATGTAATATTCACCACCCTGCGGAATTGTTGGTCAGGGCACTGTCCTGGTATCCCATAATAACACCAGATCCTATGGAAGTGTGGTCTGGGTAGAATCCTTGGACTTTCATGGTATCCGGTAATGACACCATACCGTATGGAAGTGTTGGTCTGGGGACTGTCCTGGTATCCTGTGGTCTTGGCAGTGTCCTGAGACTTCCTGGTATCCTGTGGTCTTGGCAGTGTCCTGAGACTGTCCTGGTATCTTGTGGTCTTGGCAGTGTCCTGAGACTGTCCTGGTATCCTGTGGTCTTGGCAGTGTCCTGAGACTGTCCTGGTATCCTGTGGTCTTGGCAGTGTCCTGAGACTGTCCTGGTATCCCCTATTATCATATTTACTTATCAAAGAAAGAATGAAACAGGCATAGAATATTTGATTTTTTCTGTCATCATTCATGTAATATTTCATTTTTTATCATTAATGTGCTATCTCATTGCTTGACAAATTATTGCCTTGCTTGCAGTATAAACTCTGACAGTGACCAAGATATCAAGCAGGAAGTTCATCTAAATGACCTTAAACTTAAAACAACCAATGAAAATCGAGATCAGAGGTATATATTGTGTCCATACAATATATACATTAACACGACTAACATTGGATGGGTGTTATATCACATGACTAACATGTGTTGTAGATGTAATATCACATGATTGACATGTGACATATGTAGTATCACTTCACTTTTTAAAATCTTTCAGCATAACTTAATTTTGTTTCGTTAATTACAGATTTTTATCTTTTGTTGCAAACTAATTTATCATTTGTTGCACTGTTTAGCACACATTTCTGTACTGTAATAAATAAGATACTAAGAAGCACCTAGAAATGCATGGTAAATTGATGAAAGACTCTTCTAATCACTTCACAATTTGTTAATTGCAGTTGTCTTTATGTAGTGTCTTAGTACTTTCTCTCATTATACTAACTTTTGGTTTTTTGGGCTTAGCTTCATTATAATTTGTATCATTTTAGTACATTATCTTTATACTAAGTATTGTTTATGTTGCGAAATTTTAAGTGTGATGTTTTTAATTTTATTTTTTATAAACATGATTGGTGATATTTATGATTAACATTATTTGTACTATTTATTATTAACATAATTTTTGGAAATGTGTTAAAATTATTACCCCCTTCCTTCTCTTTAAAAGTGAGGGTATATATATAGTTATGGGGTATCCTTTCATCTTTCCATAGTGCAGTCTGAGGGTTACAGTTAGGGGTACCCATCCCTTCTTCACATCCCCTCCCCTACAGAATTTGATTGAACTTTCACAGAATATTTGTCACAAAATTTTGCTACTGATATTTAACACTTTAATCGGAATTATTAACAAAGCCATTAACTTTCAGAGAAAGGCAGAGGAGAATGAAATTTTCATAGAAATTTATTTGGTCTTAGAAAAAACATTATTCTGAATTGGTTTTGGTTTGTTTTATCATAAATATCACACAGTCGTGTTTGTACAACATGTATCATGATGATAAATTTGCCATTGATGAGAATACTGTATAACCTTGTATGGGTCAATCTCTTTCTTTGTTTTCATTGCCGTTCATCATGAGATAACTCTGTGTAATGTTTAATGATAATAATATTTATACTAATACAAAACATTAAAACTGTATTTTCTGAATCTTGTATTCAGTTACAAGGACAAATTTGATGAGAACATAACAGATATATCTGATTTTTTTTTCTAATAGGAACATCATTTATCTTAAATAGTATTCTAAAACAGTTCAAAGTTGATAAATTATTTGTAATAATATTTTTTCAGGATCGTACAGAATGATATGATCAAAAGACCCCGTCCCCCAAAGAGAACCTCTCAAAGCAGTGACACAAGAAATTCTCATGGTGACACTAGAATTTCTCATGGTGATACAAGAAGTTCTCATGGTGATGCAAGAAATTCTCATGGTGACACTAGAAATTCTCATAGTGATCAAAGGACATCTCATACTAGTGAAACTAACATGAAAACTTCTGTTAGCAGTGAGAAGAGAACTTCTCATGGTAGTGAGACAAGGATTTCTCATGGTGAAGGATATGTTAATAGTAGTTCTTTGCCGAGAGGAGCTACAGTGACTCACAATGGGTATGTTAGGCATGTCTACTCTAATTGATGACATATGTTTAGCAAGGTTTGTTACAGCTTTAAACTTGGTTTAGTCTCACTGATCATGGCTTGTTGCATGTGATATGAGAAGTTGGGGATACTGTTTTACCCTTGTCCCTTCGTCTGTCGATAATGACAATTTCCGTCGCAGTTTTCTGAGCAACTATAAGATGCAGAAGCCTGATATTTTGCATATTGCTTTATCCTTTAGTACCATATGGTGTGTAGCAATTTTAAGCTCCTTGGTCATCTACTTCCTTTTTACAGAAGACGTATGAAAGTCATATTTGTAAAAGCGGAGGTATCGCTAGTGAGCATTACTTCACAGTCCAAACTTGTAATTATGTTTAGAATTTGTTGGATATGTTAAACACAGATGTATGTCATTCACATTGAAATTGCTGTTGTACATTTCTTTATTTTGACTTATGAATAAGCATCTATGATATGATAGCTCCAGCAAGTTTGAAGACAAATCTCATTCAGAAATGTTTGTAGGAAGTATTCTTCATAGCACTGGGATACATGTAGTTAGCTATTTTTGTTTATTACTTTAATCAGTGTTCAATCTAGAGCGCGCCATTGCGCCATTCCCGCATTTTTTGTTGAATTGACGCGCTTAAAAAACCTCCTGGGTCATTACTGGCGCAACGTAATTTTTCATTGCTTTGAGAAATTCCCCCATAGAAAACAGCTTTGAGAAAGTCCCTTTAAAATATACCAGAAATGTAACTGTATTCTCGGTCGTAAGTACACTTTTTATCATGTACAATTACAATTTAGCAAGCGTCTAAATCACGTAGACAATATATTATTGATTTTTTTAAAGCGTATTTCGTCATATTTTACTCCCATTGGAGATATACTTGCACTTTTTGTCCGGTTGTCATGTCTCTATATTGGTTTTATTGACCCCTAGCTATAAATTCTGGCCCCCTATGGTAAGTTATTAGGGTCATCATGGCCCCCTTAGACCAAATTCTAGATTGAACACTGCTTAAATAATTAGTAAAGTGGCTAGCTACATAATTGACTACTTGTATTTGTTTAAGGATTTTAATGTAATTTTATAAATAAGATTTATGAGTATCTCAATAATTTCTCAATTCAGGGGTTTTTTCCAGGTACTGCATCTTCTTTCCCCAATAAAATCTGGATGCTGAGATAAAGCTGAAAAACTGCTGAAAGTGGCTTTAAAACTCCATTTAATCAAACAATAATTTCTCAACTGAGTTCAAAGATTGTAAATTTTTATGTTCAAGTTATGTCCATAAAACAACTTTGAAATGTAAAACTGTTTTTGCTTTAAACCTAGTTAGATAGTTCTACAAAATTATTATAGTGGAGTCAAATAATAACGATGCCATTATGTGAAACAAATAACTGGGCCATTATATTAAAATAATTATATGAACTACACATGCTTACTCTACAGTTAGTACCCAAATCATTCTATATATCTGTTTTAATTATATGAACTACAGGTGCTTACTTTACAGTTAGTCCCCCAATCATTCTATATATCTGTTTCAGTATCGAACAAAACAGGAGGAGAAATCTAAGCTCATCAACAGCTCACAATGAAGTGTTCCTGACGACAGCCACGTCTACACCCTTTGGGGTAAGATTTAGTTATTGAGGGATTGTGTACATTACTGTATCCTCCCGTGCATTTATCCTTCCTGGGGATATATTCCACATTTCCACGTTAAGGCAGTTGTCTACCACTTACTGATTCCACATTTCAATATTTAGGAGGTCTACCACCTACTGGAGATATATTCCACATTTCCACGTTAAGGCAGTTGTCTACCACTTGCTGTAGATCTATTCCACATTTCCATATTTAGGAGGTCTACCACCTACTGGGGACGTTTTTCTTGTAAGGAGGTCCTGTCTGTGTGAATTCACTGACTCCTTCTTAGTACACTTCATTCTTACAACCCTAGTGTAAATAGAGAGGGATATTAAAATATTGGCCAAGTGGTCTGATTAATATCAACATGAGTCCTGTTTATGGCAAATTGTTTTCTGCTCCTTTGACACAGACCATGAATATTCTAACGGTAGCTAGGGGTGTCATGGGGTTCTGCAATAATAAATGGACAGAGCTAAAAATGTGTATGTGGGTGATGTGAAAATTCAGTAATCCATGTCCCTCTTGGGTGTGGTTGGTGTGAAAATTCAGTAATCTGTGTCCCTCTTGGGTGTGGTTGGTGTGAAAATTCAGTAATCTGTGTCCCTCTTGGGTGTGGTTGGTGTGAAAATTCAGTAATCTGTGTCCCTCTTGGGTGTGGTTGGTGTGAAAATTCAGTAATCTGTGTCCCTCTTGGGTGTGGTTGGTGTGAAAATTCAGTAATCTGTGTCCCTCTTGGGTGTGGTTGGTATGAAAATTCAGTAATCTGTGTCCCTCTTGGGTGTGGTTGGTGTGAAAATTCAGTAATCTGTGTCCCTCTTGGGTGTGGTTGGTGTGAAAATTCAGTAATCCGTGTCCCTATTGGGTGTGGTTGGTATGAAAATTCAGTAATCCGTGTCCCTCTTGGGGGTGAAAATTCAGTAATCCATGTCCCTCTTGGGTGTGGTTGGTATGAAAATTCAGTAATCCATGTCCCTCTTGGGTGTGGTTGGTATGAAAATTCAGTAAACCGTGTCCCTCTTGGGGGTGAAAATTCAGTAATCCATGTCCCTCTTGGGTGTGGTTGGTATGAAAATTCAGTAATCCATGTCCCTCTTGGGGGTGGTTGGTATGAAAATTCAGTAATCCGTGTCACTCTTGGGTGTGGTTGGTGTGAAAATTCAGAAATCCATGTCCCTCTTGGGTGTGGTTGGTATGAAAATTCAGTAATCCATGTCCCTCTTGGGGGTGGTTGGTGTGAAAATTCAGTAATCTCTGTCCCTCTTGGGTGTGGTTGGTGTGAAAATTCAGTAATCTGTGTCCCTCTTGGGTGTGGTTGGTGTGAAAATTCAGTAATCTGTGTCCCTCTTGGGGGTGAAAATTCAGAAATCCATGTCCCTCTTAGGTGTGGTTGGTGTGAAAATTCAGTAATCCGTGTCCCTCTTGGGTGTGGTTGGTGTGAAAATTCAGTAAACCGTGTCCCTCTTGGGTGTGGTTGGTGTGAAAATTCAATAATCCCTGTCCCTCTTGGGTGTGGTTGGTTGTGAAAATTCAGTAATCAGTGTCCCTCTTAGGTGTGGTTGTTGTGTAAATTCAGTTATATCCCTCTAGATTGTGGGTGGTATAGGCAGGTAGGGATTTTTTACATTCTGAAGAAGATACAGTAACGTTATACAATAAATAGTTGTTTTGCTTATAGTGTGGAATGGGATGATACTGTGTATATATGGTAGATGGTTGATTGTAGTTTGAAGTTCACCTGTTTTATTACTTCCTGTTTTATAATTGTAAATCCATGTATCATTGACGGACTGAGGCATCATGGTACATCATGGTACATCGTCAAATGTCATGTTTCATGGTACATCGTCAAATGTCATGTTTCATTGTGTATCATGGTACATTCAGGCACATTATGTTGTATGTGAAGATTATGCAGTTTTCATCAACATTAATGGTCAAATTTATTTTGAATAAATATAATTTTTACCCTAAAAATAAGCAAGAATTCTACTTAACAGCTTTATCAGCTTTTGAAATTGAAATTTATTGTTAGGGCATTTCCATAAAAATTAGCAAATTTGGTGGGTGTAGGGCACTTTGATAGCCTAGGAATGTTTGCATGGAAGCTCAAAAGGTACTTCTGTTTTCTTGTGGCTGTGGGATTTAAATGCACTTCTGTTTCTGTTTACTAGTGTGGAAGGATTTAAAAGGCATTTCTGTTTGCTTGGGAATGGGGGATTGGGTGTTAAAAGACACATTTGCTTTGGAGGGGTTCAAAAGGCACTTAGTTGCTTGGGTGGGGATTTAAAAGGCATTTCTGTTAGCTTGGTGTTTAAAGGGTACCTCTGATAAAATTTAATGGATAATGATTAGTTTTGTTTTAAAATCTTTCTGTAAGAAACCTAATATTTAATTCTTGGTAGGTTTAACAATTTGTCATTCCTACCTATATAGTTCTTGCTGGACTTCTGTTTGATTGGGGAAGGGATTTAAAGGCATTTTTGTGTGCTTGGAGGAGGGTTTCAAAAGGCACTTCTCTTTGCTTGGGTGGGGGTTTCAAATGAACTTCTGTTTCTTTTTACTGGAGTGGAAGGATAAAAAAGGCATTTCTGTTTGCTTGGGAAAGGATGGGGGGTTAAAAGGCACATTTGCTCTGGAGGGGTTCAAAAGGTACTTCAGTTTGCTTGAGGGAGGGGTTCAATAGGCACTTTGTTGCTTGGGATAGCCATATTTAAACATTCAAAAGTATGAAACTGCATAATTTAGCATGCATTCATACATCAGTCATTCACATCAGATCATTTTTCATTGTAATTCTTTGTTAGACCTTTGCATTGTGTCTGAAACATTGACATCTTATTATTTCGGGTAGTGTTTTGAGAATGTGATATCTTAACTGATATTTGAATAGAAAAAAAATTGAATCTTAGATTTGTATTTACAAACTGTAACTATATTTTACATTCAAATGTATTTGTGCAAAGTATTTCTTTACAAAAGATATTTCAGACAATTTTGCAAATTTATTTTGTTGTTTACTCATGCATTGTCAACATTTATTTGTTTGCTTTAAACACAGACAACGGATGAAGCTTTCACAAGCACTTCAGCAACCCAGCACCCATCAGAGTCAGGGAAAAGCTTGCAGAGACCTTCCAGCCCAACAATACAGACTACCCCCAATTCTCCCAAACCCCCTCCTCCAAGACCACCTCCCCCAGTCCGTGCTAGCACTCTTCCAAAACGAAAATCCAGCAAAGAAGGGGAGATAATTATTGATTTTCCAACAAAAAATGAAGATGAAACTACCAAGCCAAGTGAAAAGCCAAAACCAGCACCTAGAACTAAGATACCAATTCCTCAATCAGATGCTGCACCAGCTCTTCCTCCCAAGCCTAAAAATCCATTCCTTGATGACGATGAAGAACAAGAACCTGAAAATACCTCGGTAAATCCTTTTATTGAATCTGGGCAGGTGGATTCTGATTCTAGTAAAGAGAAACAGGAAGAAATTTTCTCTAACAATGATGATTCTTTGGATCATAAACCCAATGTGACCTTGACCCCTTCATCGCCTAAGTCTGGTAAAGGTCAGGCTTCCATAACAACCATGAAGACAGACACTGGGAAACCCAAAGTTCCTGTAAGTTTTCTCTTTTCTGTTCAGGTCCAAATACTCTTGCTTGTTTCCAGCTTTAGCTGCTAAAATTGTGTAATTAAAGGATTCTCAAAATATTTTTTTTTGAATAGCAAGAATGTATGACCAATTATTGTCTATTTGAATTCTGGTTAAGTTTACATGATTTTGACAGTGTGGGAATCAAAATTGTTGTTCAGCTTGCCATTCTGGCTAGTAACAAAATAATAGTACTTGACGAATTTATAATCTACTAGCCATAGTTGGGAAGTAGGTTTTCAAAGTTTGTCAACAGCCAACACCATTTAAAATTTACACAGGGTACATAAAGATCTTAAAATTAAAAGATTCTTTCACTGTTTTGAGAATCTTCAAATTACATGGTATGGTAGCATAGATATGCATGACATCTTGTTCTGTGGCAGTTAATATTGATTACAATGAACAACAGTAAAACCCAAATAAGGGTAATTTTAGAAGTTTGCTTTTGGTCATTTCAGTGTTCTAGGATTCCCATTTCCTGTCACCAGTGGAAAGTGATTTCTCAGCAAGGGAAAGCCCATTTTTTTGTCCTCGTCACCTGTGGGCAAGTACACATTAAAAGTTGGGATTCTTGAAAAAAGTTCATACTTGCCCTGTCATGATACAAAAAATACATTAATTTTGTTCAACAGTTTAATTTTGTAAAATCAAAATAAAAAAATCCAGTTTGGATGATTGTTTTCGTTTTTGTTTAATCAATGTTATTATAGGTGCTTATAATTTGAGCTTTCACCAATGCTGCAAAACATTTTTGAGATCAAGTATGAATGCAATAGGTACCAAATCAAACTGGGTACAACCTGCAAAATCCAGGGTTTGTGGGAAACAATTTTACTTTTATTTTTTTGTTGTTTTTGTTTTTTAATTTGGTAATGAATTCAATAATATAATATTGAAGTTTTATTTACTCACATTGACTTGTACAAAAATATACAAGGATGAAAATTTATGAAAGTTTGTTATGTACAAATATGTGTACATTATATTTTGACATGTATGTGGGTTTCGTACTTTACAATAGTCGTTTCCAAATTTAAATGTACTGTAAGTACTAGAAGAAAATCTTCAATTGGTATCTGTAACTCGTAATTAAAATTTTGTGGGAAAAGTTTATCTGAGATGTGGGACATCCAGTTTATAAAGGACACTTTCCCGTCTAAAGTTCAGTTAGAGAAAAAATCCTAGAACACTGCATTTGTATTTATCATTTGTAAATAAACAAAAAAATGAGTTATGTGTTTGTTCGTTGCAAGCAATTTAAAGACTAATGAAGTTCTTAATAAGTATTTATAGGCTTGCTATATATTATCTCTGAATGCCATATTACTTTTTATTGGATGAAAGCAAAGCGTACACATCAGAAACAGTAGATAAGAGGAATGAAGATGTCCATTTATGTAACATTAGGCTTTCCAGTTCTGTTCAAACTTACTGGACTGTTTAACTTGTTATATTATACAATAACTGATAAATACAAGCAACACCCAATCCAAAAATTTTCAACTGTTTTGCCAAAGTGGAATTCTCAATGCAATATGAGCTTGAGCAAAACATCAATGCCAGAGATGTGAGATTCTTTGAGCAAAGCATCAAAGGCAATGCCACAGATGTGAGATGGTTTGAGCAAAACACAAAGGCCAATGCCAGAGATGCGAGATGCATTAAACAAACCAGGAAAGGCCAATGGCAGAGATGTGAAATTTTTTTATAATTGTAGGAAACATAGCAAATAAATATTATTTTTAAGATAAATTTTTAAATGTATACATATAGATATAAATTGTTTTTGACAACATATTCCCTACTTGCGGTAAACAAGATTTATCTCCCATTTGCAGAGTTATCTGTTCTTTACAGCAGGTACTTTATAGTGCCTACTGTGGGTAAAAAGTTGGTTTTCTTCAATATTTTTTTATTCACATATAGCAAAGCACCCGGTAAAATTTATTATGATGTGCAAACCAATTCTGCAGTTTTTATTAGTTGTACTGGAAGAGTCAGTCCACAGACATTATTTAAAAAAAATAAAAACGTGATTTTTCCCGATCTGTTCAATACTAGATACCTGCTGTTATGAAAGACAACTCTTGAAAATGGGAAGTAACTCTTGTATTCCGAAAATAGGGAATAAGAGTTGTATTTGATTTTACCTTTTTATTATTTAATATTTTGTCATTTTTTAATTAAATTCAGAGGAGAAATGAAATCAAGAAGGAAGAAACTACACTATAGATAGAAAGGTCTGAGAAAGTAACATCCTATTTTTAATACCACTTGACTGAATTTTTCCACTTAAAATTTCACAAGTTTTCATTTGTAGCACAAAATAAATTAAAATTTGGACCAGTATCTTTCTAACAAACATTTGATATCATTCTATTGTAGTCTATTATTTTTTCTTCTTTGTTTGCAATTTTAATATACCATTGGCTTCTAACATATATATATAAACATGTAATTTTTTTCCTTTTTTCCCCCATACATATTTTAACTTGTGTAATTTTGTATTACTTTCACTGGAGATTTACACTGGTTTAATTAGAATTTCAGCAAACCATTTTTGGCCAGGCTGAATCAGCAAACCATTTTTGGCCAGGCTGAATCAGCAAACCATTTTTGGCCAGGCTGAATCAGCAAACCATTTTTGGCCAGGCTGAATCAGCAAACCATTTTTGGCCAGGCTGAATCAGCAAACCATTTTTGGCCAGGCTGAATCAGCAAACCATTTTTGGCCAGGCTGAATCAGCAAACCATTTTTGGCTGAAGGAAGTACACATTCTGGTTATAATATGGTGAAGTTGTGTGGATGGGCAGGGAAAATAGGGTATTTTTTTGTAATCAATTCCTTGGAATATTTTTTTTTCTAATTTTCCAGACTTGGGAACTTACTCATTTTTCAGAACATTAACAAAAGACAGTAGCTATTTTGTGTAATCAATACCTCCTACAGTTTTCAACCCAGATCTTTGAAACTTTACAGAAAGATTGTGAAGGTATTTATGTTAAATACCTGATATTATGGAATTGTTTCCAGACTTTGGAACTTGTCATTTGTTAGCAAATTGTACCAAAGTGGTAACATATTTTTTGTTAGCAACTCCTCCTTCAGCTTTCAACAAGATCCCCGAAACTTCACAGAAAGATCGCACACGTATTGAAGTAATGCACTTGACTTGCTGTTATGGAATTGATTAAGGAATTTTTTTATTCCCATTTTTTCAAAATAGTGTATCACTTTTGTGTTTATTCAACTTTCCTACAGCTTTAAACCCATATCCATCAAACTTCATAGAAAGACAGCTACTGATTTAAAGAAATTGTTTCCCATTTTTAGCACATTTTAACAATGATGGTTCTTTTTTTGTATAATCAAATCCTCCTACATTTTGAAACACAGGCCTAAAGCCTTTTTCCATTACCCATTTATTAAGGCACTTGCTTTGCACCCCAACCATTTCACAATTGCCGCATTCATTGCATAGCTTGGTTTTGTACAATTACATCCTTACTTTTTTCAAATTCAAATATTGTCAACAATGCCATGATTAGGAATTATTGTAGCTGACATGATGACCAAATTATCAGCCTGTCTATTCAACCAACACTTAGGACATATGGTGGTCACAGGATGACCAAATTGTTAGCTGCTCTATTCTGCTAAAACTTAAAACTCAAATTGTTAGCTGGTCAATCCTTCCCACACTTAGGACATACTATGGTCACAGGATTTTTCTTACAAAAAATATAACAGTTTTTGGACATTTTTATCTGAACTCTTGCAGATATTGAGCTGATATTTAGTGAGTCAACCATCATGATTTACAGAGTTGTGGTTCAAATCCAATGATTTTTGTCATTCACAGCCAAGAATCATTTTTATTCAAAATCACAACCTTTAATATAATGTGAACTTTTAAATGTTTATTTCAGATTTGTGTAGAATTAGATAGTTGCATGGATTTTTGAGTACTTTCTCTAACAACTAATTCTGTTTTTCTCTGCATGTCAAACTGTTCATCTTGGACCTGAATAGAATTTGCATGAGAAAATTTGCACGAATTATTCAAAGCATATGAAGACAATTACATATTCACATTTAGTTTGTTATTCTGCATCTTGAGAATGTTTTTAAAACATATGCATGAAGTTTGTTAAACAAGTTTATTTCTAACCATGAATTGGAAATTCTTAAGTGGTAACTTGGCAACTATGTATCATTGTTCATTTACTCATTCATCACTTGTTTGTGTTGATGGTACCATGGTGATATTTGACAACCTCATATTTGAATAAAAACCTTGTCTAATATTTTGAACAAAATGTTTATGTTCTGCTGCGTGCAAAAATGTCAGACTTATAACCAACGATTCATGTGAATTCTGTCATGTGATAAAGAAGTGGCAGTTAAACTTGATGTTTTCCAGTTTGGGGCATTATTTGCATTGTCAGTCATGTGATCAAATTCCCAATCATTTATTTACAAAAATTTAATGTTGTAAGATTTGAAAGAATTAACTAGATTAACACATAGTAAAGTGGAAGATCAGTTCATTTAAGTATTTAGACCCAGTTTTATATGCCGAGTATTTCAGTCTGTGTATGGCCATATAAACATATAAATTAATATGACTTTATTGCTAGGATCACTACAGACCACACATTTCTATAGAGACCACAATCTAACGGTACAGTATATTGTTGTTGTCTTTGGGGTTTGGTTCTAAGCTGTAGATCCCTCTCTTAATACCCATACTGTATTTTTATATTGGCTGCAGTCATGGCAACAGAAGTTACACATCAATACTTTGCCTTTAATATTGTCAAGTTTTTTGAAAATTTTAATGGCATTTGTATAAGTGAAGTTATTTTTCAAAATTCATTAGCAAGTAAAATTTATAAATATTATTATAAATAAATGCCATTTTTTTTGCCAAGTGCAAACCCAGTTTTATTTTTTTAGAATTCATAAGTAATAAATGCCATTTTTTGAATTTATAACAAATGTGTTTTTTAATTTAATAAGTAACATTAAACCATTTTTAGCTAACCTGATTATTTAGCTTTTGCCATTAATTGTCATCCATCATAAACTAAATGTACGAGTCCAAATTTGTGTTTTGACTTCTTGTAAGAAATATTACCCTTAAACCACAATTTTGACAAAATGTTAATTTTTTACAATATAACTTTAAAACTATAAGAGCTAGAATGACATTGTAAATTGTTTTAATGATCAACAAGACAATGCCTACAAAACAGTTTGTTGGTTAAAAATTAAACCTTATACATGTGTAGGAATTATTTCCCTTAGAGGACAATTTTGTGTGTTGAAATTTTTCATTTTTTGTGTGCTGTGACCTGAAACCTGAACAGCCAGTGTTAAAATATAAATTGCAAAAATGATCAGCAATACAAGAACTTACGTTTTCATTTATTAGTCTGAAATTGTCAGGTAACTCTTTATAGGAGTTATACATTACCAGTTTTTGGCTTAGAAATTAAAACTAATACCTAGGCCTACAATTCATTTTGTTGTTTGAAAATTGTCAGATTACTCCTTATACGAATTATTACCAAATAAATATGGTTTGAGTGAAATTTAGTTTATTCCCTGTAACTTAAATGAGGTGACAGAAAGATTGAAATTTGCAAAATGATCAGCAATGCAAGCCTTCAAACCATTACTTAGTCCAAAATTGCTAGATGACTCTTTTGTGAGTTTTTGCCCTTTAATGACAAATTCAGACAAAATAATCAGTTTTTGTTATAAATCAAAGTATAAAACAGCTATAGTAAAAATCTACATTACTAAATTAGCGTAAAGGACAAGGCCTACAAACATTTAATTTTCAGAAATTGTCTGATGGCACCTTATAGGAATATAGGGGTTATTTCACTTAATCAAAATCTTTGAGAACATTTTTAGTTTTGCCCAGTAACTTAAAAGCAATAACAGCTAGACTGAATTTTTAAAATGGCTCAAAGTCTTTTGTGTTACATGAGAGCGATTACATGCTCAGGGCAGTCTTAAGTTTATATAGATAACAAATGGCATTCACTGAATTTATCAGCAATAAAGAATGTTTTTAGAATGTCTAAGTAATGAATGGTATTTTGTCAGTATGTATTGATGTGTAAAATGTAGACTTGCTTAGATAAAGTCTTGGATTTGTGGCTCCTACATACATATATATGTATGTTGGACTTGAGAATAGCTTAAAATTATAAATAGTCCATAATTCCTATAATAGTGTAAAAATGTTCATTGTAACTTGAAATTCCGTTGTCAGGTGTATGGGTTTCTGTGTTGTCAAGACAGCTTATTGGTGTTGTAAAGAAAAATAAGGGTTTTTTTTGTAGTTTTGTAGTTTATCAATATAAATGTATGAGACAATTTACGTTATTTAGAACTAAAAAAATGAAACTTTATATTTGCAAAGAACAAATTTATCTATGTACTTGAATACAAAAGACAATATTCCTTAATTTCCTAGTACAGGTAAGGTGAAAGTAAATTACATTACTTCTGCATGGCTTAGGAATATGAATCTGGGGATATTTTTGTTATTTTTTATTTTTACAACAAACTATGGAATTAAAGTTAAATAATGTCAAATTTCATCACTTCATATGAAAAAGGGAGAGAACTATGGTAAATTACCTCCATTTTTGCCAGGATGTATTGGTTTTAACATGTAAAATGCAATAAAAGTTTAATAACAGTAAATCCCATGTCTAAGTAATGCTTGTGGTGAAAGGTTGTTGCCTTGTATGTATATGATAGCCGTCCATTAAAACATAATCCGGTTACATATAATTGTAATCAACGGCCACAAATATAGAAAAAATTTTAAATCTTTACTTTAAAAAAATGTTTGGTCTTTAACCAAAATAAATACCACAAAAAAGGTCTACAAGACATTTCACATAATTTTTTGTTATCATGATTCCCAAAAAAGTTGCATTAATATGTTAAACTGAACAATCTTGAGAATTGTAATGTCAGGTTTCTTTTTATCTAAATCATTTGTATATGATTGATTACAGGAAACTTCATTGACTGGTTCATCACGGACTGCTTCTTCATCAAGTTCAAAAAGTTTACCAGCTAAAACTACAGTGACACATGTTGTTGTTACACGGAAATCGGACTCCTCTGTTAACGGAAGTGAACTTTCACCTTGGCATGTGACATCACCTGAAACTAAAACTCTGGAACGAAAAGTCACGTTGACAACGGAGTTGTGAGATATTAAGACAAGTTAACAACAGCTTTGTGAGACATAAAGTCACTTTAGCTGCGGCTTTGTGAGATATGCTTACTGTCCAAATACAGTGTTTATACAATTTTAAATGCCATACATAAAGTCAGTTTGTCTTATAGCCATCAAAGCTCTGCAAAAATAATGTGGTTACATATAATCATTTAAAAGAAAAGTAGTTTTCAATCATTCATTATAACAGAATGTCACCTTAATCAGATTTAAGTGTGACACTATCTGTACCGATTTCTGTCACTGTTTTTTTACAGCTCAGATGACTGGGTGAACTATTATATTTATACTACACATTTAAGTGACATATTTTTTAAACAGCATATCATTACATGATAACAATACATGTTTTTATGAACATTTTTATTATGCATATCAACCTGAAAAATTTCTTTTTATCGCTTTTGCAAAAATTGCTTCTTTTTTTTATAGACTTTCATTACAGCTGCAAACTTTTGATCTATTTACAAATCAAGATATGCAATTTAAAAAAATTAACCTGACATTGTATTGGTTGCTGTGATTCTCTCGTGTAATATTAATTCTTATTTATGGAATGTACCATCAAATCTTTTTTTATTATTAGACTTTTATTACTTTTATTATTGTTAAAATGTGTCTGTTTCCATTTTTTCATCAGTTTTTGGATTTAATAATGGAAAAATCTCACTTCAAAGACTGAATTTACTTGTGTGTCATTAACACAAATCAGTGTAACATCAGTATGTTGTCAGCCTTCTTATTGTCTGCCAAAATAGAGTTAAAGAAATGTATTTCATGTTAAAATTGAATCCGTTTAAGCTTTGTATTTGTAAATCTATGTGCAATTAATGTTTTCCTTCTTGATTGAAGTTTTATCTGCTGATCATGTAAGGGTCCAGTGACAAGCAGGCAAGACTTCCTCAAGATGTACATGTATATTTTTGGTACTTATATTTATGGTAGTATGCCTTATAAAGGAACAATTCATAATTGTATAGTACTGGTATTTCTACAAATCCTACAGGAAGTGACTCGTTTCCATAACAACATGTGACAGGAAGTGATTGTCATAATAACATGTGTCAGGAAGTGACTCATTGCCATAACAATGTCTTTGTTTAAAAATGATGTTGTATTGAAAGTTATTATGTATGAAATGTAACAATCTTTAGCCTGAAGAGTAATAAATCCAAACTATGAATAAACTATAAAAATTGGGATGATATATCAAGAAACAGGTTCTTATAAATTCAACATATATAATGCAAGACGGACAATTTTCTAAATAAGGTCTTTTATCTTCTGTATTTGGCAGAAATGTTAATATATAGATCTTTATTTGTTACCATGAGTCACATGTGGGATTTGTAGAAAAAACTAACAATATCATTGTATATATAACATCCCCATTAGTTGCCCCATGTAAAGTTACAGCATGTCATATAACATCCCCATTTTTCTCCCTTGTAATATTTTTACAGCATGTATCATATTGTATTACTGCAATGATTTTGGTCCATTGAATATTTTGTATACTGACTTTAATAGTGTATTATTTGTCAGATAAACTAAACTTCTCCACAAATTCCCTCAATACAGAGTTATCTCCCATTACAACAATTATTTTGTATATTGCTTGATGTGTTATGTGTCAGTCAAATGTGTGGATGTATTTTTAAACAATTTTACAGATGATTTCTAATAGTATATTTTCAGTATTACTTAAACACTTAATCAGAGGATATAACAAAAGTTTGCAGTGGGCATAGCCTGCATCCAAACTTTTTCTTGGGTTTAAAAAAATGCACAATTAGAAGATAACCACACTTAAATTGTATTGCAATACCTGCTAAGGTCATTTTTAATGTTTTATAAAGGGACATAATTGCATTATATTTGGCAACTTAAAACTTAAATATAAGTTGACACAATGTTTTACAGATTCAGGAAAATATCAGACCATAAATACACAATAAGTTTGCAAACACATACCTCTGAAAAGGGAAATAACTCTTGACTAAGCGAGATCGATAAATTGGTGTTACAACTAATAAAGGGAGATAAACTGTATTAGTAAAGGGAGATAACCAGAATAATCAGATTTCGTGTTTACATTACAAGTGGAACTGGTGTCTTGTTTTCGTTGACAGCTAACATGTATTTAATGAGAAAATGCAAAAGGACCAATTTATTTCTATTAAAAGACCAATAATTATAGTTCAAATTTTTTAACTTAGTCGATCATTTCTTGTCAATTCCTTTTTTTTTTTGGTATAGGAACATATGACTTCTCATTCTTTACTTGTGATATTACAACACTATGCAGCTTCAAATAAAATCATATTTTTTGATAATGACAAATAAAACTTGAATAATAAAACATTAATGTTCAGTAAAAAAATAGGTCAAAGTCTGGTGTACAACAATTTTAAACAAGAGTTGTACAAAAATGAATATCTAATTGTATTCCTAGTCATTAAGCTACGCATCAAAACAGAAATATGAATAACTCTAGTCTTCAATTCCAAATTAACCAGAAAGTATTTTAGTTTTTTTGTAAATATCATTATATGGTAGATGTAGTTGCTATATATATCTGGAACAAAATGAACACAATGATCTGAAATAGTCACTACAATACTTACTGTTTGATCATTAAAAAACAGAATGTAAAATTTACCTGTTTTTTAACCATGTTTTACCAAGCAAATGTTTTATAGAAGAATTTAACACATTTTAAGGAGGTTTGTCGAGTAAAGAAACTAGGAAGAACCTTCTTAACTTTTCGTTTCGTCTGAAATAGAGCTAATATAGATATTATCAAATCTTAAGAAAGGTAAGCAGAACTAAACAGCAATTTACATTTTACACTTTCTTAGTGCACTGTCACTCAAGGTACCTCAATGTTAAAATGATCTTTAAGTGTCCTTAACCAAACATAGAATTTGTGTAATGTTTTTATTACAGAGAAACTTTTGTCACATTTTGGTGGATTAGTCCTGTACACAAGTAAAGTTTATACTAGGTTGTGAAATGATTTTTACTGTGATTTAAATGTAAGAATTTTATATTCCCTTTGCCCTACTTTTATATTTGATTCCTGTTAGATTTTTTTTTATTTTTAACAATTTATGCAGTTTTAACCGGGTATTAATTTTCTACAGATATCATTCCATATCTTAAAAAGCCTGCAGCAGCAGTAATGGGTTGTGATTTACCATTCCTTTGGTATTATTGATGACTGTTCCATCCACATGTTTTTTATTTATTATGTAGTGTGCCTTAACAGTTGTACCAGGTTGCTTACAAATTTGATATTTTACAGGACAGGGCACAGAACAATATTATTTAATTTTACAACAGCCAATTTCCTGGAAAAAATGCTAAACATTATTATGCATATCAAACTTGCTGGAGCCATATCATGTTTAAAATACATATCTTAGATATCAGTCTATAATAGGGAGTTATTTCCCTTACATTACTGAGGGGAGATAACCCAGTTATCATTCTGCAATCTGGCAAACCTAAGGTATAGTTAACGTAAGGTGAATACCATGGGATATTTTAAGTGATATATACTATAAAAAGATTTCATTTTTAGTCACTGTAATCTTGTTTACCTAAATCAGCAGGAATAAATAAATAAACAACTGTTCTTGAATATAAAATAAGAAAATCGCCACCATGAATGATCTTCCCTTTTGTACCACATTATGATCAAGTAAACTGTATTATATACAGTAGATTTCCTCTTCTCCAATACAAAACTTTAGTTTTAAGTCATTACAACTGGCACCAGTTATTTTATAGCTTGTTATATTTGTTCAGTGTTCTATGAAGAGCTTGTTTTCATGTCATGCAATAAAATTCATGAATAATAAAGCATCTGTGTTGTCATGTTGTCTGGACGAAGTGCTGAAGATAGACATCAAGAAATGATGAAAACTAACTCACAAACCCTCATAAGTAAAAAAAAAAATTATAGAGAACTTTTTTATCTAAAGCAGTAACAGACAACAAAACTGAACTATATTTATATCAACAAAACCTACATCTGACAACCCCTTCGGTCCAGGTGAGCTTTTGCCATCACTTGGTGTCCGACGTTCGTCCGTCGCCTGTCGTAAACTTTTTAAAAAATCTCTGAAACAACTAGGCCATTTTTTTCAAACTTAGCCACAATCATCCTTAGGGCTACTGGTTTCTAATTTGAACGTAGGGTTTTGATCAATGGACACAGATGGCCGCTGTTACTAAAAATAGAACATGAGAGTCAAGGCACGTTTTTGATCAATATCTCAAAAATTGTCATAGCTGTAATAGCTTCTTGTAGGAGTAATTGCCCTTAAATGATGATTTTTGGCCGTATCTACAATATAACATGACAACTAAGAGCTAGATTAAAAGTGTACACTGCAAAAATGATCAGCAATTTAAGTCCTACAATTCCCTTCATTGGTCTGAAATTGTCAGATGACTTCTTATATGAGTTATTGACCTTTAATGACAATTATTTTTTAAACTTTTCGTTTTGCCCTGTAACTTAAAAAATAACAGCTAGAGTGAAACTGTAATAGCAAAAATGATCAGCAACATAAGTTCTACAATTCATCTAATTGTTCTGAAATTGTCAAATTACTCCCTATAGGAGTTATTGCCCTGAAATTACAATTTTTTATGAATTTTTCCGTTTTGTCCTGTAACTTCTATAACAGCTAGAGTGAAACTATAAATGGCAAAAAATCATCAATATAAGTTCTACAATTCATCTAATTAGTCTGAAATTGTCAGATGACTCCTTATAGGAGTTATCGCCCTTAAATGACAATTTCGTTTATGAAATTTTCCATTTTGTCTATAACCTAAAACTATAACAGCTATAGTAAACTATAAATGGCAAAAATGATCAACAATATAAGTTCTACAATTCACTTTATTTGTCTGAAATTGTCAGATGAGTTATTCCTTATATGACCTTGTCATATTAATCTAGATGCCAGAAGTGTACCAAAACGCTGCCTTTTTTAGCGTTTGACTCCAACATGAAGTTTGTGTATCAAAATTCATTCGTCAATAAAACAAACGTGACATTTCCAATAAATAAAATTTTGATTTTGTTACAAACGTATTTACTCGGAAAATAATTTCTCATAGTTCTTAAGAAAAATAGCAAGGAAAACCGACCGAACAACGAGAGCCAAAATTCAAGGGACAGTTACAAATCCAGATATAGACAAACGAAACACAAAAAGCAAAAACACCAAAAAAGCAAAGAGAGTAACCCGAACCCAATAAACGCCATGGGTGCACTCAGATGCTCCGGACGAGTAAGCAGTGCCTGCCTCTAATTCGACACCCGTCGAGTTACTCATTGTCATGTCTAGGGAAAAGTCAAATCTAGGAATAGAAATACTACCTATGACTCAGCGAAAATGTCAGATCGTATTTGAGACCCGTTATTTCCCATAACGATCAATTAAGTCCAAGTTACGACCATAGAACGCAGCGTTACTTATAAATGGCAGAAAAAATGGGCGTATAGATAAATAGAGCACATTCTATTTATCAACAGTAGACTGGTATCGATGTCAACAGCTGTTTTGTTTGTGTTTCAGACTGCACTAGTACTCGAAGCAAAAGTTCAGTCTGCGGACAAACATCAACCGTTGACCAAGATTACAGTCAATAAGCTCACCTAACCTAACGGGCCGTGTAAGCTATTCTGATCACCGCAGACGACGTCGTCGTCGGCAGCGGAAAAACTTTTCTCATTTAAATCCGCTACAAAACTAGTTTTCTGTTGTCGTTTCGACCCAGATGAGAAAATTGACCCTAGTTTGCTACTGATTCGTAAGTTTCACAAGTGTCTTCATAAACAACGTATAGTGCTGAGTCGTGCAGTCTATGTCACTCTCTCATGCGATAGTGGTAAAACGTTTGACTTTGCAACTCTTTTTACTACCATTTCCATATTAAGCTAGAAAAAAGATTTGAATCAACTTGACTTCACTCAAAAGAATGGCACACCTAGATACACATATCTGTTTTTAGGAGGTACAAATCATATTTCGTAAAGGACCACTCTAATTTGAACCAAATGTTCTCTGTTACTGAAATCATCGGAAAACTTGACTTTCTGATTGATAACATATTTGTAATGTTTGGTGGACGTGGTTTTCAACAGAACGTCGACATTTCAATGTTTACATGTTGTGTGTGTTTGATTTCTTGCTCAATTATCTTCTACGCGTATGTCTTGGATTTTATAAAAGTGCTTCCTAACAAAAATGACAAAAGCAAGCCATCTGTTCAATTTAAAATTCCGCTACATAGATGACGATCTTTCATTAAATAATCCAAAATTCAGTGACTTTTTCGATCGCATCTACCCAACTTGAAATTAAGGATACCACAGAGACCGATATGTCTGCCTCATACCTTGACCTACATCTAGTAATTGACAATGAAGGTGGGTTGAGAACCAAAGTTTACGACACCTTGGATGATTTTGATTTTTACTATTGTGAATGATTTCATTTTTGTGTGGCAACATTCCAGCAGTACATGGAATATTTATCTTCCAATTAATCAGGTAGTCGAGTATTTCCTATCTAGATTTACATGGAATATTTATCTTCCAATTGATCAGGTAGTCGAGTATTTCCTATCCAGATTTAATTGATAGAGAGTTTCAACTGACTGGAAAGCTGCTTAACTAATTCACTTAAAAAATTATACACACGTTAAACGTCTTTTGTCATCATGACTTAGTTGACCGTGAAGACACATATGTGTCAAGAATAATTATTGATTCGTTCTGTTTATTTTAATCACTTTTCTTCCTTACTGGATTATGGCTACCCCCAGAATATGACTCCTCTGCTGGATTTCAACTTTAGTGATACGACGGGTGCCTCACGTGGAGCAGAAGGCTTACACTTCCGGAGCACCTGAACTTACCCCGTTTTTAAGTGGAATGCGTGTTACTCAATTTTAGGTTTATATATATTGTGTGTGTGTTTGTTTTGTTGTCCTTGACGTCATGTTTCCAGAATACTCCTAGGTGTCTTCGATTCTTTTTTTAATACCATGATCACAGACTTCAGTGAATTACTGTTAAATCTTTATATACAAAGTTAATATGTATATACAAAACTCATCTATTTGTACACTAATTTGCAACATAATACCCATGTGTTTATTTTACTAAATTGTCAATTGGAGGCAATAGTTTGATACAATTGATGTAGGAACTGTTTACTGATGTTTGATTTTAATTTTAATCAGTGTAGAAACGTACTTTGTATCAAACAAACAATTGTTTCCACGTTTTGCTTCAAGTAGCCCTGGTGTTTCACGAAGAGAGAATTTCAATGTAACTTATTACAGCCAAGAGCCAGAAGTACTATTATCCTGTAATGCTGGTGTGGTATAGAAAACTTAGTACAAATCTTTATTCAACTGTCTTTCGTTTTTGACAGTTCCAATGAGATGATTTTATAAATAATGACGCACGATTAATACAATGTCATGAACTACTGGGACATTTACATATACTCCCCATACTTCTACGCTAAGGTAGGTTCTTGTGTGGCTCATAAAATCAAATACCACCTACAATATCACAGTACAAAACACCGAGTTTAAAGAAGAATCAATTAAAACTTGCGCTTTGTTAAAACGCCATCCATCAGTAAAACAGACAATATGCCCAACTACCAGCAAACTGCTGAACAATCAGCAACAAAATCCGGATACTCTGTTCAACCTAGCCAGCAACAAACATACACTGTTAAACTACATGTGCCACCCATAAATAAATCAGACGCTATGTTCATCTGTAATGCAACAATACACAAACATTACATTCAACTAATTGCCATCAATAAAATATGCACTAGCTTCAACTGACAACCAGCAATACGTCATACACTATGTTACACTGCCACTCAACAATAAAACTGGCACTGTTAAACTGCCAGCTATAGTAAAAAAAGGAATGTTTCAATTGCAAGTCGACAATAAAACTGACATCGTTAAACTGTCAGGAACAGTAAAAGAGACATTATGTTTCAACAAAACACTTATACAGTTAAACTTCAAGCCAACAATAAAGCAACCACTATGTGCAATTGTAAGCGATTAATAAAACAGCCACTATTTACAACTGGCAGCCATAAATAAAACTGACTGTGTTAAACTGCCAGCGAACATTATAACAGGTGCTATGTTTATTTGCAAGCCACTAACAAAACAGACGCTCTATTTAACTGATAGCAAACAATATCAACTGACACTGTTGAACTTCTTGCCAAAATAAAACATACACTATGTTAAACAAATAAAGGTAATAACATTAAATGGAGGTAGTAACAAAGTACAGCACACCAAGGAAACTGTTAAAAAAGACGATCCACTAATCAATCCACGAAAAGGTTTTACTGATGTTTGTAAAAATCAGTATTATCGCTGCAAGCTCTGGCATACCTGCTTTGTTAAAAATATAGAAGCCGTATGCATGAGAAGCTGGAATATTGCTGCATTAGTTTATATTTTATAATTTGTTTTGAAATTAAAATCGTCTCATTTGTGGTACTAAGATCGTTGGTGTCATATTCGAGGTGTAACTGATGAAAATGGAGCTGTTTCAACAGTCATCCAAATAAAGTGACACTTTATTCAACTCCAACATCTGTCACTAAATTAGACATAATGTTCATATACTAGCGAACAATACAACAAACACTGTAATAAACTACCAGCCAACAATAAAACAAATAAAACAGACACTTTGTTTCAAATATCAGCCAGCAAACAATGAACCTGAAACTACCAGTCAACAAAAACTACAACCACAATATGCAGCTATCAGCCAACAATAAAATACCTTGTTCAAATGTCAGAAACCATTAAAATAACTACTATGTTCAACTGCCAGGCAACGTTAACGCAAGCAGTAAGTTCATATTCTGAGAAACAATAAAACAGACACTTTATTCAATTGCAACATTTAACAATAACAGACACCATGTTAAATTGCTAGGCAACAATAAAACAGCCACTTGCTGACGCCAACTGTCAGTATACAAGAGCTATAACACAACTGTATGCCGCCAATTCAAACTGACACTTAAACAGTCAAGCACCAAACCATCAAACAGTCGAAATGTTCAATTGGAAGCGAACAATAAAACGGAAGGTATGTCCAAATGAGAGCGAACAAGAAACCAATGTTAAACTACCAGAAAATTGCATGATAATCAGCATTAGACCTGTTTAGGTGGGTAACTGTATGTTATCAGTATTATGTTAGTTTTATGGCCATTAATATAAGACCCGATTATGTGGTCAATTGTCCAGTAATCGTTATAAGACCTGTTCATTTTGTGAATGGTATGGTCATCAGTGTTAGACCTTAATCAATGTTAGACCTGTTTATATGTTACGATTGTTTGGTTATAAGTATTAGACTTTATGAGTTCAACAGGAAAACAGTATAAGACCTATTTAGGAATTCAACTACATGCACTGACAGGCACACCATAACACAGTCATGTCCTCTCTCATGGACATATACCACCTTACGCGAATATGTCGCCTCACATGAACCCGTTCACTTACTGGCACGCCATATTAGCCAGGTCCTCTCACATGGACAAATGCCACCTTATACAGATATAAGTCATGTCATCTCACATACATGTGTCATCTCATATTGAAATTTGTTTGCTCTTATAGTGTTTAATGTCAATTTAGAAGTTCCTCATCTGACGTCCAGGTGTTGGAGGTCTTGGGTTTTTAGGAGCGGGGTGGGTGGGTGAATAAGATAAGGCAGAGTAACTGATGAAACCCACGACTGGTAGAACAAAAACTGGAAATCTTTGTCAATTAGGACTGGAGTCCACAGATGGCTTGAACATGCACCCTCAGTGTTGACAGGCATCTCAAATAAAACACAGGTTCACTGACTGGCACACCATTTTACAGTCACGTCATCTCGCATATCATATAACACCAACACGTCACATCACATAAACGAATATTCACTGACTGGCACGCCATATTATCACGTCATCTCACATAAATAAAGGTCGACTTACACTGGCGTGAAACCTTAGGATACATTATCGAACTCAAAGACCTTTGCCATCTTAATTGGAGACGTATAAGATCACAAATGTTATGTCATTTCAAAAAAATAATATCACATGGTCAAATATCAGATCACATGCACAACACATTCAATTGGAGCATATTCCATCTCGACACATACCAATTTACAAACACATGTCATCTCAAATGGACACATTGCAAGGGACACATACCATGGCACACAAGCATAACTAATCTCACATCGACATTGGCTTATCTCACATTGACACATTCCACGGGACACAAACACGCTCACACACATATCAAATCCACAGGTACACATACTAGCTCACACCTACACAAATCATCTCATATGGACATATCCCACAGTGACACATACCACCTCACACAGGCACAACTCATCTCACAATGACATTTCACATGGAAACATACCAGATCACACAGATAACTCATCTTGCATGGACACAATGACATTCTATAAGGACACAGGTCATCTCACATTGACACTGTCTTCAGTGACGCAGACCCGATCACACCCACACAACTAACCTCAGATGGACACATACCTGACACATACCATCTCACAGACAAATGTCATCTCACATGGACACATTGCACGGGACACATACAACCTCACACAGGTACAATCAATCTCACATTGACGAATTTCATAGGGACAGGTTCCACCACACAGACAAAAATCATCTCACATTGACACATTTCATTGTGACACTTACAAGCCCACACAGATCCAACTCATCTAAAAGGACACATTCCATGGGGACAAATACCACCAGACAAATCATCTCACATAGACGCATTCCACGGGGACACATACCTGCTCACAGGCATACCTCATCTCACATGGACATATTTTATACCATACCAGGTCACATAGAAGCATGTCATCTAACATGGACACATTCCATGTAGACACATACCACCACACAAAACACAAATCTTCTCACATTGACGCATTCCATGAGAACACATACCAGCTCACAGACACATTTCATTTTATATGGGAACATTCCACGGAGAGATCTCTCACACACACACAAATCATTTCCACATTTCCACAGCCACTGGTCATCTTACGCACACACAAATCATTTCATACATTTCATATCACAAGAACACAGATCATCTCAAACAGACAAGTTAATTTACTCAAACACATCGATATTACTTACACATGTCAAGTAAAGAAGACACATGTACATTCCACTTCACAAGGACATGTCACCGTATTTGTAGACATATCACAAGACACACAGTGACATTTAATGTCACTGGTGCACATAATTTCCAAGTCAACTCAAGCAGATAAATTCTACCATACAATGAGGCATCATCTAAAATGGACAAATTTATCTTGTATGGACGTGAGTCGCTTCATATAAACAACAGTCAGCTCACACAAAGACATGACAATGACAAATTGCTTTCTCACCCATACACATAAAATTTTTGATGCATGCCATCTCACATAGTCAAACGTCACCTCACACATACACATTTTTTGATACATGCCATCTCACATAGTCACACGTCACCTCACACATACACATATTTTGATACATGCCATCTCACATAGTCACACGTCACCTCACACATACACATATTTTGATACATGCCATCTCACATAGTCACAAGTCACCTCAAACATACACATATTTTGATACAGGCCATCTCACATAGTCACAAGTCACCTCAAATATACGCATATTTTTTAACACTGACATCCAATATCGTGAGTAAACATTTCATCGTTGCATCGATGCATGTCAATTTAAGGACAAAGACACATGTCATCTCACTCCGAGGCATATGGTCGCAAAGACATTTTCTATCATGGATATATGTCATCTAAACAAGAGAAATTTCAATTCATTCAGACACATCCAATGAACACATGTCACATCAACTAGTCATATCACACTGACACATTTCATTATACATGGGACCAAGTCACTTCAGATGGAGTTGGAGTAGCGTTATCTCATCTGGAGACATAATGAGACATGTCATATTTCACTGACACATTCTTCTCACACACAAATCACCTAAAATTGGCACCATTTATCTCACAATGACATGTCATCCCACAGTGACAGAACAGGACTGAAAAACCATTTTTTTCTGAGTATGTAAACATATTAGCATTTCATGTTCACATTTGATTTAAAGTAAATCCATTTAACAGTAGTCATGTTATTTACAAACGAATACACAATAATTGATATTACTTTCATTTAGTAACTATTTGTATTACATGAATAGAACTTTCATGTTATCATTTGCATAAAAACAACTTTTGGGTCATGTTCAACATTCCTTAAATTGCATCAAAATATGGTTACTTTATGCACAAGCGGTCAATTTATTATTTACCATTTTTGATATCATTCATTTATCGTTGTAACAAAAAATATCTTGTTTCAGCAATGCACGCGCCTGCTGCTAATAGAATCGTTACAATAAACGAGGATATTCTTGTAAAAAAACTGTTAATGACTTTGATATATAGTCGGTCAGTATTTATCAACCCTAAAAATGTGTAATTACACCTAGCATAAACTGTTAAGTCTACTTAACTACAAAGCCATGTGTTTGTGAAGACTACTCAGATTTGTCTGTATGTGTAACCACAAACTATCAAGTCTACTGAACTACTAAGCCATGTTTGTGTAAACAACTCAGCTCTGTCTGTATGGGTAACCACAAACTATCAAGTCTACTGAACTACTAAGCCATGTGTTTGTGAAGACTACTCAGCTCTGTCTGTATGGATAACCACAAACTATCAAGTCAACGGATCAACTAAGCCATGCATTTGTGTAGACTACTCAGCTCTGTCTGTATGGGTAACTACAAACTTTCAATTCTACTAAACTTCTAAGTCATGTGTCCGTGGAGACTAATCAGCTCTGTAATTATTCTATTGTCGTGTGATTTCTATAACAATCAGACATGCAAAAATATTGCTCGAACGTGTGATTGAGACCGGCTTTTAATTTTAATACCATGGTAATTTTTACTTGTTTGTTACCTTTATTAATTAACACCAGTCAGCTGAACAGGAAGCGTCCCGGCTGGACTTTTAAAAATATCATAAGCATGAAAGTATCTGTAATTCATACAAGTATACAAGAATACAAGTTTATTGACAAATTATGGACCCTCAAGGGGCAATGACAATACAAACAATAATGATTCAGAAAGAAATTATAACAATTGAGAATACAATTTATATATCAAGTATACAAAGTACTAATAAGATTTTGATCAGTCAAACAAATGGGATTAGTTATCTTAAGTTCTATGTTAACTCAGACTCCAAGAGGAACTTACAAAGAGAATTTAGAATGGTTATATTTTCACAGTTAAATGTCCAAAGTAATTTGTGGAATGGAGATAACTGGTAAAAATTCCTAATTGATTCTTTTATGATATCAAATAGGGGTTTTCTAGTATCTGAGAAGTTTGTACAGTTGTTAAAAAATGGGATTCATCATCAACTGCTGAGTTATTACAGTGATCACAAATCCGTTCGTCAGTAGGTGTTTTGGGTTTAGTCTATCTACTCAATTATATTTTTAATTTATGACAGCTAATTTTAAATTTAGTAATACACCTTCGGAGTTATAGTTCAGTTAATAGATCAAGATATTTTTTACATCCAAAATTTTTAAAAATCTTAATATAAGTTCTCAATTTACCATCTTCATTTATTAATTTATCCATGTGGTTGTACCAGGTGTCAATATAAATATTCTTTAAATCTGTCTTGATGGTGTGTTTGAATAACGATTTTGAACTGTTTGTATCTTTGTTGCCTCCTGGAGTCTTAAGTATATTTAAAACATTCGAGATGGCTGAATACCTTGATTGACCTCCCCCTCATGTATATTTTTGGATTCTGAATAAGCATCCTTTAATAAACCTGATGGAATATTTTCCATACGATAAAAGTAATTGATACTGGCTTTGAAACCATCTAAAATAATTGGAAATCTACCCACTTCAGACATCACACTAAAACTGGAACCTTTTTTGTGAATCCCAAGAACGTATTTAATAAAATGTAAATCCATTTAAGAAGAAGGTGAGAATTTTTATGGTTTAGTCCAATCACATAAATGTTCTAATTTAAAAGAGGGAGGCAAATAACCCCAAACATCAGCACCATATAGCAATATGGATTTTATAGTATAATAAAATATATGTATGGATGATCTGATACTGGGTCCAAGGTAAATATATTCAGCCTTTAATTTAAATAGGGCTTTTAAAGCCTTTCGATGAAGGTCAAGTTTAGCTTCTTGAAATGTACCAGAAGGAGTTATAGCTATACCAAGGTATTTGTAATGGTTTGTACATTCTAAAGTTTGATTTTGAAATGTAAAATTTTCCATTAAATGTTTACCAGTTTTGTTAAAAAACATAGCTTTTGTTTTTGACAGATTTACATTGATTCCCCAATCCTCAAAAATGCCTGCGATTTATTCAATTTGTTTTGCAGTCCACATTGTGATGTTGACATTATTACCACATCATCTGCATATAAAAGGCAGTGGATATCTTTATTATTTATAGTGACAGTATCTGGGTTCCATTAAAATATTTTGGGAGGTCATTTATAAATATTTTAAATAAATTTGGACTAAGAATGTCCCTCTGTCTAACTCCAACTTCTGAGTTAAAGTTTTCAGCAAAGATGTTACCAATTTTATCTTTGCTATACATGTTTTTGAGTATTTTGTAAAATTGACCTATATGTAATAATTTTATATATATTGCTTCGTGCAGAACTGAATCGAAAGCTTTTCCGAAATCAATAAAGCATGTGTATAACCTTTCCTTTTCGTTAATAAAATTTGTCAATAGCTGTTTTTAGAACAAAAATGTGATCAAATGGCCGACATTTTTTTTGTAAACGAATTTGGAAAGGGGAGATAACATCATTTTCAATGAGAAAGATGTCTAATCTAATATTAAGTATTGAATTAAATATTTTGCCAAGACATCCTGTTATAGCTATTCCTTTTTAATTTTCTGGTTTAGACCGTTCACCTGATTTAAAATAGGGCTTAAATAACCTGTTGACCAATGGTTGGAATAAAACCCAGAGAGTAAAATACTGTTAAACAACTTTGATAAGCAGGGTGTCAATATTTCTTGTATTGTTTTTAACATATTATTTGTAATAAGTTGCAATCCTCCAGATTTATTCGACTTCAGTTTTTTGATAGCAAGGATGATCTCTTTTTCACTTATAGGATCATCTTATATGTCTAAATTCTTACTATTATTTTCTAGACTGTTAAGTTTATTCTTTAATATCTTCAGGGTTGAATAGAAATTGTTTTGAACCGAATTTAGACTGTCGAAATGGTTTTTGAAGACCATCGGATCAACTGGAGGTATATCAACTGTCTATTCTTTTAGAGAGTTTACAAGAATCCAATAGTCTTTAGGTTTTCCCTTTTAAGATTGTCAATTTGTTTTATAATGTTGACTTAAAAATTTGTTGCATTAAACTTTCTCGTTTTGTTGTATATTCTATAGTCCCTGTAAAAGCTATTTTTATTTCCTTGTTAAATGGAAAGGCCGACATTGATTTGGCTTTTTGAACTACCTGATTACGAAGAATGCTGAAAAATTATTTCTTTAACATAATCCAGTGATAGTTGGTATTAGTTATGGGTTAAATTTTAATTCGAGGCTTAAGGCATGGTTTATATAAAATTCCATGGCCTCTAAAATATCTATCATTATTTGATATTGTTCCGCAGATTTGAAAATACTTAAAGTCTGGAAAGGAAATATTATCATCATAACCAGTATGAGTCTCTGCTAAAAATACCACATCAAAGTTTTTGATCTCATGTAAAAAGTCCGGATTTTCACTCTTATGAAAGAATTTTGTTTTTAATCCTCCTATATTCCAGAAGCATAGCCTTAGGTTATCTCGGCATAATTGAACTAATTTTTAATTTAGATACTATGAGGTATGTAAAATAGATTATACAGTAAGGTAATGTGGAAAATAATATGGTTAATATACTAGTATGGGTAAAAATTTGATATAATAATTCATAAGATAGATATAAATGTGCACGCAGGCACGATAATTATATATATATAATTATCGGCGATTACTAGTATAGACCTTTTAGTAGTACCTAGAATAAGTCTTATAAGAAGACTTTAGTATTTGTTTTCCTATGGTCAAATATAGGTTATAAACATGTTTCTTGACTTTGTCCTTAAACTAGTGCTTGACTTCTAAAGTACTTTAACAAAAAATAACTAAAAACAAAAGATAATTTGAGATTTTCTAAAGTTGCTTTAGATTGAAAGAGTAATTGTTCCAAAAGTTAAAATGAATAATTAAATAATTAAATTTTTGTAGAGATATTGTTTAAATGTTTTGTTGTTGTAACTAATTGATTTTAAAAAGTCCGGATTTTTACTCTTATCAAAGATTATTAAGATGTTTACTCTTTAATTCTTCTGCTAAAAACAATGCATATAAGGTAACAGGTCTGACAACAATTTTACCTGAACATGTTGAATATTGTATAATATCAACAAACACATTAAAGTAGTAAGACTGACAAAAGTATATACTCGAAAAAATATGAAAAATAGACATTAAAGGTATTAAATGACGAGAATCAGGAACACAGTAGAGTATTAATCATAACGCTGACGCCTTTGACGTGGTTTGCTTCTATGCCATTGTTTACGAAGTTATCCGTGTTTTGGCGTTTTCTGTCCTTAAGGGCTGAATTTTACGAATTGGAATTCCGAGGCTGTTTAGAATGCTCGTTTTCAGATGTGCTGCGAATTGTTTTACACCACTATCGCTCAAATGCACATTATCAGAATTTAAGAATTTTGACAGTAGAGTGCCTCTATAGGCCATATTACATGATCACATAAATTAACACTATCATCATTGCTGTACTTCTCCTTCTGTAGATCATTAACCAAATTGATTCTGTTGTTAAGATGATGATATCTAGGTGTACCAAGATATATAACGGTTTTTGCACTAGGCCATTTTTGGTTATAATTTTTCACAATGTTGTCGAAATCACGAACACAATCATTCGCTGTATTCTCTTTGATTTCATTTGTGAGAGAGTGTAGGCATAGGATGTTGTAGTCCTTGCATGTTGAATTCTCGTTGAAATTCTCAGTTTTCTTGAAGGTGTGCGATTTTCTTGTCAAATTTGGCCGATAGCTTTTCGGGATCAATTTTCGCAGTATTTGATGTACCTAATAGTAGGACTTTAGGTCTCGATTCCTTCTTCACGGTAGGAGGCAGTGTAGTAAAGTCATGTTGCCTCAAATTATGGAGTTTTAGTGAGAATATCTCATCATCCTGATTCTCCTTTCATGTTTTAGTTGTTTAATGTTATCTTATAACTCATCTATATGTTTTTGTAGACTCTGCATTTTGTCAGTTTGTTTAGTTTTCGTTCCAACACTAATCCTGTGCTTAATTTCTTTTTCCAGTTTAAGTTGAATTTCATACACCTGTTGTTGATTTTTGCTCGCTGCTATGTGTAATTCGAGATAATAATCACTTTTATCCTTTCTTATCCTGTGATTAAAAGAATGATTATCTCTATTTTGCAGTATTTTGTGCGATATTATTCCATCTCACACTACTAGCATGAGATGGGCCCATCTCAGATCGCTGTCAAGACGTCGTTAAGTAAACACTGTGACGTCACAATGTTACAAAACAGCGATAAACAGATTATTTACGTTTTATAACACTCGATGCATTTTCTCGTCATCTCACCTCAGGGCTGTCTCCCTTAGATGAGATATGAACGAGAAAACGCATCTCGTTTTAAAAAACGTAAACAACCTATAAATATTACTTTTATGGTGTGTTTTTTGCAGTTTTTCATTTTGAAGAGACTGAATCTTGTTTTTCAGCGACCAAATTTCAGTGTTCTGTTTTGTGATTGTTTCCTGAAGATTCTTTATTTTGTTTTCTGATTTTGTGTCACATTGAATTGTTTCATTAGATTTGATACTGCTAGCAAGGTTGTTTAACTCAGTGGCCAATGAAAATCTTTGTGTTTCACAGAATCTAGCAAGTGACTCCGCGAACGTTTGTTCCATCTGTTTAAATGTTTCTTTAACTTCATTAATAATGGGAGCAGTTATAGATGTATTAGACAGCTGATCTCTCCTTATTGGAATACGTGAAGGTGTCTGACCTTCCTCATTGAGAAAAGGGGACACACTTTTGTCTCTTTTTGGGTACTGCACCTTTTCGGAGCCTTTAAGATCTGTCACTACTGAAGTTTTAGGAACTGTTTCTTGGTTGAGATCATCACCAAACTTTTGCTCAAGCATGTTTACTATTGTTTTAATTGGCTTGAAGTGACTGTTAACAAAGATTGCTCTGTTTGTTCCTTGAACTGTTACAGAGCCTGTTTTTTTTTTAAACTGTCAGTGTATATAACATTTCGCTGGGAGATGTGGTAGATTTTGAGTGCACTTCTATGAAAATGTTTTGTAGGTTTTCAGCGTTTGGTCGTCCTTCCATGCAACATCACACATTCTCTTGGTCCCAATATAATCATAGAGGTATAACCATAAGGTCCTAACCCAGTAGGGGAGACGTTTGGCTGAAAGCGACATTTTGAGCCTCTTTTTCATAGTCATCTAATATGACCTGATAGTCTGAGATTTTATTTAGTTTAGATTTGGCTGAAGGTGATTTAAGGCGACTCGGAAAGTTGCTTTTACAGTATGTTTCATATAAAGGAATTATTTCCAGTGATTCGTAGCTTGGAACACCATCCTGACATTGGCTTGTTTGTGAGGGATCGCACATGCTGTTTAGTTTACGTTTGTTTTCACGTTATATAAATTGATCTGAAGGGTAGTGGGTCTTGATTTATACAGTTTATGTTATACAGCAGGTTATTTTATTGGCAGACTAGTTAGGTTATCTACATTGCATTCATACCTGTCTAAATTTTTCTGTCAACTCTTCCACACATTTATACAGATGTATATTATTTGACCCCACAAGAAAGTCGCAGGTGTTCAATATACATGATCAATGGACCATTCTATTTTGCATCCGGTGGACAGGTATGTTAATTCCTTGGGGCACCATAGGGAAACATGTTTACTCCAAAATTTTATTACACTAACTGGTAATATTATAAGAGTTTAAACACACTTTTATTTTATACAAAAATACTGTATCCATTTTCTGTTACCTAGTTTTTTTGAAATTAATTTGAAAATAATAGTATGTAAAAAAATAAATAATGTAGTACCCTTCTTGAGCATGTTTTACTGACAACTTGGACAGAATTTAAATAAAGTATAAAACACATTCAGTCCATGATAATTACGTTACGTTAGCAGACTTAATGAGGAATATGTGGAATAATGCTGCACGTCATATCAAGTGAATTTCTGTCCACAGGACTTTCCACCAAATACTTTTTATTCGTGGGGTATCAATTTTGTGGTTTTCGTTGAAGCCTCAGACCACAAAATTAAAAATAGGGCATTTGTGTGGCAGGGTATAAGAATCCAACGAAGAATATAACAGATCGGAACTTTGGATCAACGTTCTGAAAAATGTCCCGGATTGGTAATTTCTGTGCGCATGTAATATACAAGAATACAAGAATACAAGTTTATTGGCCAATTATGGGCCCTAGAGGGGCAAATACAGCACAACATGTATGATTATTACAGTACATAAATAACATAGATTATAAATTTCCATGGCAAACAAATATTAGTCATAGACAATGGGGAAAAAAATTGGGGCATCATAGCTATTAATGGACCTTAAATAGAACATAGCTTAAGTCATGTTACATTCCTGAAGAAAGCAACTCAACTGGTCAACAATTTCAGAATTTTCACAACTAAAACACAAGAAAATTTTGTCAGATGCAGAAAGGTTTTCAAAGTTAATGTTATAATTTTTCACAATATTAAAAAGTAAATTTCTTTTGGCATCAAATTTAGGACACTCTGAGAAATAATGAACTTCGTCTTCAACCCTTTTAGGTCACATTTATCACATATTCTAAGATCTAATGGGGTCATAGGTTTAGTGTATCTACCCAGTTCAACTTTAAGTTGATGATTACTTATTCTAAATTTAGCTAAACACTTCCTTTTATCAAACTTTTTAATTATATCCAAATATTGTTCATAACCAAAGTTACATTTGATTTTGAAATACATTCTTAGTTTACTTTCTTCAGCAATAAGTTTTTCTCTAAGCTGGTACCATAAATTTCTGTATAAATCTTTAAGGTGCTTGCCAATAGAATATTTAACATAATTTTTGTTCAGGGCCAATGAGGTGCTCTCCACAGGAATATTTAAAATGTTGAGCAGGGAGATTAACGAACCATACCAGGTGTCTACTCCATTGTTATGCATTGATTTCATTTCTGTAAATGCATCATTTAACAATTCAGTAGGTGAATTATTCAACCTGTGCCAGTACTTCAAAACAGATTTAAAACAGTCAAATACTATTGAATATTGTCCAAATTCTGACATTACAGCAAAGTTTGAAGCTTTTTTACTGACACCAAGTAAATATTTCAAAAAATGTATTTCCATTTTTTCGCAAGGGAAGACACCAGTAAGTCTTGTAAAATCAAATAACGAATCCCTATTAGGTGATTTAGGTAGATAGCATCCCCAGATTTCATAGCTATAATTAAGAATAGCCTTAATTGTATGGTTAAATATATGTAAGAAGACTTGATGCTTGGTCCAAGGGACAACAGATCCGCCTTGAGTTTAGTTGCTTTATTAAATAAATCATGATTTGCCTCGGTAAAAGAGCCTGATATAGAGAATAAAATTCCAAGATATTTGTACTTCCGAATACTTTCTATAGAGTAGCCTCTGAAAGTAAATTGATCATCAATGAGTCTGCCTGGCTTATTGAAAATAAGCACTTTAGTTTTTGAAGTATTGACATCAATACACCAATCATCACACAAATTTTCTAATAAATTTAAACTATTTTGAAGGCCAGAGGCTGATTTCGATAACAGAACAGCATCATCAGCGTATAGAAGGCAGTTGATTCTATGATTATTAAGATATACATGATCTAAAGAGGCAAAGGACTCAGTTAACTCTTGTTCCACTTTCATAGAAAGCAATGATTTAGAATACATATTTTTTAATAAACTATAAAACAGGCCGCCTATTTCATTTTGCAATAATTTAATGTATATTGCATCATGGAGAACTGTATCAAATGCCTTTCTAAAGTCCACAAAACAGGCATACAGTTTTTTTATTTGAATTGGTATATTTGACTATTATAGTTTTTAATACAAACATATGATCAGAAGTCCTTGATTTTTTGGTAAAGCCAATTTGAAAAGGTGAAATCAGTTTATGCTGTTCCAGAAATTTATCAAGCCTGCTGTTGAAAATGGAGTTAAACAGTTTGCCTAAACAACTAGTTATTGCTATTCCCCTATAGTTTTCAGGATTACTGAGGTCACCTGATTTGAAGATAGGGCTAAGGTAACCTGCAGACCAATTATTGGGATAAAGTCCAGATAAAAGTATAGTGTTAAATAACTTGTTGATACAAGGTAGTAGATGAGTTTCTCCAGATTTTATATATGATTCATGTGGTTCCGTACATCTTTTTTAGCTCAATGTCAATTTTAAATATATACATAGGACCTTGCATAGCAATCATCTCACTCTGAGACATGATATGTCAAAAGGAGACATCCTCTCATAACGTCACGTCAGATGGAAATCGTCTACCCAGAAACACAAGATGACAAAGACATGTCATCTAATATACACGTCACGTCAGATGGAAATCGTCTACCCAGAAACACAAGATGACAAAGACATGTCATCTAAAATACACGTCACGTCAGATGGAAATCGTCTACCCAGAAACACAAGATGACAAAGACATGCCATCTAATATACACATGTCAGCCAAAATGGAAATCGTTTCACTGGAGACTGAAATGTTTCAAGGACACATCATCTGTTACACACGTCACCTCACATGAACATCATCTCACCCAGAGTCACGAGACGTCACAAGGACTCATCTACATAGAAATCGCATGGAAATAATCTTACCTGGAAACATGAACTGTCATAAGGACACATCACCTCATATACACAAGTTACGTCAATAAAAATCTCACCCAGAGACACGAAATGTGACAAAATATATAGGACCTTGCATAGAAATCATCTAGCTTAGAGACATGATATGTCAAAAGCAGACATCATCTCATATTCATATTTCGCGTCAGGTGGAAATCATCTTACCTGGAGACATGACAAGGACAAATCATCTCATGTACACCGGTCACCTCACAGAGGAATCATCTTACCAGAGGCATGTGAAGTCAGAACGACACATTATCTCATATACATAGGGAACTCATCTCACACAGAGACACAAGATGTGACAAGGACATATTATCTCATAAACATGTCACTTCACATGGAAATCATCTTACCCAGACACATCAGATGTCACAAGAACACATCTCATATACACAGGGGACTCACCTCACACAGAGACGCAAGATGTGACAAGGACATATTATCTCAAAAACATGTCACCTCACATGGAAATCATCTTACCCAGACACATGAGATGTCACAAGGGCACATCTTCACATATGTAACCTCACATGGACATCATCTTACCCAAACACATGAGATGTCACAAGGACACATCTTCACATGTCACGTCACATAGAAATCATCTTACCTAGATACATGAGGTGTTACAAGAACACAAACTCATATTCACAGGGACCTCATCGCACCCAGAGACACAAGATGTGACAAGGACGTATTATCTCATATACACATGTCTACTCACATGGAAATCATCACTCCCAGAAATATGATGTAAGAATGACATCCTATCATATATACATGTAAACTCACATAGTAAGCATCTTACACAGAGACAAGTGATGTCAAAAAGACACATCACCTCATATACACTTGGAAATCATCTAACAGGAGACATGAAATGCCACAAAGACACATCATGTCATATACGCATGTCAACTCACATGGAAATCATCTTATGCAGACTTGATGTGTCTCAAGGACACGTCATCTCATATAGACGTCACATCAAATGGAAATCATTTCAACAGGAGACACGAGATGTCACAAGTACACATCTTTTCATATACACATAAGACCTCACATTGAAATCCTCTTACCTGGAAACGTAAGATGTTACATGGACAAATCATCTCATATACACGTACACGTGACGTCACATGGAAATCATCTCACCCAGAGATTCAAGATGTTACAAGTACACATCATCTTAAATACACATTTCACTTTATATGGAAAGCATATTATCCGGAAAAAAGAGACGCATCACATATACACGTGTCACTTCACATGGAAATAACATTACCTGGAGACATGAGGCGTCACAAGGCCAAATCATCAAACGTCACCTCACGTGGAAATCATCTTACCCCGAGAAGTGTGATGACAGGACACATCACCCAATATACATGTCACTTCACATGAAAATCATCTTGCCAAGACACATGAGATGTCACAGGTACACATCATCACACATCTCACCTCACATGGAAATCATCTTGCCAAGACACACGAGATGTCACAAAGACACATCTCATATACATGTCAATACATATAGAGATAATCTTACCCAGAGACATCATCTTATATACCGTCATCTCACGAAGACATCATCTTACCTGGAGACATGTGGTGTCACAACTCCAAATCAACACACATCACTGCACATGGAAATCATTTTATCCTGAGACATGTGATGTTAAAAGGACACATCTCATAAACACATCACTTCACATCTGAATCATCTTACCCAGAAACATGAGACATCACAAGGACACATCACACATGTCACCACACATGGAAATCATCTTATCCAGACAAATGAGATGTCACAAGTAACATCATCACACATGTTATCTCGCATGGAAATCATCTTCTCCAGACACTCAAGATGTCACAGGGAGACATCATCTCACATGTCACCTCGCATGGAAATCATCTTACCCAGAGACACGAGGTCCCACAAGGGCACATCATCTCACATGTCACCTCAAATGGAAATCATCTTCCCTGAGACATGAGATGTCAAAAGGACACATCACACTTGTCACCTCAAATGGAAGTCATCTTACAGTGAGACATGAGATGTCATAGGGACACATCATCACACTTGCCACCTCGCATGGAAATCATCTTATGCAGAGACATGAGATGTCACAGGGACACATTGTCACACTTGCCACCTCGCATGGAAATCATCTTATGCAGAGACATGAGATGTCACAGGGACACATCATCACACTTGTCACCTCACATGGAAATTATCTTACGCTGAGACATAAGATGTCACAGGGACACATCATCACACTTGTCACCTCACATGGAAATCATCTTACCCTGAGACATGAGATGTCACAGGGACACATCATCACACATGTCACCTCGCATGGATATCATCCTACCCAGAGACACTAGATGTCACAAGGACACATCATCACATGTCACCCCACATGGAAATAATCTTACCCAGATACATGATATGTCATAAAGGACATATCACATGTCACCTATCATGGAAATCATCTTACCCCTTATACATGAGATTTCACAAGTACACATCATTTCATATACACGTCACTTAATATGGAAATCATCTTATCCGGAAAAAAGAGACGTCATCTCATATACACGCGTCACTTTACATGGAAATCACCTTACCCCAATATACATGTTACCTCACATGGAAATCATCTTACCCAGACACGTGAGATTGCACGACATATCTCACACGTCACCTCGCATGGAAATCATCTTACCCATAGACACGAAAAATCACAAGGACACATCACACGTCACCTCACATGGAAATCATCTTACCCTTAGACATGAGATGTCACAAGGACACATAATCACACGTGTCACCTTACATGGAAATTGACTTCCCCAGATATACGAGACGTCGCAAGGACATATCATTACACATGTCAACTCACATTTAAATCATCTTACCCAGAAACATAAGAAGTCACAAGGACACATCATCACACATGTCACCTCATATGGAAATCATCTTACCCAGATACATGAGATGTCACAAGGACACATCATCACACATGTCACCTTGCATAAAAATCATTTTACTCAGATGCATGAGATGTCACAAGGACACATCATCACACATGTAAACTCACAAGGAAATCATCTGACCCAGATACATGAGATGTCATAAGGACACATCATCACACATGTCACCTAAGGGGTCGTCCATAATTGTCAACAATTTTCACGAGTGTGCAAACCGCACACTTAAGGGAGGGGGTTAAAAATTTCGACATTTTTGCGTACGCTTTTTTTTTATTTCCGGAAATTTTTCGTTTCCGTGAAGTTTGCTTTTATATTAGTGTAGATATATCCGTGTATCTTGTCTGCGTTTGAAAGTAACGATAAACTATAATAAAGTGGATACAAATATTGACATTGATTTTACGAATGGCGCTCAAACAGGTGTAGGACCAACATTGTTTTTTAGCTCTTCGGCTATATTAAAATTTGATAATTTTGACTTATCCTAGAAAATTTACCTTTATTTCAAATTAAGTGACACTTCTGTCCCATATTAAAATGCACTGGGTGAACATTCTGACAAATTTCACAATATGTTTCATTGCATATAAGAACGAACGCTCAACCTGAAGTCCATATGACCTAAAAATCTACTTTTACTTTCTATTTCGGTCCAAAAATAGTGCATGTCCCTAATTGACTCTCAACAGTTTTATATTCATTTAAAACCAATAAAACTTAATCCTCAAGTTTCCTAGAATATTCAGCTTTCCAAAAATACCAAATTTATTCTGGTATCATGTGCGGTTCAAATTCTATATGAGGCAAGAGTGAACCTGTCTGTTGAATAGTACTACTTTTACGTGCAACCTCTGGACTGGTTCCCGGTATTTGGTGGTCCTACACCAACTCACTTAGGTAGCAGTATACGGTTTTGTAGTTTAGTTTGGAATGTCCCCCTTTGAAATTCCTTAATATAGTAGTATGGTCCAGTTGCAGTTTACTCACATCTATGGTAAATGAAATGCAATAAATTTTTGAAGTGTCAGTAGAAAGTATCATGTTTATAGAAGAGAAATATAATTATATAATATTTGGTTGTCATCCTTGTTATAGTAGTAAAACTCCGAGACTGCCTATAAGACCATTTGACTCATAGCTTTAGCTCTCTCTGATGCATTAAAATAGCATGTTCCTTGTCAACAAAATTGTGTGAAATCGAGGTGGATGACAGGTATTTTGTGTTTTTCTGCTTAGAAATTGATCTAAATAAACAAATATATGTCATATTGCTCTTCTGTTAGGCGTTACAGTGTCAGAATTTTTCAAATGAAGGTAAATGCTAATGATTTGTCCGATTTTCTCACATGAAACAGCGGATTTTTATCAATGATTTTATAAAAATTTTATCAAATTACCATGAAACTGAAAATGCAGGACACAAATTAAATATATGTACAACATTTCCAGTACAATTGGATCTATGCAAAAATGTCACACACGTTTTTATTTGACAAAACAAGACCACGACCTGTTTCTGAAAAGTAGGGAAACAGAGTACGTGATAAAAGAAGCAAACTAATCTCTATAATCTATTCTGTAACTCCCTCTGGCAGAATCACCGCCGCCCAGTAAGAAACTGTGAATCAGCGTTTCTATCGTGTATAGCAATTTCATAGAGTTGTAAATTATTACTTCGATTCCACTGTTGCCTGGGTACCATTACATATGAAATAGTCCGGATAGGGTACCATTTCTAAAATTTTAAGTACCTTGGGTACGCTGATATAGTATCCAGGTCGACAATGACCTGTTCAGCGTTGCTTAATCACTTAAATTATATAGTATAATTCCAGAAAGAATGTTCCCGCGAGTTTTAACACAGGACTCTGGATATTGTTTCTATTCTATCACATGTTTCCTTGGTATTGAAATGGAAAGAAGTACAGTCAATAATAAGTTTAGCAGTCTAAATGTTTCTTGCAAATAACATTGCATCTCTTGAAGAAATGAACGATGTCCTCCTGTTCATTATAACAATGCAAGCAGATTGGTGGAGCTACCCAGGCAGAAAATATCGACTTATGATTTTGGAGAATGAGCACTCCAGTAGCTACTTTTACTTTAAAATATGCTTTTGTAAAAGCGAATGGTTGCGTGCCGCAGTTGGCCCAAATATTGTGTAGCTTTCCAAATACTACATCAGAAAAGTTTAGAATTTCAGAGTCGATTTATCGCTGCTTCCACAATCACTATCACTACTGCATTAATGTCACGTTTTATACAGGGTTTTTCTCTTGCCGATTTGAGATATTAAAGATCGTGTGGCGATGGCAGATCATATTTAAGAGCAGTTTCTGTAACTTTTGTAAACCAACTATTTGAATAAATACATTTCATTGCAAGTTGCCTTTTTGCTATCTCTCTCTCAACAGGGTCAAAGTTTCTTCTTAAAAGTGCAAAGGTTTTCCGACTTTTCTTATCAATCTCACCTACAAATGGAATCTTTCCCTTTAGCAAATAAGCGGTCAAATTAGCTGTACTCGTAGGAAAATGTTGGGATTCGTTTTAATAATTGTTTATATTTCCAAGTCAGTAACTGACAACCTAACTACATCTAGGCCATATAATAGCATCGGTACAATATAAATCCTAAAAGGATGAGCAGATACAGATCATGCCATGCCAAGCCTGCTGGTTAAGAATCAGAGGGTGCAGACGGACAGCAAAAGCTATATTGCAGACCTTTTTCATGCAAATTAATACTAATAGATAGACAGATAAGATTTAATATTTCGATTAAATTCCCACATAACAATGTACATTTAATACAAACACATAACATACATTACTTAACAGTGCATATTATAACGTGTATACATGTAACAGTTATTAACATATAAGCAAAGCTCTATAAAATTGACATTAAATTATAAATAAAATCTATAACGTTGATATTAACTAGAAGAAGAGACAAGTTGGAGACAGAGGGGATACAAAAGACAAAGGATATATGTAAGGAATGGTTTTGTCCTTCCTGTTATAAAATTTAAACATTAAAAATACATTTGGTACATGTATTTATTGAAATGAACAAACCAATTACAACAGGATATAAGGCATATGAAAAAAACACAATACAAGTTTCCTCCTTCCCAAAAGTAGAGAAATGGTTGATGTACGCTTTTTGAGGGAGGGTGGGGGGTCTCAAAAAGTGTGCTTTTTGCACACTTGTGAAAATGGTTGACAATTATGGACAACCCCTAACATGTAAATCATCTTACCCAGATACATGTGATGTCACAAGGACACATCATCACATGTCACCCCACATGGAAATCATCTTACCCCTGATACATGAGATGTCACAAGTACACAACATTTCATATACACATGTCACTTAATATGGAAATCATATTATCTGGAAATATGAGATGTCACATGGAAATCATCTCACCCAGAGATTCAAGCTGTCACAAGTACACATCTCAAATACACATATAACTTTATAGGGAGAGCATCTTACACGCGTCACTTCACATGGAAATCACCTTACCCCGATATACATGTCACTTCACATGGAAACCTCTTGCCAAGACACATGAGATGTCAAAGGGCACATCATCTCACATGTCACCTCGCATGGAAATCATCTTACCCAGACACGTGAGATTGTACGACACATCTCACACGTCACCTCGCATGGAAATCACCTTACCCATAGACACGAAAATCACAAGGACACATCATTACACATGTCACCTCACATGGAAATCATCTTACCCTTAGACATGAGATGTCACAAGGGCACATCATCACACATGTCACCTTGCATAGAAGTCATTTTACTCATATGCATGAGATGTCACAAGGACACATCATCACAAATGTATACTCGCAAGGAAATCATCTGACCCAGATACATGAGATGTCACAAGGACACATCATCACACATGTCACTTTGCATGGATATCATCTTACCCAAATACATGTGATGTCAAAACGACACATCATCACACATGTCACCTAACATGGAAATCATCTTACCCAGATACATGAGATGTCACAGGGACACATCACATCATATACACATCACCTTACCTAAAGACATATGATGTCAGAAGGACACACAAATGTCACTTCACATGAAAATCATCTCACCTGGAGACAAGAGATGTGAAATGACATGTATCTTACTGACACGTCACCTAAAAATGGATGTCAACCCAATAAGACACGTGTCATCTGACGTGGGTTATAGTCAGTTACATCAATTGAAAAAAATGTAACCATTCTGATACATGTAGTTGCCAATTAATATACATATTTTATTTACAGTGAAACCATTTAAGTGATTACAAAAGAATAGAAAAAAATTGACTACCTTTATTTATTATTATCACTTATATCCATGTGCTCTCAATACAAATAAATGGTATAACCAAGTCAGTGAATATAATACATGTACTGTAAATAAATTGTTGACTTGTCATTAGAATACACATATATAACCAAGTCAGTGAATATAATACATGTACTGTAAATAAATTGTTGACTTGTCATTAGAATACACAAATATAACCAAGTCAGTGAATATAATACATGTACTGTAAATAAATTGTTGACTTGTCATTAGAATACATAAATATAACTAAGTCAGTGAATAAGATACATGTACTGTAAATAAATTGTTGACTTGTCATTAGAATACATAAATATAACTAAGTCAGTGAATATGATACATGTACTGTAAATAAATTGTTGACTTGTCATTAGAATACATAAATATAACTAAGTCAGTGAATATGATACATGTACTGTAAATAAATTGTTGACTTCTCATTAGAATACACAATATAACCAAGTCAGTGAATATAATACATGTACTGTAAATAAATTGTTGACTTGCCATTAGAATACATAAATATAACTAAGTCAGTGAATATGATACATGTACTGTAAATAAATTGTTGACTTGTCATTAGAATACACAAATATAACCAAGTCAGTGAATATAATACATGTACTGTAAATAAATTGTAGACTTGTCATTAGAATGCATAAATATAACTAAGTCAGTGAATATGATACATGTACTGTAAATAAATTGTTGACTTGTCATTAGAATACACTTATATAACCAAGTCAGTGAATATAATACATGTACTGTAAATAAATTGTTGACTTGTCATTAGAATACACAAATATAACCAAGTCAGTGAATATAATACATGTACTGTAAATAAATTGTTGACTTGTCATTAGAATACACAAATATAACTAAGTCAGTGAATAAGATACATGTACTGTAAATAAATTGTTGACTTCTCATTAGAATACATAAATATAACTAAGTCAGTGAATATGATACATGTACTGTAAATAAATTGTTGACTTGTCATTAGAATACACAAATATAACCAAGTCAGTGAATATGATACATGTACTGTAAATAAATTGTTGACTTGTCATTAGAATACATAAATATAACTAAGTCAGTGAATATGATACATGTACTTTAAATAAATTGTTGACTTCTCATTAGAATACACAATATAACCAAGTCAGTGAATATAATACATGTACTGTAAATAAATTGTTGACTTGTCATTAGAATACATAAATATAACTAAGTCAGTGAATATGATACATGTACTGTAAATAAATTGTTGACTTGTCATTAGAATACACAAATATAACCAAGTCAGTGAATATAATACATGTACTGTAAATAAATTGTTGACTTGTCATTAGAATACATACATATAACTAAGTCAGTGAATATGATACATGTACTGTAAATAAATTGTTGACTTGTCATTAGAATACACATATATAACCAAGTCAGTGAATATGATACATGTATTGTAAATAAACTGTTGTCATTTTAATCAAAATATACATTAAATTGTTTACATTCAAGGAGAAGTCCTACAATGATCAATCATTACTAGACCTGTTTATGTAAAAACCATTTAAAAGAGTAATTACAAAAGAATACACAGAAACTGACATTACGTTTAGTAACTATTTATATAACATGTCTAATTATAGATATTTAGGTCAATAGGTCAATCATTCTAAACATGTCATCATGTCAGCTTTCATACTATATTGACATTTATTTATGAGTTCATTATACAGAATATTATCTTTCACTTCTTCTTTCTTGGTAGTCTCTCGGATTCCGAGGATGACATTGTCTTTGTGCACTCATCTATTGGTGTACTCTCATGTGGCTCCAGAGCCCGAAGTCCGAAGCGCAAAGTCTGTTGCAGCGGGGGCAAGGGACGCCAGTGGTTGAAGGTGGGGCAGCAGCAGCTCTGTGTCGACGCTCGCGTGCAGCTGCTTGGCGGCGGCGGCGGTCGTCTTCGAGAGAAGTGGCAGCTTGTTTGGTGAGCGCTCTCCAAGTAGTTCTGTCAGCGGCGGCAGGCTCCAGCTCTTTTGGTTTCAGGCCAGTCCATCTGAGATTGGCTTTAAGCTGGTCCTTGTAGCGCTTCTTTGGGCGGCCTTGTTTCCTGGATCCAGAGGCCAGCTCGCCGTAGAACACCTGCCTTGGTATTCGCTGAGAGTTCATGCGAATGACATGGCCGGACCAACGCAGTTGGGATCTGAGGATCGTGGCTTCGATGCTGGTGAGGTTCGCTTTATCGAGGACTTCCTGGTTAGTCACCCTGTCCTGCCTCATGATGTGTGGGGCATATGCGTTGATGATTGTGACATGCCGGTCTGTGCTGAGGGGCAGGCGGATCTTCATGAGTCTCTCGCTGATGCCGACAGGCAGGTCTGGCAACTGTTTCAGCAGACTTGTCTTGATGGATAGACCGACGCCATGTATCCGGTCTTCGTTCTGGGCTCTACCTTTCCAGAAGAAGGTGTAGCCACTGGCAGGTTCTGTGAGTGATCCTTCTTCATAGAGACGAGTTTCACTCAGGGTTGCGATGTCTATGTTATATAGCGCCAATTCTTTCGCGACTAAAGCTGATCTTCTCTCGGGTCTTTGTGTGTTGTCCCTGTCCAAGAGTGTTCTGACGTTCCATGCTCCCAGAAGAAGTTTCTTTTTCTTTGTTTTGATTTGGTTTCGACCGCTGAGTAGGATGACCTGTCAGCCGCGGCTTGCTGACCAGGTGCGTGTAGAGCAGGCAATGTTTAGTACACCTTTTCTAGTCCCCTCCCTTGAATTAGGGTGAGCAGTGCTGTCCTAAAGAGGGTTGCTCAGACGCTCAGGATGCTGTCGGATCTCCCTGCTGCCCCGGGTACAGAGAGAAACGACCACTGGTCCACGGGCCGCCTACGTGCAGGATTGTGGCTACGACTACCAGTGGTCACCTCCACCTGTCGCTTCGCCACTCCCCCATCGCCGTAGGACTTTGATGAGTGTGCACAAAGAAACCTGTGCGTGAAGGAGATTAAAGTGGAAAGGCCAATGCACGTAGACAGTCCCACTCTCTCGGCCTTGGAAGCCTGTACCCAGTGGCACGAAGGATCGTTACGCCTGGAGTCTTCCTCAGCTGCATTGGATGGCCGTGTTGTCCCTTGTGCTCTAACACGCCCTCAGCACTCCACAGTGCCTTGCTGCGCCGCCTTCTCAGCCGTTAAACCATACTATAGGTTTCTTCCGCCTGATCCGCCGAAGCAGTCTTCACATGCTGGGTGAGCAAAGCCCTAATCACCGAGGGTCTATGACCTGACGGTTACCCTCACTTGGTTTAGCCGACCTGTCGAAGTCGTTGCCCGGGTTGTGGCCGCTGTCGTATGTAAACAGCTACGGGGAGCCACAAGTGAGAGCTGGGTGGCAGGCGGGGACCAAAGGCTGGCGAGCTGCCCTAGAAGAGCACGACAAACCCCCATGCCAGAGGTACTACCCCTCCCTGCACACCCCATACACCCCTATCTTATCTTTCACTTATTCTTTACATATTCACAATATTTGACATGATTGTTTAGTTCACACTACATGTAGTTATTTAATACATTGATACACATTGTTTACATCCAGTGATCAATAACAACAAATAAGTCAGACAAACTACATGATCACTTCCTGGTGTCAATCAGAATATATTGTAATGTGGATTATTTATACTTTCTTATAAACATAAACATTGTCATGACAACCAATAACAACAAATAAGTCAGACATATGTAAACTACATGATCACTTCCTGGTGTCAATCAGAATATATTGTAATGTGGATTATTTATACTTTCTTATAAACAAAAACATTGTCATCACAACCAATAACAACTGATTTAGACAGTGAATTATAACATATGTATGGATACCAATCAGATGATGATATCTGTGTAATAATAACCTGACTCTGTTTACCATCAGGACTAATCCTGAGTACATTGTTAGACCTGTAACATATAACAAGTACATGTCCTTCATCATCTGTTGTAATTCCCTCTGGTCTCTTCATTTTAGGATCAGTAAATGTAAACAAAGTCTTCCCCACTGTATCACTACAGTACAACTTATCATAGTCAGTATAGTAGATATGTCCTGCCTTACCACCACAGATAAAGTCAGGTATTACATCCACTGGTATTGTACGTTTTACCTTCCCTGACTTGTTCATTACCTTTATTGTTCTATCACCACAGCCTACAAACAGCTGGTTATCTCTGTACATGATACCATAACACTTCACCTTTACATCAGTACGTTGTATAACTTGTCTCTGTCTGACATCTACTATCACTACATTAGTAGGTAATAATGTAGCAGTAGTAGTAGTATCTACTGTAACAGCTACAGTGTTGTTGTCTACTACAGCTATACACCATGGTCTACCATGTAATGGAATGGTATGTTGTTGTCCTGTTATATCACATGTTACTAATTGTCTACCACGCCAATCAGCTATAACTAACACATCATCATGTAACACCTTTATATCCCTGATATCCTCTACATTGACCTTGAAGTTATAATCCAGTGAATACATGTCCTGTACATGTTGTACAATGTGATGTTTAGGATCTGTTGATTCCCCGTGTTGATTGTTACAGTCCTGACACATAGATCTCTGACAGCCATGACACCAGTATACAGATGGTTCCTTGTCACAGACATGACACCTGTAAAGGATTTATATAAATGTAATATCATAATTCTGACATAAAAAACAATTGAAGTTTATATTATACAAAGCAAACAAAACACCATGTTGTGTGTCTCTCCATTTATATAGATCAAAGGATGACCTCATGATCAGCCTATAATTAATATAAAAGTGATTTCCTAATGATTCAAGCTATTATTGTCTACAATTATATAAAGTAAACATAGTAAAATAACAGTAACAATATGTCTGTATTTAAATAGGTTATCATGTTTAGCTTGTGTGGTAGTAACATTGAAAGTGTACAATGAAATAAACATTTAAAGTAACATATACAGTTCCATGTGTTGATAGTTATAGTTCTGACACAGAGATGACTTCATGATTAATGTCAATAAATTACACTATACTAACTAGAATAATTAAATCTTCAAAACTTGTGGTGTCATAAAAATGTACACAAATCTTACTGGGGTTGCAGTGGGGACTTACAAATAGGATGTTTGTAGTAATGTTCTTAGAGGGATCAAGTTAACAGAATTAGCAGTTACGTTCCTTATAGGTGATCACATCGACATGCTTTATGTACAAATCAGTCCATGTGACCCCTGTAAGATACCTACCTGTCTATCTGACCCCCCATGAAAATTTGTTATCTGTAAATTTTTGTTTGTTATGTTTGTTTTAAACTGTAGGTCATTGACATAAACAAATAAATGTTCATTAGTGTTTATTCTGTTAGTCTTAAAATTAGAATGCCAAACAAACTACAAGGTCAGAATGAGAATTCTTTCAAAAGCATGCCTAACAGATGGCTGACAGTTGGTATAAGGGGGAATTGGGGGACAGTGGGCATAAGGGGGAAATTGTCTGTGGGGGGTAGTCGTCACAAGGGGCAATTATCCAGGGGGCAGTTGTCATAAGGGGGCAATTGTCGGGGGAGTTGTCATCAGGGGCAATTGTCTGGGGGGAAGTTGTCATAAGGGGGGCAATTGTCTGGGGGGAGTTGTCATAAAGGGCAATTGTCTGGGGGAAGTTGTCATAAGGGGGCAATTGTCTGGGGGGGGAGTAGCCATAAGGGGGTAATTGTATGTAGGGAGTTGTCATAAGGGAACAATTGTCTGGGGGCAGTTGTCATAGGGGCAATTGTCCATGGGGGAGTTGTCAAAAGGGGTAAATGTCTGGGGCAGTTGTCATCATGGGCAAATTGTCAATTGGGCAGTTGTCATAAGGGGGCAATTATCCAGGAGACAGTTGTCATAAGGGGGCAATTGTCCTGGGGGGTAATTGTTAAGGGGGAGATGTCACAAGGGGTATATTGATCAGGGGCAGTTGTCATAAGGGGTAAATTGTCTAGGGACAGTTGTCACAAGGGGTAAAGTTTCTGAGGGCAGTTGTCATAAGGGGTAAATTGTCAAAGGGCAGGTGTCATAAAGGGTACACTGTCCAGTGGCAGTTGTCATAAGGGGTAAATTGTCTGAACGCAGTTGTCATAAGAGATAAATTGTCCAGGGGCAGTTGGCATAATGGGTAAACATTCCAGGGGCAGTTGTCATAAAGGGTAAATTGTTCATTGGGCAGATGTCATAAAGGGTAAATTGTTCATTGGGCAGATGTCATAAGGGGTAAATTGTCCAGGGACAGTTGTCATAAGGGGTAAATTGTCTAGGGGCAGTTGTCATAATGGATAAATTGTCAAGGGTCAGTTGTCATAAGGGATAAATAATTCAGGGGCAGTTGTCATAAGGGGTAAATTGTCCATAAGAGACTTTTCATTAGGGGTAAATTGTCCATAAGAGACTTTTCATAAGGGGTAAATTGTCCAAGGGCAGATGTCATAAGGGGAAAATTGTCTAAGGAGCAGATGTCATAAGGGGTAAATTGTCAAGAGGCAGTTGTCATAAGGGGTAAATTGTCAAAGGGCAGTTGTCAAAACGGTTAAATTGTCTAGGGGCAGTTGTCATAAGGGGTAAATTGTCAAAAGGCAGTTGTCATAAGGGGTAAATTGTCAAGTGTAGTTGTCATAAAGGTTAAATTGTCTAGGGGCATTTGTCATAATGAGTAAATTGTCTAGGGGCTGAAGTCATAAGGGGAAAATTGTCTAGGGGCAGTTGTCATAAGGAGTAAATTGTCAAGGGGCAGTTGTCATAAGGGGTAAATTGTCTAGGGGCAGAAGTCATAAGGGGAAAATTGTCTAGGGGCAGTTGTCATCAGGGAAAAATTGTACATGAGGGCAGTTGTCATGAGGGGTAAATTGTCTAGGGGAAGAAGTCATAAGGGGAAAATTGTCTAGGGGCAGTTGTCATAAGGGTAAATTGTACATGGGCAGTTGTCATAAGGGGTAAATTGTCTAGGGGCAGAAGTCATAAGGGGTAAATTGTCTAGGGGCAGTTGTCATAAGGGGTAAATTGTCTGGAGGCAGTTGTCATAATGGGTAAATTGTCAAGGGGCAGTTGTCATAAGGGGTAAATTGTCTGGAGGCAATTGTCATAAAGGGTAAATTGTCCAGTGGTTGCTGTCCTAATGGGTGAATTGACAAGGGGCAGTTGTCACAATGGGTAAATTGTCCAGAGGTTGCTGTCATAATGTGGCAGTTGTCTGTGAGGCACTTATCATAAATTGGAAATTGTCATTAGGGGTTAAATGTCCGACGGGAGTTGTTATAATGGGGCAATTGTCTGGGAGGCAGTTATCATAAGGGGACAGTTGTTTGTGAGGGGGGAATTGTAATAAAGGGCAATTGTCTGGGGGAGCAGTTGTCATAAGGGGCAATTGTCTTGGCGCAGTTGTCATAAGGGGCAATTTTGAGGGAGGGGGAGTAGTTGTCATAAGGGGGTGATTGTCCACATGGGGCGATTGTCTTGGGGGTTATCATAGAGGGTAATTGCCTGGGGTGGAGGACTTTTCATAAGGAATCAAATGTCTGGGGGAAGTTGTCTAAAGTGGGCAATTGTCTGGGGGGCAGTTGTGATTAGGGGCAATTGCCTGTGGCAGTTGTTATAAAGGGCAATCCAGGGGGAGTTGTCATAAGGAGGCAATTGCCCTGTGGCAGTTGTCATAAGGTGGCATTTATCCGGGGAGGAAGTTGTCATAAGGGGGCAATGGTCCAGAGGGAAGTTGTCAAAGGGTGCAATTGTTCAGGGGGGGGATTGTTATTAGGGGGCATTTTTCAGGGGGATTTTCAGGGGGAAAGTTGTAATAAAGGCAATTGTTATGGGGCGGTTATATGTGGCCCAATAGTCCTAGACCAGTTCTAAGGTATTTACTACTGACCTTGTCCATGTCACAATAAATGAAAGAGCCCCTGATCTCCATTAAAAATCAAGTGGTGTAACATGTTTGCATTGTAATTTTGTTACCTAATTTTACTTTCATTGTAAGGTTTTCATTGTTGATGACAAAAAATTATAAGTCACAAAGACATAGAGCTTCTTGACATTTTTACATGTGACCTTGACCCGACCTTCATTTGAAAATCAATGTCATTATGGCTCAAATTAGGACTAATATGCAAAAGACCTCTAAACAGTTTCGGATTTCAGTTCTTTACTTACTTCTGTTTAAATCGGCTATCTTGAATTCCTGTAAAATACAAACAATATGTAAGATATTGTCAACATTATATAAATAAACTTAGACTTTTAGATTCAGAAAAATATTTCAATAACTACATATTCATCCTTAATGGAATGATTTGCTGCTAGTGTTAATGCAATGTTAATGCCTTACATGTTAAAATAAACTAAACAAACACTTAACTGACAGGACTACCGGTATATTCCATCTATGTGTGCAGTGTAAAAAACACATATGAACCCATTATTGCTTAAAGGTTTGCAAAAACGGGGTATACAATTATAACTAACAAAGTTTGACCATTGTTCCAAACCACACATTATCAATCCCAAGTACCATATTGGTAAAATATTAAAATGATCGGTTCAGACAGACAACACCTACGATAACATGACAGACGTGATATGAACTAAACATTTTGCAGCCTAACATAAAAATGTAAAATACAATCCTGGTATTATTTTTGCATGATTTCGTGAAAACATGTGATATGAAATCTGCTGTATTTTCTTAAATGATTTTAAAATGTTTTGGAAAATACTGACTCAACGATTTAATAACTATATCAGTTTATTTACATGAAATAGATCTGATTATTATAGATTATTTACGTTTTTGAAACGAGATGCGTTTTCTGGTCCATATCTCATCGAAGGGCGACAGCCCTGAGATGAGGTGACGAGAAAATGCATATAGTTTCATAAAACATAAATAATCTGTTTATCGCTGTTTTGTAACATTGTGACGTCAGAGTGTTTACCTAACGACGTCTTGACAGCGAGCTGAGATGGGCCCATCTCACGCTAGTAGAGTGAGATGGTATAATATCGCACACAAAGATCAAAGGAAAGTACTGCAAAATAGCGATAATCACCAATACCCAACTTATTATTAAACTTTGTACAATAGCATTTGTGGTGTTGACTTCCTAAACAGACATTACCAGATACAATAATAAATTTGTTGGTTCAACACAAACGAAATAATAGTTTCTTTTCTGCAAATTATCAGTAGCTTTAATTATGATGTTTACCTTCCGGACCTTTTAATTTCAGTGCCGGTAAATAATCTTTATTCTAGAAATAGAAATTAACATTTATCAACTTAGTTGAATCAGCAATCTCTATTACAAGTATAATGTTTTATATCAACATATATGTAAGTTTGCATTAGTTACATTTGCTTGCAAACCTGGGAAAGGAAAAAGTAACCAAATGTAATCAGTATCATTTCAATTATTTTAATTAATAATAGACTGGCCCTGCCTCGATTAATTTATTTAACATGTTACAACTAGAGGATGTTCAGACTCTTTGAAGACTTATACTATCAGACATATTCTGAAATTGAATGGTTCTTGCTCCCTCTCCTATATGCTGTTTGTTTAGTTCAGAAACAGAAGTACCAATTTTAATGTCTCTGATTTTTACCAACCAAGCATATAGTTTTTAAAGACATGTCTGTGTAAGGAAGCAATACATAAAGTATATAGCTGTCACAAGTGTAAAAACAAATAATGAGACCAATATACCTGTATGTGTATTAGATTCTAACATAGGCTTTGTTTGTTTTTGTTTAAATGGAGTTTAATACCACTTTCAACCATTTTGTAGCTATATGTCATTCAGTTTTTATTAAGTAGTAAGCCTGAATACCCAGTGAACTTTGGTAGAAAAACTGGCAATCCTAGCTTGTTAATTAAGGTTGACCTGCCTGCAGTAAGGCTCGAACCTGCAACCTCACTGTTAATAGACATATGATCAATAGCAGATGACTATCATAAACATTTGGCCACCACGGACAATGTCACAAAAGCATGGAGGGGAACACTTCAGGTGTTTAATAGTTATTTTTTTTACCCTTTACTTCACTAAGTTACAATAAATGAATTAGTGGTAAGAAAGTTTATACAATATAAAAGAACCATAACTCCTTAAGTAACATTCCAATTTGTTTGGAAAAACATAAATCAAAGAATATATTTTAATTTACTGTACTAAAACAAATGTATGTATGACATGGATGCATGTGAGAGACATACACATTGTCATCAAAAGACAAATTAAAAGATTTCCTACCTCTGTGTAGTCTTCAAACCATGTCTGAAAAAAATCTTGAGTGTTATGACTATCACTATGTTCTTCACAAAAGTATTCATCTCCTAAATCCACTAATTCACTGTAGCTATGGCGACCATCAGATATGTGTATGTTGCTATCTGAGCACTTCGACTTAACCGTGTAGGACACTCTCCTTGTTTCAAATCTTTCTTTGACTGTCTCAATTGCTCTCCCCAATTCTTCTAGCATTGCTTTACATTTTCCTTGTTCGATATCTCTCCACTGCCATATCTGCACTGTTACTGTATTTTTACAGAAACACAAAATAAATTTTCTGAACTTGGTTCTGTCAAGAAAGAACACTCCCATACCATGATAAATAGCCAATCGGCCAGTTTGTGTTTCAGTACAAATTGCATATTGATTGATAAAATAACACAAGATATGGTTGAAAAAGTCAAACGGCATAAAATCAAACTCGATACACAACCATGGTGTGCGCTTACAGTTACCTTTGTTTGCATTAAACCTATCAATGATATCTGTAAATGAAGCTTTATCAGAGATCATGCAAGGCATATAATAAGTAGGTAAGATTTTCCTCTGTCCATTTTCCATTAAAGTTGTTAGCCTTACTATGATGCCAAATATTTCCATTACATTTAATATATGACCACTATGTTTGTTAAAGTCTAGTTCAGGTTCTTTATCAAAGAGTTTTACAATCAGAGAGTGCTCTAGCTTTCCTGTGTGTACTAGTTCTCTCCATTCATCAGACAGCTTTAAGTTGGTATTAAATTTGTCTGATACGAGACATCTGAAAGCATTTGCTAACCATTTTTGGTTCAGTATAATATATTCTTTTAAACTCTCAAAATATATGACACCTCCAACCTTATGTTGATATTTCAGGAATAAGTCGATTTCATCCTGGCTATCGATTAAACATTTTGCTGATAATTTGATAATATCTGGCCAAGATAATATATTCACACCAGCCTCTCTAAAAACATCAATTAAGTGCTCTAAACGGATCCATTTCAAAGGCAACTGTTCAGCAAATGTTTTCAGTTGCTTTCCATACTTAAAAATTGTATCCCGCAAACCATGAAAATCCTCTTCTTCAGATTCAGTATTTGATACAAAGCATATCTCTCTAATATGCTTCTTCTTAGTTTCATTTTTTAATACAGAACCCAGCTGTTCATAGAAAACCCTTTTTTTTTCTTCCAGCTAAATTAAGAAAAAATCATACATGATACTATTGCATCATTTTTCAGATATATAATTTCATCTTTGTTGTTTGCAATCTGATCATGGGATTGCATGTCAAAAAATATAAAAATCTATTGGTATACTAAGTAGGTTACAGTTATTTGTTCCTTTATGTTGAAAAGAAAACAATTTGTTTATTTTGTTGCTATTTGTTGACACGGCATGATTTCTATCTGACTGACAACAGAATTTCATGTACGACAACAACACAAAAAATAACAGTTTTGATTGTTTTAGGAACACAACATACCCCTTTATATCTGACTGTTTAAGGATATAAAATGTACAATTTAATACTCCAAATTCAACAATAATCTAATCTTTAATAAATGTCATCCAATGAAACATTAGATAATGCACTATCAACCAATAATTCTATTCATGCTGTAATTTATATATATTAAGTGCTTTGATTGGATAAAAACGCTTAAATGGCGTCATCTCAGATAATTTATATAACGATATTTCCTCTGGGCGGACTACTTTTTCAGTATCCAATGTAAACAAGATGGTTCCTCCTTTGTCAGGGAGAGGGGATAATGTTTTCTCTGCCGCAATGATTTCTTATTAAATCGATTTAGATTTCAAATAAAATATAATATAAATACAATTAAGTGTTTCATTTTGTTTATTTTCCTATCAATATTCTACAGAACCGCGATTCCTTTGGTACTATGTTTTGCATATTCCTACACTTTCCGGCCTATGTATGTTTTGAGGTCTAGATGGGTTTCGATAACTGTTTTTGCTGTTTTAAAAATCGCAAAGATTATTTTACAGAATTATATGAATTAAACACTGTGTTTTAGAAAATTATCAATGTGTGAACTCCAGTGACTCCCTCACAAATATGTATTTAGTTTGTGAGTGAGTCGCCAGAGTTTACACATTGATAATTTCCGAAAACTCAGTGTTTAATCCTAAACTCAGTGTTTAATCCTACAGTGTAAACCTTTATTATTCCACACAAAAGGGTTGAAGTTCTCCCTCAAATTAAAAATGTTATCGATCCAATTTGTACACAGCTTTATCAATAAACAATCAGACCATGAGTTATCATCCAGTGTCTACCTATATTACTCCACACAAAATGGTTGATGTTCTCCCTCAAATTTAACCTGACATTTCTACCATAATGTTATATATTAAACTCAATCCTGAAGTGGCATCTTGTGTTTTGTGATTAAAATAAAAACCATATTATTTGAAAAGGAAAATTGCAAACAAGTTTGCTTTTAATTGGTCCAGTGGTTTAGGAGAAAATTTAAATGTTAAAGTTTACTAGGAAAACAATGATGAATGCAATGTGATGACAATAGACCAAATGTGGCATTGAACACCAACATAAACAAACCAAATAAGATATGATTGACAGCAATCATGCACATCGTAATCTCCCTAATAGTTCACCTTTGTACAGAAAAAAAACTCTTGATTTCTTTTTTATACTACTTACATGATCTCTACACTCATCAATTCTCGTACAAACAATGAAAGTTGGAGGGTATAGAAATTCTGTCTTTGTCTCCTCTTTTGATTCCCCTTGAACTCCACAGAAGTGAATACTATCGAGCCAGAAATCTATATACTCTGAAAAAAGTAATAAAGGTGTCATTTAAGTGATGCAGTGAGTTTCTATAGCTGAAAGATGACTGTAAAACATGTCTTGGTTACCAAGCGACATTTAACACATGCACAAAATCAGTAACAAGGTTAATTGTGAAACATGAAAGTGGTCCTTGCTTGTAATTTAGGAAGACAGATTGATATAAAATGTGGAAATTTTGAAAAACCCCATCAAAGCAAAGATTCTCAAAACAACACCATTGACAACAGACCTTACAATTTTTTCGAAGGCATTTTTTTTTATTTTCAGCACACCTGAGCCCTCTGTGACAATGTTTTATGCCTTATAAGATGTAATTAGAGGTTCTCACAGACATCTTTAAAATAATGTGTGATGTTTAACTGATGTCAGAAATGAAAAGTGTTGGTGTTTTTGGTTTCATACATGTAGGCCTGGTTGATTGTTGCTCATTTCTGTATTAGATACATTTTTGTAAATTGTTGAAGCCAATCAGATACGATGTACTATCGAAGCATATTCAGCCTATGTACCATCAAAGTAAAAGCAAAAGAAGAAATTGTTGATTTTGGCTTTCTGATCATTTTAGCAATCAATATTTTTCTCTGTCTGTAACAGCTCTCAATTAATATGGAGAAAACTATTATTAAAAATAATCTTTATTAATATGTTCTAATATAAGAAAGAACAGCTATATTTTATTGTGGATCAAAATCAAAGAAACAATTTGTAAACTAGATATCCAAAGGTACATTCAAAAATTGGTTCTAATTTACTTAGTGGTTTCCAAGAATAAGATTTTCTTGAAAAATTAATGGATGACAGACACCAAGTTATAGCTCATGGACTTTGCTCTATTGAGCAACAAAGCAGTAATTACAAGTTATACTAAACTACATGTTTTCTTATTAAAAACCTACAAACCTCCGATCTTATCAAAGCCATCTTCAGTTTTGATCGGTTGTACATCTTTCATGATGTTGGCAACTAAGAGATGTATTGCGTTTGGATTAAGGAATACTGGGTGAGTAGCATAGAATTCCTTCTCTCCAGCAAAATCCAAAAGTCCACATTCTACAAATACATCTGATGGAATATCTACTTCTTCAATACCATTAAAAAAATCATCCAAAGCTTGAGAAACATCTTTGTTTAAGAATTTTGTAATTAAATCATGATGTGGGGTAATCTTAACCTCCATTTCTGTATCATCTGGCATATTGTGTATTGGTGGTGTCATCATCTGTTCTTCGATTCCACTTTCAACAGATTCATCTTTATGCTTATCATGTCTTTGCAACAATTTTCTTTTTGAACTATTATGACTGGTACCAGCTGAATGTTTTTTTCCTGAACTATTACGACTCGTAACAGTTGACTCTCTGATATTACTATGACTGTTTTCAACATCTTTCAAACCAGTGACATTGTAGCGGCTCTGTTTGTAGTTCTCTGATGAAGAGTTTTTATCTCTACTGCTGGAATTTTTGGCTTTTTTCAATCTCAACAACAGTTCCTTCTTTTTATCTGACACTGTGAAATAAAGCAGAAGACTCAGAAAATGCAGATGAGACTATAAATTGTAAAACAAAATATGAATTAACAAAAATAAAATGTAAAAATTGCATGTATAGAATGAATCATATAAAAGTGTGGAATAATTAACGACAGACATAGCTGAGATAAGTTGACTCAATAAAGAACATATAATGTATTTTAATTAATAAATATCACCTCATGAAAAAATATTGTGTGATTTCAAAGCAACAGCAATAGGAAAAATATAATCTAAGAAGTCTACAGAATATAATATTAATGATTAATAAAAATATGTGTACTTTTTTTCAACATATGATAAGTAATTGTTTTAAATACCATTATCAAAGATCCATTGACCATTACGCAGGTTAATTTTACATCGATGCATATCAACCCCATCTGTACTCTGAACTCCTGCCATACTCTGTCTTAGTAGCCGTCTCAGCAAGCAGGTTTTACCAACTCCATTTTCACCTATAATGACAATTCTGAGGAAGTACCGTGTCTCCGTTCCAGCCTTGATTATTTTCATGTATAATTCTTTATCTTTTCGATCTAACTGTTTGATAGCTTTTGGTATTTCTATTAAATAAAGAAATATTACATTTTATATGAACAGATTAAATGCTCACTTTAAAGTATTTCTTTGTTGAGTATCTTTCTCTATGAAGCCATAAAAGCTATTTAATCAAAAGTATAAGTGTGGATAGGACAAACATTCTAAAACACACTGTCTTTTTACAATTACTACCCATATTAATCTTTAATGGAAATGTCCTAACTCACTTACATGTACCTGTATGATGAACATGTGCAATGTACCTAACTATAAAAAAGATAGAAACTAAAGAATAAATTAGTTATTAATGTTTCATCCTTTGTGTGAACCACAACTAGCACATAAGTCATAAATACACACATTTAACATAATTTGTTATTACAGGCATTACATGTAAACTGGAGACAAAGCGAGGAAGGGTTGCAGCAAGAAAAATGCAAACTTTATCAACAAATTTTCAAAGTTGCATAAAATATGAATATGTGAATCCTCTAACAGAATTGAACCATTGTGTAAAATTTCAGATATGTACTTGATGTAGTTTTTGAGTAATGGTCCGGAATTGACAAATTCCAGAAATTTTTTAACATTTTTTCTATCACTGTGACCTTGACCTTAACGGATTTACCCCAAAATCAATAGGGTTCCTCCTCTTATGGTATGTAACAATATCCTAAAGTTTTATTAAAATCGTTTCACAAGTTTCTGAGTTATGGTCCAGAAACCAATTGTTGACCGCCCGCCCGCCCGCCCAGCAGCCCGCCATCATCATAACAATAGCCGAGTTCAACTTCGTTGCAACTCGGCTAAAAGGTGAGTAACACCAACCCCATGAAAAACTTGGCAACATGTCATGCATTTTTTATATAACTGACTAAACAGTTTATTGGCTATTGTTATCATAACATGTGCATGTAGAGGAGATTTACTAACAAGATGGATCCTGTGCAATTTAACCTCTCAATAATAGAGGTGTTCATATAAGCTATACGTCAATCTAATATTTGATTTATTACGATGCAACTTATTTGTTTTATTTAAAAAATTGCAAAAGTCTGAAATGGCCTTGTTTTGAAGCAAAAAATACAGAATGATTTACAATTTGTTGGAAGAAGGTTTTAGATTTGTGTAAAAAATTTAAGAGTTAATTACACAAAATAAGCACTGTGTTCTGCAAATGTTCTCAAAAATGACTAAGTTCCAAAGTCTGGAAAATTAGGCAAACAAGTGTGAATTGTGAGCACGCTCACAAAGGGATATCCCCGCTTCGCTTCAATTCCAATTATCTCCCCTGAATAAAATCCGACAGCGACGAAATTTCTTCATGCACATCTGCATATGATGTACTTCCTATATGTAAAGTTTCATCAAAATCTGTCCAGCGGTTTAGGAGGAGAAGCTCTTACAAGGGATGTGGACAGACAGACAGACAGACAGACAGACTGATTCCTATATACCCCCCAAACAAGTTTGCGGGGTATGAAAATCCTCAAACAATTCCAGAAAAGCAGGTGCAACTTCAATTCATGTATAATCTTTCGGTGCAGTTTCAGAGATCTGGTTTGAAAACTATAGGGGGGGGGGGGGTTGATTACACATAATACATGTAGGTACCATCTTCTTCAATGTTCTGAAAATGACCAAGTTCCCAAGTCTGGAAAATTGGGAAAAAATCCTGGAACACATCAATAACAGCAGGTGCACAACTTCAATACTTATACAATCTTCCTGTGAAGTTTCAGAGATCTGGGTTGAAAACTGTAGGAGGAGTTGATTGCACAAAATTATTTCCCTATTTTCCCTGCCCCCAATCATCCAACTGCCCATCTGCCTGACTTCACCATTTTATAACCCGGGTTTACACTTATTTCAACACAGCCAAATAATACTTGAAGCAATTCACTTTTTTCGGAATACAGAGTTACTTCCACTTGCCAGGGTTCAACATTTAGGGAGGACCGAACGACATTGTCCAGTCAATGTGGCAATTATTATCAGCCATTATTTTTAGTGCACAAATTTTCATCGAGAAAAGAAAAAATCTTAAAGTTTTTCTATCCATTTACCTCAGATCAGAATGACGTATTTATTATTCCTTTTTCACCTTTAACGTGATGAAATTTGGGCTTGTTTTTTATTTTAATTGTACATTGTTTGTTTACTGTAACAATACCCAATTATCACCCTGAATTGATATATCTAAAAACAGAAATAGACAAAATCAAATAAATGTATGGATATTCGTTTTCTTATCATTTAAAAGTTAAATGGAAGGTTTCAAAATATATGATACCTAAAAATAGAACAGCAGGGAGTAGGGTTTTTAAATTCAATTATAATTCATTAAAAAATAAATTTAATGTGTGCAAGTTAATTTATCTTTATTGTCTGTGTTTAGTCTGTTGTACCATGACATCATCGGATGTATGATGTAATTATGTAAACAGTGGTAAATATGATTGCAAACATGGAAATAAACTGGATAAAATAAATAATGCCGATTTAGTATAGTTAAACAGGGATCTGTCTGTTAATTACTTTCTAGTTAAGCGGTCTACTTTCGTCTTCAAACTTCAATTGAATTATTTCCTCTCCTTATTATCATGGTAAGATTTCCTGTTAAAGTCAGAACTATTCCCTAAAACCAAATGTAACTCCTTATTTCTTAATATTGTTTTTCCTTTTTGTATGTATTTTGTCTAGTTTAAATTACATCAGGTCTAGTAAATTCTAATTTTACCAAGACCACTGATCCAGCAGTAAAAAAAGTTTATGTCGAACCCTGCTTGCAAAATTTGTCTTTCATTTTCATTACAGCAGGTATCTAGTATTGAACAGGAAAAATTCTTGTTTTAATTTTTTTAGATAATTTATGTGGCATGATTATTCCAGTGCAACTCAAATACACTGCAAAATTAGTTTTTACATCATAATAAATTGTTGTAACAGAGGATATATGTGAAAAAAAATAATATTGCAAAAAACCCCAACTTTTTACCTACAGTAGTTAATATAAAGCAACTGGTATAAAGGTAGCTCTGCAAATGGGAAGTAAATTTTCTTTACTGCAAGTAGAGATTTAAAATAGGTGCACAGCAGCTGTTTAAAAAGAAAAAAATTATAAAGCATTATTTAATTATTCTTAATAGTTTAAAAGTTATGCTGTCCAGTCCATAGTGTTACTTGTTAAACTTGTGTGATGCCCGACCATTTATGGTCTAACCTTGCACTGTTAGTTCTGTCCATCGAACACAGTGTTTTATCTGGATGGAGTATTTTCCTTTATCGTCTAGCCTTGTATTGATTACAACAAGTTTGTGAAGTCTCCCATGTCTTTCTGTTTTATATCTGTCTGATGTGCTCACTTCAGTGCCATCTTTGTACCACAAGGCTGTGTGATTCTCATCTAGAACTTCACATTCAAATTGAACGGTTTCACCCTCTATACATGTCATAGAACCCAATGGTTTAGTAAAATATTCTGTAAAGGGAATAAAAATAATGCTTTGACATCTTTTATTATCAAATATAATATTGTGAAGTGTGCACTGTCACCATATACAATAATTTCTTTTAAACTGATGTCAAAAGGAAACAAGTTAAATTAAGTTAATAAATACACAATATGCAAAATATCAGGCTCCTGCAACCTATAGTTGCTTAGAAAACTGCAACAGAAATTGTTGTTACAGACATGGATAAAACAGATACCCTCTTTTCTTAGAGGTGGGGGTATAAAAATTCTGACAATTTGAGAAGTTGAATTATAACATTGTCTAGTAGTTTTACAGGAGAAGATTTAAATATTAAGTGATCTCTGGATGCATATAACTTACATGATCCCTCAGGTCAGGCAGTCAAAATATACATACACCCAAACACCTTCAAGTTTTCAAAAAAGATTAAAGGGTATTCTATACCAGGTTCTATTTGAATTGACTGTGTGGCTTCATATAAACTCACATTACATATTTTATACACCATTAATCTTTTAGAAAACCTGGATAAACTTTTAATTAATCCTTCTAATAAGAAAACTACATGCATAATTAACTGTTTGCTATAAGAAGACATTGTCAGAGGATGATCAGCAAAAAAAAAACAAAACAAAACATTAGAGAGAACAATCCGAGGAAATATTCTGCAATAATTCAATTCAGGAAAACTAATCCAAATATAGTATACAGTACGCTCAGAGTGTGTGGTCACTCAAACGCCCAATTAAGAGAAATTTCTCAAGTGTTACACGGTGTATCACTGAAGTTTTCTCGGAGAATCACAGTGTTTCAGAGTGTTGCTATCTATCACCACCTTAAAATTAATCCCCTTGATGTACAGACTTTCGGGTGTAACTCGGTGTGAAACTGTGTATTTTGGATTTTCAGGATGTAGAAAATATATTCTATCCATAGTTTATTGCAAGCAAAGAACCAACTAATGTCTTGCTTTTCTCATTACTACAAAATTAAATCTTCGAACTTCAAGATTTTTCTTTTGTTTTGTGCATGCAGAAATAACTTGTCAGTCTTTATCTATATGTATATCTATATTTCAAAATTATTTATAAATAATTAGCGTCTTGAGTGGTTTCAACAACGTTGACAATTTGATTTATTGCAATCCTGGAAGTCTGAGAGTGAGCTGTGCTAGTACAATTCACAGTTCAGCTTCTTTCACTTCCCGAATTTATGCAATAGTGCGCATGCCTGGAAACCTATTTTTATTTATTTCTATTTCGGTCAGCATTGTATTTTACATGAATAAGAATTTTTTTCAAACAGAAATAACTTTTTTTTAATTTCGGCAATACTGAAGTTAAATGTAAAGCTTTATCCCAAATTATACTTAATGCAAAGCACACGGTTTAACAGGTCAGTTGTGTATTTATGTACATGTTACACATGGCTTTACTCTAGAGTAGGGAGAACAGTATTTTAAGTGTATGCCTATTGTAAATTTATTGGACAATGAAACTAAATTTGCATATTATTTCAGTGAAAACAAAATGAAATCAGAACGAAAAAAACAACAATCATCGTTATACCGGTAATAGTTACTTAGCACATAAACCAATAAATCTATTTCTATCTCTAATATGGGTCAATTCGGTGTAAAAAAAATTGACATTTTTAATGTGTATACAAATAATGTTTTTAAATGAAACTTCTGTTTTTATTTTATAGTTTTGGTACATTTAAAGAAAGATGTAAATGTATATTTGACCTTGATTACTTTCTGATGACTGCATGGTTAAACAGTTGTGTATTTATTTATGTCACGTGCACCTTATCTAGAGAAAACGTTAACATTTGTGTATTGCCGGCAAAAAAAGAATTGATATTGTGGATATGAAATAATAAGGACAAAACACATCATCACTGGTATACCGTTTGTTGTTACTTGAACTAAGAACTGTATATTGTCTTTTTCTTTAGTTACCGTATATGAAGTTGTTCTTAAAAAAGTCTGTTCTAGTGCAAGTTCCGATTTTTTTACGAAAATTATTAAAAATTTTAAAGTTTTTAAATTTCCTCGTATTGACATCACTTTACCAGTCAATAGCTACATCGAGGCTGTTGGTAATGCAAGAGTGACTAACAACAAATTGAATAAACAATTAATTTTGCAATTTTGGGTAGAGATAATTTGTGGGTGATTTTGAGTGTCTACACTCAAAATTTTCGGTGTAACACTGTGAAACTCTCCACACTCTGTAGAGTTTTTGAGTGACCATACACTCTGGGCATACTGTAGCACCACTGCAAGAACATTTCTACAAGCGGTTTCCTATTATTAAATCTGTATATGCCAATGGAAATTAAGATGCAGTAAAACACTGAGCAAACCTTTGACTTGGAGAGACGTTGACCTCATTCTGTCACAAATTTTGACGCAGTAATGTCCGGCATCCTGCAGATTTATATGTTGTAAAGACAGCTTATGGTTTTTCCCTTCATCTGTTATCTTGTATCTGTCACCATGTTGAACACTTCCGCCATCTTTCTCCCAGTGAGCTGTAACATTGTCCTCCAGGACAGCACATGACAGTTCAACCATGTCTCCCTCGATGTACTCATAGGTGCTTCTCATATTCTTTGTAAAATATTCTGTAAAAATGCATGCAAACAGATTAAAATTAGCACCGAGATTTTGACAATAAAAGTGTACTTTTCTATACAACAAAATAAATACTTTTATTATATTTCAGAAAACAAAAGGGTAGGCTCATTGTAGGCTTAATTTTCCGTTTCTACCTTATTATTCATACTTTTCCAGTTGGCAATCCAAATTTTGTTCCTGTAACCCCTTCTTTTTTCCCGTTAATTTATAGTTTGTAAACTTGTTCTCGTCCAGAACATAGATGAAATCTGCTCGCTGGACATTCAGCAAACATTCAATCAATCAACCAATCAAACAAAATAATACAGTTAACCTTTTGTTTAAGTTTTAATTTCTATAATTTGGACTCCTACAAGTGCCAATGTTGTTTACAGTAAATAAATCACAATCAGATTAGGCATGTCTTAAATTAGAAGCAAGAACTCCTTATTGTGGTTTAGTTTTGTTTTTCTTTTTTATGTTTGAATGGGATTATAGCCATTTTTCAGCTATACCATGGCAATCCTTGTCAATTAGATATTAAGATTCAGCATAAAAAGGTAAGTGTATACAGGACTGCCTTATACTACATGAAATTCAATTACATGTATACAAATTACTAGCTAGTAGGCATTTGAACAAAAGATATTTACACATTTCACATCATCAACAAAGGTACTGTGGACACAGAAAAATATCTTGCCTGTACTCTACTCATAACAGTTGTCTTGCCTGTACTCGCATCAAATGTGAAACAAGTTTGCGGGGGGGGGGGGCGTGTATAAAAATTCTATGGGGGGGTGTATAAAAATGCTATTCATGAGCAGCAAGCTGGTTGTGTTGTGTAAAGTACAGAATATAAGGCAATTGGTATTTGGTAGTGGCTTTCTCACAGGGTATCTCAGGTGAGCTCGTTAGGGCGAACCTGAGATATCACCGCGAGAAAGCCACTACATAAAACCAATTGCATTATATGTTGTTTATCAGTAATTTCCGTTATAACCAAGAATATATCTTTATGAAATCTATTCAAAAGTTTGAATAAATACAGAATCAATCTGTTATTCAAAGCCATTTCAAAGGTACTATTTTGTCGAAGTGATATGTGAAAAACGGTGTGCTATGTTATTTAGCGTCAACGTCATTCTACCGGATTGTGGCATAATAAAGACGTTTATTTCTTTATCCTGTGTAAGGTTACAAGGTAAGTCATTTTAAATCGTTTATGTAATAGTTTGTGAATGAGAATCTTTTATTTTACTCTTATTTATAATATGGGATGTCAAATTTTGTGCTTTTAATATTTTGCTCTTTCATGAACCGCATATTGCTTTATGATTTTACAAACAGTCAATAATAAAAATGATGAATTTACACTAGAATAAAAGTCTTAGGGACGTAGGTTACCTTTGAGCATATGATGTCAAAGAGAAATAACACAAACACGTGCAACAGTGTTTCCATTAAAGCAGATTGACGGTATTTTACTCTTTCAAAGTGCCACTGACCCCTTAATATTCTTTATCCAAAACGTAAGCACATTAAATTTGACACCTAGATTTTGGGGAAATTACTCTCTAGATACAAATTGTACAAAACACTGATACAAGTTAGTACTTGACAGCATGTGCCAGGTTAGATGATTAAATCAAACACATGCCTTGGGACATGTCAATTAAGGTGTGACACTTGCTTCATTAAGAAAAGGCACCAATGGGGTGACTTTGAGATAAAAGGCAGTGGATCACATATTTTTTTGTAATACTCATTCAGGGCAGAATGTGACCTGCACTATTAGAACACTTTGTGGGAATTCTTGTCTATTGATATGAATGACAATACACAAATGTACTCCCATATTTTTTATTGATGTAAATAGGATGCTCATTAATTTCATTTGCAATGCACGGATTACCACAGAGGTCGATTAAAACAACTAGTGGAGGGAACACCATATACAGCAATATACCACCATAGACTAGTAACCTTGTTAGCTCTGTACCAGACTGTGAAATTTAGGTTAATGTCAGGTGACAACAAAACTGTCGTATACCATTTATGAGCAATCTATATACCAAGTATAGTGTCATCCTACCATACATAGTTTTTTAGGAACTGACCTAATCCATTACTTTAATGTAGCCAACTTCAAAGGAAAGATTTACTTTCAATGGGCAAATTTTCACTTCAGTGCTGCGAGTATAGCAAACTATTTTTAACCTTTTAAATAATCAGAATAAAGATTGCCAATGACAGCCGTTTTGTTTAAGTAGGTTTGTTTGTTTGTTTGAATGGTGTTTTAACGCCACTTTCAGCAATTTTTTAGCTATTTCATGGCGTCCAGTTTTTATTGGGGGAGGAAGCCTTAGTACCCGGAGAGAACCCCCGACCTGCGGTAGAACAACTGGAGTCAATTAAGTAGGGTCAACAAAATATGTAACATTAAGAATCACCCACAAAGAAACCATTCATTTCACCTTTACATTGCATTGATTGATTGAAGAATTGATATTTGCTTTATGTCCAGTGAGCAGTATTTTATCTATATTCAGAATGAGAACAAGTAAACAAACAATAAATCAACAGGTAAAAGTGGTGGGCTGGGACATAAGGAACACAATTTTGACTGCCAGTGTAAAAGTATGACGTATTGGGTTGGAGTGGAGCTAGAATTCAGCCTTTTGTAGTAGCTTTAATGAGCCTACACTTTTTCACAATGTACAAAAAGGGTCATGATCGTAGCACTCTCCAAACATGTCACCCACTAAAGTCAGTGGTGAGGCTTTCTGTTTTATGATCTGACAACCATTACACACCCCAATGAGAGGGTCTCCCCTATCCACCACCAGGGCTGCTCTGTGGGTCAAGCACTGGGAACCCTACCAGTATGGTCCAAATACATATAGTTGAATAGATGAAAACTGCATGTATTAACATTTCTAAAAATCTTAATTGCCAGTAATCTGGTAATGTAAGACCAGTAATTCTTCATGTTTTATTAAGACACTCATCCCACGAAACTAGATTAAAACTGGTAAGGGCAGAGAATATTAAAATGTTAATATTATAGACAATGGATGGCAGACTAAGACTGATGTTATCTGACAGTCTATTGTGTCAGGTATGTTAAGATTGGTAAATTTATATAAAAAATTCAATAAATTTTACCATCAATGTCAAGTCTTGCACTTCTTTCAGAACCTTCAAATTTGGCAGTATAAATTCCTCGATCCCTTAGGTCTGCATTTCTTACAACAAGTGTGTGCTTTAGACCAAATGTTTCAATAACAAATTTGTCTGAAACCTCTATTTTGTTATCCTCTATAAACCATTCAGCAATAATGTTGTGCTCTCTGGTCCAAAATTCAAATGTGGCATCACAGCCTTCAACGACTCTGATATCCTCAAGATCCCTGGTAAGGCATTCTGCAAAAAATTAATAAATGTTAAGTTTCACCTTGTTTATATACATAAGGGAAAACTGTCAAACCTTGTTTGCTATCAATAATTAGCCACGTTAAGTTATTGTTCCAATAATTATTCATTATTTAGAACATACTCAAGTGCTTATTGAAGTTATAAGTAAGGAAATAAGAAAACAAATAGAAGATACAGAGGAGTTTGTGATTATCTCCTTCCACAGGTCAGTACTATTACCTATCTAAAAAAAACATTTTTTTATGTTTAGCCAGTTTTTTAACCACTATTTACTTTTACATACATCAATTCTTAAGATCTAATTATACAATGTATGTGTGCATTTTATTCATATAAATGCATGATATATTAATGAATAAATATTTAGTATAATACTATTAATGACTTTGATATAGGTCACTATCAGGATTTATCAGCCAGAGAAAATGTGATAGGCCTGATGGCGACCGTACATCAAAGTCATTAATTGTTTTATTACATAAATAAAACCACCATCTTCCGGACCTTTATCAGAAAAACGGAGGATATGCCTTTTCTACTGGAGCACCTGCTTACATTTTGTAATTGTTGTATTGCTAGTTACGCTTAATATTTTTTATTTAATACTGCATTTTGATATAATTTGCTGATAATCCCGAAATTCCTGTTTCAAACATTGAGAAGAGCATAAATGAATTAATATATCACATAGCAGACATTTGTTGTTTACACGCACACTGTATGTGTATCAGACGTCAATGAATTGGGTACAAATACAATTAATACAATCGATTTGATTGGACGAATTAATTTATTAAGACAGCTATTCTAATTAGCTAAAACATAAAAGCCAGTTTGAAATTGGATTCCGCTTGACTACTATGCAGCGGGATCGTGCAGCGTACACACATTTTATGTAGTTTTAGTACTGTTGCAATTTATCGTGACCCGAAAGTTGTTTGTAGACCAATCAAAAACACGCAATATTCTATTCATGTATTAATATATTTTATAGCACCATTTTGTGGCAAATATTATGTGAAATTCAGTATTACAAATATTTAAGCAGATAAAAATTGAATTGTTTAAAAACTAACTGCTAAAAAACTTATTTTTAAAATATGTTTCAATTTTGGCAGTAGTCATTTCAACACTTTGCCACTTGTACTTCTGAGTAATATTTTCTATGTCGATTTGTACTTGATTTTGCTAGTATTTTTACAATACACCTTATGTACAAAGTAAAATCATTGGGAACCAGCCTACATTGTTTTAATTATTCCTTTTTGTTTAAAAATCACATGACAAAAATTTGACGATTTCTGATGTAAATGGCAATAAAATACTAGAAGCTCCCAGAAGCTCGTAATCGCTAACCTGGAACACAATTGCCATTTAAGGTCAATAACTCGTTTGAGGAGTCATCTGACAATTTCAGACCAATAAAAAGTTAATTGTAGAACTTTTATTGCTGATCATTTTTGCCATTTACAATTTCGCTCTAGCTGTTATAGTTTCAAAGTTACAGGACAAAAACGGAAAATTTCATAAAAAATTGCCATTTAATTGCAATAACTCCTATTAGAAGTAATCTGACAATTTCAGACCAATAAAGTGAATGAAAGGGCTTGTATCGCTGATTACGGTTATTTTTCTAATGCTACGCCATATAAAACTAAATTAACTGATTAAAATGGAAATGTTTTATTTACCAAAAATAATGTTTGCTCTTGCATGACTGTTAACGGCATTAATAGTGGAATTTATGCCATGAAATTTTTAACGTTATCCAATCAGAATTAACGTTACATCACGAATTAAAGTTTCACTCTAGCTCTTATAGTTTTCAAGTTATACAGTATTGTAAATACCAAACATTTGGTCAAAAGTCATCATTAAAGGGCAATAACTGTTACAGAAAACCATAATACAACTGCACACTAATACATATATAAAGCAACTATTATAGACCTTGATGGCTGATCAATTTGAAGTAATGGTTTTCTCTATAGCTATTACAAGTTTGGAGATATTGAGCAAAAACGTGTGTCGACACCAATGTTCTATTTATAGTAACAGTGGCCATCGTTGTCCTTTGATCAACACCCTGAATACAAATTTGAAACTAGAAACCCTAACGATGATTGTGGTCAAGTGGTCTACCTCAACATCATATTAATAAAACAAGAATAAATATAAAGACTGAAAGCTTTACAGATGGACATGTACCATAATACAGGCAAATGTGTAAACATTTAATATGGTCTATTTTAAAAAGTACTGCTTACTACTTAGAACGAATAATCCTACCCTCGCTTTTTTTTGGCGAGGGTACGAATTTAGTCCTATTACTCGTAATGTAGCAGAGCGGGAGTGAATCACTCCCATCAAGTTGATGTCCAAAAAAGAAGCATATACCAGGTATATGATGTATACAATCAGACGACGTGGTCGATCTTGTTATCTTTTGACAGTGTTACCATTTTTTTATCGGTTTCATGTTTAAAATCGATCATTATTGATGCATGATTATAGTTATTGCATTTTTAATAACCTGCTGTGAGTTGTGTATTAAATGACATTCTTGTCTCTTTGTAATTATGTTTACTATGTGAAAACATTGAGAAACCCTAAAATTAATGGTGTGTTGCATCTTGGGTAATACATTATGTAAATTACTGGATTCTTACTAGGGAATGGTTGTTATAGTATGCAAATAAGCACGTTTATAATAAAAATTAGGTCACATTATCCATATACGAAAAAATTATCAACATATCATTTCCACGTGCATTTTCAAACACGAAAAAAGAAATTTCTTCAATAAAGATCCTTTCCTATTAGTTTTGCAATGTCTGAAGCTTTAATAAGTAAACGTAAAGAAGATGAATATTATGTTTGAATTTTGTATAAATAGACTGAAGTTAGAATTTTCAATAGAACTGAATTCTGCCGTTAATCCGACAAATCACAAAACTAACTTCGGATTATAACGGCAGTAAAATTTGGCCTACTTACTACTGTATCTTTATTCATGTTATTTAAACATACCTGGTAATGCTTTTTCTAAGAAAAGTCTTTTTATTGTCTGAAAACAAAAATTAAATCTCTGTTATGAGGACAACAGACAAGTTAGAAATGCATAATATTTTTTCTCCTTTTAAACATTTTAATAAATTTGCTTCATGCTTGAAACAGAGATCACAAGAATACAATCATGAGGGTTATATCGGTTAAATATATACTCACAATACCCATGTATGTGTGCAATGTTTACTGAAAATACCCATGTACGTGTGCAATGTTTTCTCAAAATATCCTTGTATTTGTGCAATGTTTACTAAAATATCCATATTTATTTGAAGGTGGTGCAATCAATAAACCTATGACTAATGTTTATTGTTTATGGTTTAGTATTTTTCAAAGGCAACATACAGCAAACCTGACGGGTTAAATTCAACTTCGCTTTTTAATTGAAACAAATGGTGTTTTGCAAAACCACTAGCCCATTCGGGTTATTTACCATATTTAACTATTAACTTAGCCCTTGAATGATTCTTAGAAGCCACAAGACAGTGGGCTAGCGTAAGTGTCAAACCCTGCGTGGTATACATAATATATTCATGAATCGTCGCAACTAGTTTACTGAAAATATCCATGTACAGTGTTCCAGCTAGGGGGGAAATAGAGGGGCGCAGCACCCCGCCCTAAAATCACCGAGCCCCTGTGCCCCCGTTCAGCGCCGCTCTGTCCCATCGGCAAAATGTATCACACTAAAGTGTTCCAATTCATTATATTTTCTGAAGTTAAAATTAATTGCAGTGTGTTTAGAACTAATATCTGGTATATTAATTAGCCTATTGACACTTCCTGACGATTGTGGTTACATAATTAGTTGTACACAGGTAAACATGGTTAGATTTTTTCCAATTATCGATAATAACCTTTTGATCTCTTTCATTAATGCACTATAGTTCACAAAAAAAACACACGCTAATATTTCTTTGAATAATGTCAACGCTGTATTTTTGACATAAATAGACTCGAACTTGCTGGAGAACACATGATGCATGTGTTCATTGTTTACTGAAAATATCCATGTATGTGTGCATTGTTTACTGAAAATATCCATGTATGTGTGCATTGTTTACTGAAAATATCCATGTATGTGTGGCAAGTATACTGAAAATATCCATGTATGTGTGCCAAGTATACTGAAAATATCTATGTATATGTGCTATGTATGCTGAAAATATCCACTTATGTGTGCTATGTATACTGAAAATATCCATCTATGTGTGTAAAGTATAATGAAATTATCCATGTATGTGTGCAATGTATACTGAAAATATCCGTGTATGTGTGCATTGTTTACTGAAAAAATCCATGTATGTGTGCCAAGTATACTGAAAATATCCATGTTTGTGTGTAATGTATACTGAAAATATCCATGTATGTGTGTCAAGTTTCCTGAAAATATCCATGTATGTGTGCTATGTATACTGGAAATATCCATGTGTGTGTGCCAAGTATGCTGAAAATATCCATGTATGTGTGTAATGTATACTGAAAATATCCATGTATGTGTGCCAAGTTTCCTGAAAATATCCACGTATGTGTGCTATGTATACTGAAAATATCCATGTATGTGTGCCAATTATACTGAATATATCCATGTATGTGTGTAATGTATACTGAAAATATCCATGTATGTGTGCCAAGTATACTGAAAATATTCATGTATGTGTGCTATGTATACTGAAATATCCATGTATGTGTGCAATGTATACTGAAAATATCCATGTTTGTGTGCAATGTATACTGAAAATATCCATGTATGTGTGTAATGTATACTAAAAATATCCATGTATGTGTGTAATATATACTGAAAATATTCTTGTATGTGTGTAATGTATACTGAAAATATCCATGTGTGTGTGCCAAGTATACTGAAAATATTCATGTATGTGTGTAATGTATACTGAAAATATCCATGTATGTGTGCCAAGTTTCCTGAAAATATCCATGTATGTGTGTAATGTATACTGAAAATATCCAAGTATGTGTGCCAAGTATACTGAAAATATCCATGTATGTGTGTAATGTATACTGAAAAGATCCATGTATGTGTGCCAAGTTTCCTGAAAATATCCATGTATGTGTGCTATGTATGCTGAAAATATCCACGTCTGTGTGCAATGTATACTGAAAATGTCCATGTATGTGTGCAATGTATACTGAAAATATCCATGTATGTGTGCAATGTATACTGAAAATATCCATGTATGTGTGTAATGTATACTGAAAATATCCATGTGTGTGTGCCAAGTATACTGAAAATATCCATGTATGTGTGCTATGTATACTGTAAATATCCATGTATGTGTGCAATGTATACTGAAAATATCCATGTATGTGTGCAATGTATACTGAACATATCCATGTGTTTGTACTATGTATACTGAAAATATCCATGTATGTGTGCAATGTATACTGAAAATATCCATGTATGTGTGCAATGTATAATGAAAATATCCATGTATGTGTGCAATGTATACTGAAAATATCCATGTATGTGTGCAATGTATACTGAAAATATCCATGTATGTGTGCAATGTATACTGAAAATATCCATGTATGTGTGTAATGTATACTGAAAATATCCATGTGTGTGTGCCAAGTATACTGAAAATATCCATGTATGTGTGCTATGTACACTGAAAATATCCATGTATGTGTGTAAAGTGTAAAGTTTACTGAAAATATCCATGTATGTGTGCCAAGTATTCTGAACATATCCAAGTATGTGTGCATTGTTTACTGAAAAAATTAATGTATGTGTGCCAAGTATACTGAAAATATCCAAGTATGTGTGCCAAGTATACTGAAAATTTCCATTTATGCGTGCAATGTATACTGAAAATATCCATGTATGTGTGTAAAGTATACTGAAAATATCCATGTATGTGTGTAAAGTATACTGAAAATATCAATGTATGTGTGTAAAGTATAATGAAAATATCCATGTATGTGTTTAATGTATACTAAAAATATCCTAGTATGTGTGCAATGTATACTGAAAATATCCACGTATGTGTGCAATGTATACTGAAAATATCCATGTATGTGTGCCAAGTATACTGAAAATATCAATGTATGTGCCAAGTATACTGAAGATATCCATGTATGTGTGCAATGTATACTGAAAATATCCATGTATGTGTGTAAAGTATAATGAAAATATCCATGTATGTGTGCCAAGTATACTGAAAATATCCATGTATGTGTGCTATGTATACTGAAAATATCCATGTATGTGTGTAAAGTATAATGAAAATATCAATGTATGTGTGTAAAGTATAATGAAAATATCTATGTATGTGTACAATGTATACTGAAAATATTCAAGTATGTGTGCCACGTATACTGAAAATTTCCATGTATGCGTGCAATGTATACTGAAAATATCCATGTATGTGTGTAAAGTATACTGAAAATATCCATGTATGTGTGTAAAGTATAATGAAAATATCAATGTATGTGTGTAAAGTATAATGAAAATATCCATGTATGTGTTTAATGTATACTAAAAATATCCATGTATGTGTGCAATGTATACTGAAAATATCCATGTATGTGTGCAATGTATACTGAAAATATCCATGTATGTGTGCCAAGTATATTGAAAATATCCATAGCCTTTATAAATCCTATCCCAACAATTTCAAGATGGAATGTAATTAAATCGCAGATAATAAATATTTTACAGGCAACAATAATAATAGTAATCATATTTCAGTCCAGTCGCATAATACTCATTTATACTACATATGTACTACAATTATAGGGACAATATGTAACTTTTTCGAACCCAGGTGTAAGTTAATTTTAAGCAAGGTAATTCATGACTATACTGATTACTCTGTGAGAGAAGTGAATCATGGTACAGTTTGTACTATTGCAATTAGTATACATAATACAAAGATTAAAATTAATTCCATATATGTAAGTGATAAATGTCTCATTTAATAAATTTATAAATAAAAATAAGTATTTATTGAGTACAGTGCAGAAGAAAGCTTTAAAATTTTTTTTTTTTTTTTTTTTTTTTTTTGTGTTTTTGTAGAGAAGGGCAAATTTTGAAAAACTGTTTTTACTGAGAAAATAGAAAAGGTATTAGTCAAGTATAGAAGAAAATAACCAAAAAGAGAAGGAAAAAAAATGCATGTAATGATAACAGAACAGTTAGGTGGATAGATGAATAAATGAACATAATGGCAAATACTAGTAAGAAGAAAAAATGAATAAAATAAAATAAAGTAAATAACATAAATAATATAAATAACATAGGAGCAATGGGTTGGTGAACAGATGTCATCAATTCTTGATAACTGCAAATGAAGCAAGGTATATATACATGTACATGTACTAGTATTTAGGATCTTTAACTCTTATATGAATATGCATGTGTTTGGGCAATATACTTGTAGGTAAAATTTATAATATTATTGAAATCTGTGTGTACTATTAACATTCAAGGACCGCATTTGTTATTTCAGCATTTTCCTCTGGAGACAGTTTCAATGAACCATGTAGTAAAACATTTACATTTAGTATTGGTTCAAAATTTCTAAGACGGTTAAATAACAGTCTTCGGGGGTTGTCATAGAGGGGACATACATATAAATAATGAAAGTTATCCTCAATGTCACCACATGCACAAAACGGACTCTCAGATAAATGTGATTGGTAAAGGTGTTGGTTTAAGTTGCTAACATTGTTCCGCAGTTGACAATATACTATATTAAGTTTACGTGGGCCAAGGGAATAATGACAAGGGGGCTTCTCTATCTCATTATTCAATTTATTCTTGAATTCGGACAGAGAGGTGATACTTTGTATACCTATATCCAGTTTATTCAACATATCTAGGGTGTCCGGGAAGAAGCTTTTTTGATAAGAGATTATACGGGCATGTGGTATATCAAAATATCTAGGCTTTCTGATATTATAATTCTCATTTATATTGATTTGGGAAAGTACGAGATCAGAAATGTAAGATGGGAGATATCCATGTAAAGCCTTAAAGAAGAAAATCAGTTTTTTGTTTTTTCGCCTATTTTGCAGAGAATCCCACCCAAGTTCTTTATATAACTTAAATTGTGGAGTGCCTCGACGCATACCAGTAATTATTCTGGCAGCATCATATTGTACAGACTCTAATAGGTTAGACTCCTCCTGAGTACAATTGTCAAAGATAACATTTCCATACTCAAGGATAGGTCTAATAAAGGCAATGTACAATTTTTCTAAAGAGTTTCTATCAATATTATATTTGAGCATGCGCAAGATATTTAGCCTGGCACAGGCATTTGTATATATTTCATTTATATGGTCTTTCCAAGATCCATGTTGATTAATGTTTAGACCAAGATGCTTATGAATATTTGTGTTCTCCAAGGCAATATCATTTCAATACAAAATTGGAATATTTTCTTCATGTTTTCTAGTGAATAACATGGATTTTCTTTTATGTATGTGTGCAATGTATACTGAAAATATCCATGTATGTGCGTAATGTCTACATGAACATATCCATGTATGTGTGTAATGTATACCGAAAATATGCATGTATGTGTGTAATGTATACTGAAAATATCCACGTATGTGTGCCAAGTTTACTGAAAATATCCATGTATGTGTGTAATGTATACTGAAAATATCCAAGTATGTGTGCTATGTATACTGAAAATATTCAAGTATCTGTGTAAAATATAATGAAAATATCCATGTATGTGTGCAATGTATACTGAAAATATCAATGTATGTGTGCATTGTTTACTGAAAATATCCATGTATGTGTGCCAAGTATACTGAAAATATCCAAGTATGCGTGCTATGTATACTGAAAATATCCATGTATGTGTGCAATGTATACTGAAAATATCCATGTATGTGTGTAATGTATACTGTAAATATCCATGTATGTGTGTAAAGTATAATGAAAATATCCATGTATGTGTGCAATGTATACTGAAAATATCCATGTATATGTGCATTGTTTGCTGAAAATATCCATGTATGTGTGCCAAATATACTGAAAATATCCATGTATGTATGCCAAGTTTACTGACAATATCCATGTATGTGTGCAATGTATACTGAAAATATCCATGTATGTGTGTCAAGTATACTGAAAATATCCATGTATGTGTGTAATGTATACTGAAAATATCCAAGTATGTGTGAAATGTATACTGAAAATATCCAAGTATGTGTGCCAAGTATACTGAAAATATCCATGTATGTGTGCAATGTATACTGAAAATATCCATGTATGTGTGCAATGTATACTGAAAATATCCATGTATGTGTGCAAGGTATATTGAAAATATCCATGTATGTGTGCAGTCTATATTTGAAACTTCCATGATTCTGTGCAAGGTAAGGTATACTGTTAAATATCCATTAACCATAAAAAGTGTCGACAATAAAAGAAATCTTACCTCCTCTAACTGACATTGTTGCAGAAGTGTATTTTGGAACTGCAGACATATTGCAATATTTAAGGGCTGTATGGCAATATCTCTCAGCCTTTGTTTTGTTTCTGCTTCCTTCTTATAAACCTTTGCTAAAACTACTAGCGAAGCCTCTACATCTGCCATGGATTTTTGGTATTCACTGTTGGAGATTTTCCCTTTTTTCGCATGTGCAAAGGATTGGTTCCTGGAATTAACCAGAAAATCAAGAGCACTTCTCTCTGGAGATCCTTGTAGCACAAGTGGTGTAAAATTAACGAGAAGAAATCTAGCCAGGGTAAAGTCAAGGTCCTGTAGCTGGAGGTTAGGATTGACAGGACAACAACAGTGGGGAGCTGACTTACTTCCATGGTTATGTCCTTTTAACTTACTGCCAGTTTTGTCGAGCAATATATCCAGTTGTGGTGGATGTAGGACTCTACCGCCTCTGGTTCCTGTCCGAGTTCCAGGTGGACACTGACAACATGGATAACAGTTGAAACACAGATGATAGATGACATGTCCATGTATCTCAATAAACCTCTGGAGTGTTATGCCTTGATTTGTCAGATGGAAATCCAGTAGATGTAGGAATGAATCTTTGGTTTCATCTACAATTACTGTTGAATGGCGGTAGAAGTTTTCTTGTTCCTGTGTCATTGTTCTATCTCTAGTCACTAAAAGAAATTCAAACAGACCCTGTTATGAGACTTCATATATTTTACTAAAAATGTCAACAAAGACATCGAAGTTATTAAATTTACTATGCCAAATGTGCGTTTCATCCAACCAAGATTCATTAGTGGTGCTCAAAGCCCAATATATTTGTATTGTTAGATGTAATTAAACAAATAAAATAAAGGTTAAATATGAGTATCATAATAGTACCTGTTATTTATTATTATACATGTATTATGAACCTTGGTTGTAACAGAAATTTACAGATAATCTACAGTTGTTTTTCGCATGAATTTGGAGGATTTGAAGTTAAAAAATATTTGATTATGTATGTAATAGAAAACTTCCAGACACTTTATAAATAATATGTAAGACATTACATTCCAATACAACCCAAGTCTCCCCATGGGTCCTCAATTTCTTGACAATTTTTTATTTTAGATAATATGGTCATACACCATACATTATTGCGATGAAGATGCCATCATATTGGAATTTCCAACATGGGTAGTTCAGACAATCTTTTCATTCAATAAAAAAGGATATAATATCATCTATAATCTCTTTTTTCTACGTCTTTATAAGACCCATGAGAATGAAGGTGTTATGCAACAGTGTGTGTAGTTTAAACTGTAAAAAATATTCCCAAACAAGAAACCAGGTTCTCAAGGATTAATAAATTGTAGTAGAAATCTAAGCGAAAACTTTTTTTTAGTTACAGTGACATTGGCCTTGTCCTGACTGACGCCAAATAGCCATTTGTGTATACATAATTGTGATGTCAGTCTATCGCACCCTGCGAGAGAGAAATATCACCGAAGGAAGTCACAAGATACTGCTGTACCACAGGCTTAGGTGAGAAAAAATTCACACTATGACAACATGGTCACATAAAATGAAGTGCATACTTTTTAAAAGAATGTTTAGTCATTTATGTGTGTGTTTAAGTAAACTTTCAATATTTCTTTTTCACATTATTTTTAGACAATCTTAATGTCGGCTTTACCAAATAATTAAATTTAGTCAACCAAACAGTACAGGACGGTCTAAAAAATGACCCCATCAGGTTATGGTCCTCTAATTTGTAAAATTAATAGATATATTATTTCTAAGTAGTTGAACATGTATGTCTAGTTGTGGGGGACATGTCTGCTAATTTTTAAAAGATATCTCAGAAAACCAAAACTTTATGCCAAAACGATATGCCAAAGTTGTCAGGGAATGCAACGCTTTTTTGTAACACTTTAAAAAATATTATTTTTTAAAAGGTCACCAAGTTGTCAAATTTAGAAATAAATGCTTAATTCATTAAATTACACATGTTCATGTGTTAACTGATTTAGAGATATCAAAAGAAATTATGTTGCATTTTAAAAAGGGTGAAAATATTGTTTTGAAAAAATAAAACCACGCTGTCAGGAGTGGAACAAAATTTAAGCCGAAGTGCATTAAGTTCTTTGTAGAAATGTGTTCCTTTTATTTTCAATAATTAAACCAAAATAAAATCTTAAATATATATTTGATGCATCAAAACAGTCACTGCAAGATACCCCAAAACTGGTAATCTGGTCAGGGACAACTAATAAAACAGAGCACCCTCGACTGTATGGCGTGCAACAAATAATTGCAAAACCATAATAACTAAACTAGTTGGCTTTTTGGGTGAATACAATGTTTCCTTTCCTAATGTCCTCTCATTATAACTGTTTGTGTTTTTTTTTCATTTTTTAAAAACTTTAGGATAGTTTTATTAAAGAATTAAGTAGCAGTTGAGACCCGATTTTTAGTAGAAAAATTGACAATTCTTGTCGATTAGAGTTTGAGTCGACTACAAGTTGCCAAAATTATATTATAGCGCAACCACAGTCATTTGTCTTTTTGAGAATGTAATAACAAACGCAAATTCACATTTGGAAATTTTACAAAGTCAAGATTACAAATATATTTGTTTCAATGATCCATATTTCACGTATATCATCTTATCATATCTGCGCCTTTGTCATGTTTGTAACCCCTCGGTGGTTTATTGTTTCGTTATTCTCATTTATTAAATTTGTATATGATTAATCAGTCGAGACTCCGTGCCTACTAGGGACTAAATAAACTGTATTCAAAATTTACAATTGTTTAAATATTTATTATTGTTCAAACAAAGAAAGCGTCAGTGGATCGTTACACCTACTTACTTCTTACATGTAATAAACGAATTAACGAACAATGCAATATATTTATTGAACAGGATAGTACCACTATACACACATGTTACATACAAGTTTTTTATGAAGGTTTTTGTGATAAAACTAGTATATTAAATTTAAACAGGCAAGAATTTTGTCTTTACTTTACATCATGATTGACCAAAAGATACAACATGATCTATTTATATATTATCAGATCTTAGTCTTCTCTTAGTCAGTAAATATAAAGTATTTTGTTTTCTTAAAGTCAGAAGAAACTGTTCAAGATTACTTTCTGCAGATTCAGAATAACTTCCAAGACAGGAGTCTTGTCTCCGAAATCAACTAACAAATTAATGTAATATCAAAATACCAAACACCGATAAAACTGTCAAAACAGATAATCCACAAATCAAAGTCCTAGAAACCGGCAACTCCAGAACCAACAAGCAAAAATATAGTAACTACATCAATGGTCCTTGGTTCAGGCATTAGAAAAGAAATGTTGGGTTAAACCAAGTTTTATGGCAAGCCAAACATTCGCTTCCATTACTTTAGTACTGTAAATTCAGAAATTTTTGCGATGTTTTTATTATTGCGAATAATGCGATCGTTCTGTGATCGCAATAATAAAACCTCGCAATGACACTTTCGTTAAACTATTGACCAAATTACTCAACCTAGCGTGCATTCATAACCATCTGTAAAGCCCTACCATAGACACTTAATTTGAATACGATAATTAATTTTACATAACAAAATTGATTTTTCTTTGATGTAAACAAATAACCGTTTTAGTACCTCAAAATACATACTTCATCTCAGTATAAAAGACATGTTGCAAGTGTTTCTGATCTTTAAATTGTTTGGTGTAGAGCGATTATTTACAGACGACAAACATTTTACGAAAAACTGACAATTGCTGAGTAATAATTCGTTGTCATTACATTTTTGCTACTTCAACCGATCGCAAAAATATGAATTCGCATTTTTTGAAGGGGTCCCCGAATCGCAATAATAAATGCACGCAATAATTTCCGAATTTACAGTATTTAAGTTGGTTAGTTTATTTAAAAGGATAGGTATCATATACCACTAGTCAATAATTGGTGTATTTAACAATCATCGTAGCACATTCACTGTACACTGAATTCAATTATTGGAAAACTATCTGTAACCATATTTGCAAACGAGATTTTTTTTACAAGGAAGTGGTATCTATAGTGAAACTAATGAAAGGCGAAGACGAGATTTTTTTTACAAGGAAGTGGTATCTATGGTAAAACTAATTAAAGGCGAAGACGAGCTTTTTTTTACCTGTAACTTTGATTATAACTTTATCACGGAGAAATAGATGGCGTTTGCAAAAATTAGTATTCTCGCTGCGAGCTCTTGCATATCTGATCAATTGAGAAATATAGGCACCGTATGCAGGAAAAGCTGGAAAAATATTGTTTTATAAGTGAGGGAAATTTATAATTTTGAAATAGAATTTTTCTCGTTTGTCGTAAATTTGTGTGCTAAGATGACGTTGGTGGCATATTTGAGACGTAGGTCTAAAAATGATGTTGATGAAGTTATTTATGTGGTTTCTTTAATTTCTGGTTCTGCAAATTGAGAGATGTTAATTGAAAGGACATAATAAAGTGTGGGTTTACATATTTTCACCTAAATACATGCACAAACAACAGCGTTAAATATAGGTTTGGCACAAATCTTACCCAGTCGTAGTGTATATCAGGAATATAACGTAAGATCTTGCAAAACAAGGAACGAAAGCGATATAAGCATTAAATGATAGTTATATATGCGTCAATTTTGTCTAAATGTCAGGAGATTGAAACACTCATCTAAACAGTTCATTTTTAATTGGTCGCATTGTTATCCAATTAAAGTTCATTCTTTTAGATCAAATTACACTGGCCGGATTGTTTCTTGAATTTTTTTATTTTGGATCTTTAAACATTAATATCAAACCTATCAGCTGTGAAGTACTTTTTCAAACAAATATCTTATCCGAAACACAAAAACCATTTTACACATATATCTTTTTAAGAAAATAATGAACTAAAATAATGCAAAGCTTATTATATATTAACTTACTTAAATATCATCATTTAGCTCTCTACATAATACTTACATTATCCCAGTGGTAGCAATATGTTCGCCCTCGTGATTGGACAAATACGAGTTATGTTAAACGGTGAATGTACGACATTTAAATCACTTGTTACATGTCGTTGAATACTGTCTTGCTATTATTAAATAACTTATGATGGTTTATTTCCTTTGTATCTTGCAAAATGACCTAACGCTGCTGCATAAATGGGCAATAGATCCACCTCATATTAGATACTAAATCCTAAAAAATTAAAGCTACTGACTTTAAACTTGGTACTATGTTAAAAACATTTTGTTTACAAGAAATTTGATATTTAACATCTGTACACTCCCAATTTCAGTAATTCACTTTAAAATCCACGAGTATCCAATTGAGTTCATCTCAGATATGTTTATACTCCTACATTTTATCAGCAATATCATGGTGTCCAGTTTTTATTGAAAAAACTTAGGACTTTCGGTAAGAAAACTGGCAATCCTTGTTATTTAATTGGAGTCCAATACACCCTTCCCCTAAGTGAGACTCGAAACCGCAACCTCAGTGTTGACAGACGGCGTTATCAATAGTAGATGCACTAAACCACTCGGCCTTCTAAGTCCCTAATGGATCTATTACATGGATTACTTACTTATTTACTTGTATAAGAAAGTGCTCAGATGAGCGGGTTTGAAATCAAAACGGAACACATATTCCTTGTCAAGGAATCGGGTTATAGTTAATTGTTTACTGAAAATTCTAAGTGTCAGACGTTTAAATGATGTTCGGAATGAAATTTTGAAATGACAGGCCACTACCAAGAAAACAATACGATATGCATTCAATCTGGAGATATTGTTTAGACTCACCATAAAACCACACATTGAATTATTATGCCAGACACAATCAATTATCTGTGCATTAGTATTTCATTATGTACACAATTGAAAAGCTTAGCTTCCATGATAAATGTAACATATATTAAAAAAACAGCCACCTGATGGTTGTTATACTCAAGTAATTGATCGATTGATTGACTGGAACAAGACAAAACTTACAAATTATGAAGTTTTAAAGTTAAAATCATGTGTTTACTTTTGATGTGTTAATTTGCTTACCAATGATTTATACGTTTTATTCGTTATTGTTTGTATATACGTACAAATTACTTGACGTTGGCAAATGATGTGCTGTGTGAAATGGTACCGTGGGTTGGAGGCCTGTTTAGTACAATAAAGTATCTTTAATAAAGTTGAATTTTGGTCGATATTTAGATGTAATACGGCCATCATCTTCAGTTTTCAGATGTTACAGTTAAGTAATTTTGCCTGGTGGTTTTAAATAACCATCAATAAAAATGATAATCTTTATTCTTCAAGTTTTGTATTTCCGCGTTTAATGTCTTAAACCATAATGACCAATATCAACATATTGTCTAGGTACTTTTTACAAGATTTTTCGAAAAATACTCGCCATTGACTTTCTTATACATGCTGTTTTTCACTTGTATATAGTTTTATGCAGTAATGCTATTTACTTTGTGTATATTTGAAATGTTTATTCATGGGTATAGGTGTTTCTTGTTTATAAAAATAAGTATGTATATCCCAGAAAATCGTCAGTGATAGTATTTGCATATGTATCTTGATTGAAAAAAGGAAAATGCGCAAATTATCGGGCAATATCATTTATGTGAATTATATGGGAATATGTGGACAGGCAGGGATTTTTTTTCATTCTCTGAGACATACTACATATCTGAGTTTTATTTATTTTACTGTTTTATTATTGAATATTTTGTCATCATTTAAATAAATTCAGCACAAAAATAAAATCAAGAAGGACGAGACAACACTGTAGATAGAACGGTCTGATCAAGTAATTCGACTTTTCCCTAGACATGACAACGAGTAACTCGACGGTTGTCTAATTAGAGGCAGGCACCCATGGCTTGTATTAGGTTCGGTTTACTCTCTTTCTGTTTTTTGTGTTTTTGGTTTTTGTGTTGCGTTTGTCTATATACGGATTTGTAACTGTCCCTTGACTTTTGGCTCTTGTTGTTCGATCAGTTTTCTTTGCTACATGTATTTTTCTTGTTACATTTGTCGCCTCGATATAATATGGAAATCTCGAAATAATATGGGACCTGATATGGAAAAACCTTTATGGGAATTTATATCTAAGTGTGTTAAAATAAAAACAATATAAGGATGAGGCTTAGAAAAGGAAGTCGAAGTTATTTAGCGCCTTTTGTCTGTCGTTATATTGCTTATTTTTATAGTGAAATCTTCGATAGGATATTCACATACATAGACCATAATTTTGTAGTATCTATATATATTTAATAAATTACTTAAACAAAACCAATACACACAATGCATTGTTATTGTATATATTATATTTGACTGCATGGAAATCAATATAATCGAGGGAATAAATTTTGATTTCATATTTGTGTCCCTAGCTGTATATTACGAAAGAAATGTTACAGTCATTGCATCTAAGATGCCTACATAGAATGATTGCAGAATAAAATTACTTTGAAATAAAGTTTAGTGGCGAATTATGTTAGTGTTCGTTATTGCAATAACTATGGACATTTGCAACACAGTATTTATTTAGTACATTTAACTATATATTATGTTTAATGCTTACTTCATATAATTGAAACTAATGAAGGCTTTATGGTGTTAATGAATTTCACATGATTTCGGAAGCGGTTTAAAACAAGAATGGAGGTTAGATTTTGCTATTGGCGTTAAAATTACCTTTTATTTGAATGTTTCTGTTGTAAAAAGTTGCTACATATTTGCACATGCATTTACATGTAAGTCAGGAAATTGGTAGTTAAAACTGTCCTTAAAGAAAGGTTTCGACTTATAAGCGAACCATACCACGTGAGACAGAAAATTATCTAGATCGCCAAACTAAATCATTAACAAAATCATTAAGGTAATCAATGACACTGCACTGCACAACGCTACGATATAGCAACCGAATAGCAAAAAACCCAAAGGCATATCTATTATACGAATGAAAGATTGTGATTTTGAAATTGTACAAAGCCAAGATTACAAATATATTTGTTTCAATGTTCCATATTTCACGTATATCCTCTTACGATATCTGCGCCTTTGTTTGTAACCCCTCAGTGGTTTATTGTTTTGTTATTCTATCTTATTAAATTTGTATGTGATTAATGAATCGAGACTCCGTGCCTACTAGGGACTAAATAAACTGTATTCAAAATTTACAATTGTTTAATATTTATTATTGTTCAAACAAAAAAGCGTCAGTGGATCGTTACGCCTACTTACGTCTGAATAAACGAATTAAGCGAACAATGCGATATATTTTTTGAACAGGATAGTACCACTATAAAAAAATTCTACGTACTAGTTTTGTTTTTGTTTCTTTGGTGAAAGTGTATGTTATAAAACTAGTATATTAAATTTTCACAGGCCATATGTTGAGTCTTTACTTAACACCATAATTGACAAAAGATACCACATTCACTATCTCTATATTGTCTGATTTTAGTCTTCTCTTAGTCAGTAAATATAAAGTATTCTTTTTGTTTTGAAGTGGTATCTATAGTAAAACTAATAAAAGGCACAGACGAGTAGTTTTTTTTTGAAACCGTGGTTTACAAGTTAATCACGAAGAAATAGATGGCTGCAAAAATCAGTATACTCGCTGCAAGCTCTTGCATATCTGATAAATTGAGAAATATATACACCGTATGCAGGAGAAGCTGGAAAAACATTGCTGCATAAGTGAGGAAAATTTATAATTTTGAAATTAAAATCGTCTCGTTTGTCGTAAAGTCTTGTGCTAAAATGACCGTTGGTGTCATATTCGAAGTGTAGGTCTAAAAATGATGTAGATGAAGCTGTTTCTGTGATTTCTTTAATTTCTGGTTCTGAAGTGTATATTAACGGAAATAATTCAGCAGATTGAGAAATGTTAATTGAAAGGACATCATAAAGTGTTGGTTTACATGCGTAGACCTAAATAAATGCACAAACAACCGCGTTAAATATAGGTTTGGTACCCAATTTTAACTCACGTCGTAGAGTATATCGGGAATATGACGTAAGATCTTGCAGAACAAGGAACGAGAACGATATAAGGTTTTAAATGATATTTATATACATGCATACATTTTCTCGAAATATCGAGATATTTTATTTTTTTAATTGGTCGCATTGTTATCCAAATAAAGTCCATTCTTTTGATCAAATTACACGGGCTGGATGTTTCCTGAATTTTTTATTTTGGATCTTTCAACATTAATGTCAAACCTATCAGCCGTGAAGTACTTTTTCAAACAAATATCTTATACGAAACAGAAAAACCATTATACACATATGTCTTTTAAGAAAACAATGATTTAACAACAAGGCGCATAATGCAAAGCTTATTATACATTAACTTAAATATCATCATTTAGCTATCTACATATACTTACATTATCCAAGAGGAAGCAACACGTTCGCCTCGTGATCGGACAGATAGGTTTATGTCAAACGGTGAAAGTACGATATTTAAATCACTTGTCGTTGAATACTGACTTGTTGTGCTAATAATAAATAACTTATGAAGGGTTATTTCCTTTGTATCTAGCAAAATGAGATAGAGCTCCTGCATCAAAGGACGGAAATGTAACCACACCAAACTAACTACAATAGATCCGCCTTATATTAGATACTTAATCCTGACAAAATTAAAGCGACTAGCTTTATACTTTATACTATATTAAAAACATTATTTTTTTACAAGTTATTTAATATTTAACATGTTTACAGACTCCCAATTTCAGTAATTCACTTTTAAATCCACGAGTATCAAATTGATTTCATCCCAGTTTATATTCCTACATTGAATCACAAATTACATGAGATAATAATCAGGAATATACGAATATAGGAAATTGTACTGAATATATGCAATATACTTTTCGATGCCCAGCATGATCGGTTAAAATTGATTTGTCAATCTATTTTTTATTCCAGAGAAACCTCTTAATATGTTTTGTAGATATTCCACCATATAATTCAACATTGTCAAAATACACGTACCTAGATTAACTTCGGTGTTGCAACAATATAAAAAGGGGGGTTTGAAAAATTGTTTTGTTAATTTGTTTGATTGTTTATCTCCACTTTCAGAAATATTTCAGCAATATCATGGTGTCCAGTTTTTATTGATGAGGAAGCCGGAGTACCTGGAGAAAACCCCTGACCTTCGGTAGGAAAACTTGCAATCCTTGTTAATTAAGGTTGGTGTCGAGTACACTCTGCCCCAAAGTGAGACTCAAAACCGCAACCTCAGTGTTGACAGACGGAGATATCAATAGTAGATGAACTACCTTAACCACTCGACCTTCAAAGCCCCTAGGGATGTATTAGGATTGCTTACTCATTTACTTGTAAGAAAGTGCTCAGATGAGTGGGTTTTAAATTAAAACAGAACACATATTCGTTGTCAATGAATCGGGTTATAATTAATTGTTTACTGAAAATTCTAAGTGTCAGACGTTTGAAAGATGTTCGGAATGAAATTTTGAAATGAGGGGCCACTTCCAAGAAAACAATACCATAATCATTCAATCTGGAGATATTGTTTAGATATCAGCAGCTTTGACTTACCATAAAACCGATCGTTGATTTATTATGTCACACACAAAAACATCTGTGTGCCTTAGTATGTCATTATGTACACAATTTAAAAGCTTAGCTACCGTGATAAATGTAATAAATATTAAAAACAGCCCATTGATGGTTGTTCTCCTTCAGTAATTGATCGATTGATTGACTGGGACACGAAAAGTCTTACAACTTATGAAGTTTGAAAGTTAGAATGGTGTATTGACTATTGAAGTGTTTACCAATGATTTATGCGTTATGATCATTATATATTCTATATACAAATTATTTGTAGTAAGCAAATAATTAATGATATACTACGAGGATTATTTAATGAGCAAAACGATATTTTGTTATTCCTCGCTGGAGAAAATATTTTTTTAGGTAATCCTTAAGTAAAGTGTACCAAAGGCGGTATACCTACAGATTTTGTGTACTTAACTAAACCTTCAGCTTTTAACCCAAATCCATGAAACTTTCCAGAAAGACGTTGCACATATTGAAGTAGTACACTTGCTGTTATGGAATTGTTCGAGGAATTTTTTCTCGTCAATAGTCATTTTTTAAAAGAGGGTACATATTTTGTGTTATGAACTTGAAAATCTTGTAAAACGTCACGGAAAAATTACGCCTGATCTCATGAAATTGTTCAAGAAATGTTGTCTCATTTTTAGCACATTTTATGTCATTTGAATTCCTACTACATTCTTGTAGTTACAGGATGGCCAAATAACCTGTCTATTCTGCCAACACATAGGACATACATATGATTTTTTCTAAAAATATCAGTTTCTGAACTTTTCAACTTAACTTTTGCGGATATTGAGCTGGTATGTAGTATGTGTGTTACAACACATCAGGATGGTATGTTTTTGCATACATTGTAACTGAACACTGCCAAGAATCATTGTATTCAAAATGGCAACCTTCAAAATAATGTGTTTAATTCAGATTTAATATATATTTAGACGCTGGCATGGATTTTTGAGTACTTTCTGTAACAACTTATACTGTGTGTTTTTATCTGTATGTCAAACTGTTCATCTTTGACCTGACCTGATAAAATTTGCAAAAAAAAAAATAATTCAAAGCATGTGAAGACAATTATTAAATCACATTTAGATTGTTATTCTGCATCGTGAGAATGTTTTTAAATTACATGCAAGTTTATTTCTAACCATGAATTGGAAATTCTTAAGTGGTAACTTGACAGCTATGTATCATTGTTCATTTACTCATTCATCACTTGCTTGTGTTGATGGTTACCATGGTAATATTTGACAACCTCATATTTGAATAAAAAATGTCAGACTTTTAACCAATTGAATCACGTGAATTTTGTCATGTGATTAACAAGTCTCCATGGTTTGGAAGTAAAACGTGATGTTTGCCAGTTTGTGGCATAATTTATTGTCAATGATGTGATGATATTCCCAAGAATGGACCCAGATTAACACTTAGGAAAGTGGAAGATCAGTTCATTTTAGTATTTAGACCCAGCTTTATATGCAGGGAACATCAATTCAGGTGGTCACATAAACAAATGAATTAATATTACTTTATTTGCTAGGGTCACTACAGACGACACATGTCTATAAAGACCTAAATTATAACGGTACAGTATATTGTTGTTGTCTTTGGGCGTTGGTTCTAAGCTGTAAATCCCTCTCTTAATACCCATACGGTATTTTTATTGGTTGCAAGTTACACATGAATACTTCAACTTTAATACTGTGATATTTTTGTGAAAATTTTTATGGCATTTGTAAGTGAAATTTATTTTTCAAAATCTATTAGTAAGTTTAATTGAAATGCCGTGTTTTGTCTGGGTTGCAGCAAACAGATCAAATGTAACCCGGCTTGTAGTATGATGAAGTCGGCCTGAAGGATGGGCGGGTGTAATAAATAGGGTTCTTATTTTGTGTGATCAACTCCTCCTACAGTTTTCAACCTAGATCTCTGCAACTTCACAAAAAGATTGCATGTGCACCTGATATTATGGAATAGTTTGAAGATCTTTTTCCTTATTTTCCAGACGGGTACCGATCAATCATGCTTGTGCCATTATTATACATCTCTTGTGGTCCATTAATAATTTTAAAAATCTTCTCCTCTAAACCACTGAACTAATTTGACCTAAACTCTGCAAGAATAATTAAGGCATGTTCGCAACAAAAGATCCTCATTTTGAATGGATCCAATTGAAAACAAGGCCACTGTTACTAAAAATACAACATATAGTAAAATCACTTAAAATGGCTCAAAAATACAAAGGAAAATCTGTAAATGAGAAGTAGTTTTCATTTATTGATTTTAACAAAATGTCAACTTGATGTTAACTTTATTAGATTTAAATGTGACAATATCTGTAATGATTTCTATATGTCGCTGTTTTTTACAGCTCAGATGACTGGGTGAACTGTTATATTTATACTACACACTTACGTTACACATTTGTTTTTCCGGCATATCGTTAAATAATAACAATACATGTTTAGGAACAATTTTATTATGCATATCAACCTGACAAATTTCTTTTTATCGCTTTTGCAAAAAGTGCTTCTTTTTTATAGACCTTTATTACAGCTGTTAACTTTTGATCTATTAACATTAGTATTTATTTGAGAAGTTGTAAAAAGTAATTGATAAATGCAATTTAAAATATTTACATGTCATTGTAGTGGTTGTTGTGCTTCTTTCGTGTAACATTTTATTGGATGTTAGAAATAACTGGATGTACCATCAAATGTTATTGGATGTTAGAAATAACTGGATGTACCATCAAATGTTATTGGATGTTAGAAATAACTGGATGTACCATCAAATGTTATTGGATGTTAGAAATAACTGGATGTACCATCAAATGTTATTGGATGTTAGAAATAACTGGATGTACCATCAAATCTTATTGGATGTTAGAAATAACTGGATGTACTATCAAATGTTATTGGATGTTAGAAATAACTGGATGTACCATCAAATGTTATTGGATGTTAGAAATAACTGGATGTACCATCAAATGTTATTGGATGTTAGAAATAACTGGATGTACCATCAAATCTTATTGGATGTTAGAAATAACTGGATGTACCATCAAATGTTATTGGATGTTAGAAATAACTGGATGTACCATCAAATGTTATTGGATGTAAGACTTTTGCTATTTTTAAAATTGTTCTGTTTTAATTTGTCTACATCAGTTTACGATATAATAGTGGAAAAATCTTACTTAAATGCTGAATTAACTTTTGTGTCATTACCACAAATCAGTATAGCATCAGTATATTGTCAGCCTTCTTATTGTCTGCCAAAATTGAGTTAAATAATTTTATTTCATGTAAAATTAGAATCCGTTTTAGCTTTGTATTTGTAAAACTAAGTGCAATTAATGTTTTTCTTCTTGATTGAAGTTTTATCTGCTGATCAGTTAAGGGTCAAATGATAAGCAGACCCGACTTTCTCAAGATTTACATGTATATTTTTGATACAAATATTAATGCCTTTTAAAGGAAGAATTCATATTTGTATACTACTGGTATTTCTACAAATCCTACAGTGAGAGACTCATTATTGTAGCAATATGTGACAGGAAGTGATTCATTGGCAAAAGAACATCTGTGTTTAAAAATGGTTTTGTATTTAAAGTAATAATGTTTAAAGGTAACAATCCCGGAGAGCAATAAATTCAACTATGAACAAACTATAAAAACAGGATAAATGAAAAAAAACAAGATCTTATTAATTCAAGAATATATATGCTTTAAGACAGACATTCTTTAAATAACGCTTTTTCATCTATATTTAGCAGAAATGTTAACATTCAGATCTATGTTTGTTACCATAAGTCATCTGTAGGATTTGTAGAAAAACTAACAATATTATTATATATATTACATCTCCATTTGCCATTTGTCAGGTCTTGTAAAGTTACAGCATGTCATATAATATCCCCATTAGTCGCCACATGTAAAGTTACAACATGTCATATAACATCCCCATTAGTCGCCTCTTGTAAAGTTACAGCATGTAATATAACATCCCACATTTGTTGCCCCTTGTTACAGCATGTCATATTACATACCCATTAGTTGCCCAATGTAAAGTTAGAGCATGTCATATAACATCCCCATTTGTCGCCCCTTGTAATGTTGTAAAGCATATGTCTTATAGTATTGCTGCAACATTGATCATGGTATGTTGTATACTTTGTATACTAACAAATAGTGCACTATTTGTCAAATAAACTTTTCCACAAATTCCCTTATGTACTGGTAATACAGAGTTATCTCCCATTACAACAATTTTTTTGTATATTGCTTGCTATGCTATGTAAGTGTCAGTCCTAAAAATTGTTTTAGATAATATCTAATCAATTTTTGTCAGTATTATAATAACAAGTTATCTGAAAATTCTAAAAAAAGATTTGCAGTGGACTTTGATAGCTGTATTGTCTTATACAACTTTTTATTGTGTTTAAAAGAATCAATAGTTAGAAGACATATACACTAAAAGTGTATAACAATACATACTTAAGACCAGTTTTTTTAAATATAGAATTTGTAAAGGGACATAATCGTGTTATATTTGTCAAAAATGAATAGAAATTTTAACAATTAAATCAAAGTTTACACAGTTATTTATACATTCACTAAAATGTCAGGTCATAAATACACAATACGTTAGCAAACACATACCGCTGGAAAGGGAAGTAACTCTTGCCTAACTGAGATAATTACTTGAATAAATAAAGGGAGATAACATGTCTTGTTAAAATCAGTTGTATTGGTAAATGGAGATTACCTGAATATTCAGATTTATGTTTATATTACAAGTGGAAAATATTTTCTTGTTTTTCTCGAAGGCTAACATGTATTTAATAAGAAAATGCAAAACGACCAAATTGATTTCGATTATAAGACCAATAACTTAATTATAGTTAAAAAATATCATAGTTAGACTAAACCTTTCTTGTAAAATCTTTTATTTTTCTCTGTATCGGAACTTTTTATAATCTCTTGTCCTACTTGTAATATTAAAACACTATGCAAATAAACTCCCGTCTTTCATTATGACAAATAATAATTGCATAAGTGGTTAATGATCTGTAAAAAACATAGTTCAAAGTGTGGTGTACAACAATTCTACAATAGAGTTGTGCAAGATATGAAAAGTCTTACTTTATTCCTAGTAATTAAACTACGCATAAAAACAAATATGAATAACTCTTTTCTTAAATTCCAAATTAGCAGAAAGTATTTTAATTGTTTTGTAAATATCATTATATGGTAGAAGTAGTTGCTAAATATATCTGGAACAAAATGAACAGAATGATCTGAAATCGTTACTACGATACGGTGCGGCAATAATAATAATAATAATAATTAAAAGATTCATTGTTCCATGAACAACTGAGGACTTTCCCACACTGTGGGGCCCTTTCGAATTGATTTCACAATGATCAGATCGATTCCCAGACCATTGACAAGCAATGCAACAGAAAAAAAATTTATAACATGACCTTGGCCTTCGACCTTGAGTTTATTTTCAAGGTCAAAGGTATTAAGGGTCTATGGTGAAAACCCCAGGTCTGTATTATTAATAGTTTATGAGTAATATGTGAAAAAACATTAATTTACAGTTATAATGGGAGATAGCTCCTATAAGATGACTTTAAATCCTTTTCCTACAAATGCGACAAAGTTGCTCCTTAAAGAAATCAACATTTCGCACTCTTTTGTTCCCAGTGCTCGACCCACAGAGCAGCCCAGCGCGTCCCCCGGTGGCGGAAAGGGTAGACCCTCGCGTTGCGGGGGTTGTCAGGTCATAATACGGAAAGCCTGACCGCGGACCGTAGTGGGTACCGTGTTTGGAGAGTGCCACGCTCCTTGCAAGATAAAGACCCCTTTTGTAGATTTCGAAAAAGAGTAGGCTCATTGTAACCGCTACAAAAGGCTAAATTTTCCGCCCCCACCCAAAACTCCATACTTTTCCAGTGGCAGTCAAAATTGTATTCCCTGTGACCCATCCCACGCCATTTTCGTTGATATATTGTTTGTTAACTTGTTCCCGTCCTGAATATAGCTGAAATACTGCTCGCTGGACGTAAAGCAGACATCCAATCAATCAATCAATCTTTTTTTCCCTATCTTTTATAGTACAAGGGGAGTAGTAAACACAAGCAGAGGTCAATATCTAGATGGTGACCTTGACCTTTGATCTTGTGACCATTTTCAAAGTCAAAGGTCATGAGGGTCTATGGTGAAGACCCCAGGTCTGTATAATTAATATATTATGAGTAATTATGAAAAACCAATAATTTACATTAAAATGGGAGGTAACTCCAATAAGCTATAAGATGCCTTCAAATCCTTTTCCTGCAAATGTGACAAAGTTGCTCCTTTAAGAGATCAACATTTTGCACTTTTTGGTTCTTCCATATCTTTTATAGTACAGGAGGAGTAGCGAACACAAACAGAGGTCAAAATCTAGAACGTGAAAGTGACATTTGACCTTGTGACCATTTTTAACATCAAAGGTCATGCGGGTCTGTGGCTTGAGACCTCAGGTCTGTATAAATAACATATTATGAGTAATATTTGAAACACTAATAATTTACATTTAAAATGGGAGATAACTCCCTTAAGATGCCTTAAATCATTTTCCTACAAATGTGACAAAGTTGCTCCTTTAAGAGATCAACATTTTGCACTCTTTGGTTTTTCCTTATCTTTTATAGTGAAGTGTAGTGAACACAAGCAGAGTAAAAAATTTAGAACGTGACCATGACCTTTGACCTTGTGACCATTTTCAAGGTTAAAGGTCATGAGTGTGTATGGTGAAGACCTCAGGTCTGCATCTCTTCTAGTTCCTGAGATATCTTGGCATGTCTCTTATTACCAATATGTAAGGGGAGAAAACTCACATAAAATGTCGTGAAATTCTATTCGCGACATGTGACAACGTTGTGCACAACTATGCTGTAGACTTTGGAAAAGATTGCGAAGCTACATCTTTAATGGTGTCGGAGGAGAAGCGCACACCCCGTAATGACAAAGTTTACGACACACTACCCATAGCAGAGATCACGGTTTCAATGACCGGTAACATGTACAAAATATTAAAGCGACACAATAACAAAATGAGCTGTCCAGACTTGGCGGAATAATTTTTTCCGTAAAATAAATAATAAGAAAACAAATTAACAGATGAAAAACATAAGGGCTTTCCATCGAAAGACGGGAAAGCCTTTTATTAAAAGAGGTCTTTCCCACACTTTGGCGACCTTAAGAATTGATCAGATCGATTCCCAGACCGTTGCCAAGCAATTCACACCACCAAGAATGAAGTTAGAACGTGACCTTGACCTTTGTCTTTGAGTCTGTTTTCAAGGTCAAGGTCATGACTGTCACTGCTGAAGACCCCATGCCACTGCTGAAGACCCCATGCTTATACCATTAATAGTTACATATGAAAGATCAATAAATTACAAATTTAATTGGAGATAACTCTAAAAAGATTACTTCAAATCCTTTTCCAACAATGTGACATTGACCTTTGACCTTGAGTCTGTTTTCAAGGTCTAAGGTCGTGACTGTCAATTGCAGTGAAATAGCATCCCATGGCGGCGGATTCAAATGTTTTCTATAGGCATAGAGACAAGACGTATAATTAACAGCCTTGCGGTATATTGAAATGCAAAAGAAGGGAATCAGATCTGACTGTTGAAATACTCGCTGTTTGATATCAATTTTTCAAATATGACTGGATCCACAAACTTCCAAAGTTGCTGGCAAGCGTTTGAAAAGTATTTTATGATCAATCACATCGAATGCAGCAGATAAATCTACATGAACAAGACGATCTTAATGGATTATGACTACCCCGTGGTATGACTCAGTACCTGATTTTAATTGAGCGATAAGGATGCGTACAACGCGTGCAGCAGTAGTTGCTTACCCTTCCAGAGTACCTAAACTCACCCTGTTTCTTTGCGGGCTTCGTTTTGCTCAATTTCTGGTTTCTGTGTATTGTGTCTGTCTGTTTTGTTGTAGGCCTTAATGTAACAGTTACTCCTTCGATTCTTTTTTGTTTACCATGCATGGAGAAGACTTCAGTGTAAAAACAAACTTTGTTACAAACTAACTGCTTCTACATTTTGGTTCAAATGGTTCAGTTTTTTTTAAAACAAAGAATAGAAATGTAACATATCACACCACCAGAAACACTAAAAGCCTGTAACGCTGTATACGGATGTAGCAAACTTTGTAAAAGATTTTCTCAAAATGTATTGTATTGTATTTAGTTTTTTTTAAAGCTTAGTCGGCTGAAGAGGGCAGTTTAAAACTCTTTAAGTGCCTATGTTATTACTGTTCCAATATAGTGGCGATTTTGCATTTTAGATTACTTTTATATTTGAATTTGAGAATTACATGATTGTGTGTATGTTTCTGTGCTTACATGTATCAATATTCTACGGTGGTAATCAGTTGTGTTTCGTCCAGGTAGTAGTCTCCAGAGTTGTCCAAGACAGACAGACATAACATTATGGTTTCCTGCTTTTGTCTGAAGTGTACGACGATTTGTAAAAAAGCAGCAGTTTGCTTGTAATTCGTATTGGGATTTATGTTCTACTGTGGCAGCCATCGTTGATTGAAGACCTGCGACAACAATTGAAAATAAACAAAGAGCCTTCATGGAACTCGTCTACAACCTCTCTATTAAATCTAACAATCAATTAACAACATTGGCATCCATGTTAAATTTGCAATTTGTACAAAACACTCAAAAATAGTAGCAAACAACTCTGGTACAACTTCCGCATGATTTGATTAAAATGTGTGAGATGGCTGCTGAGTTATTATTATACATTAAGATAAGATTTTACACAAACTTCAATTTAATTGATCAAATAAATACAGAGCAACACATCACGTACAAAATTATTAACGAATAACAAAAAATAGGAAATATAAATACTATGGCATGAACTACTAACTTGGAATAGTCACATACATTCCATAGGTATATATGCTTAGCAAGGTTCCTGCATTGAAGTCATCTTTGAAGTTCTGATTGGTTTAAAAAGGCCTATACCACCTGAGTTACAATATCAAATTCTATTACACCCAGCGGTTTGTAAGAAATGTGCAATTAAAAAGGGACATATGCCATCAAAAAATGAAACCAAGTTCAGCTGACAGCATTGCTAAGCAATCAGAAATAAAAAAAATAACATTCTGTCCAACTGCCAGCCAACAATACAACTCTCAGCAACTTCCGGGCAAAAATAAAGATATTGTTATTCAACTGCCAGCCACAAAGAAACTGACAGAGTTAAACTACCAGCCAACAATAATAGACACCATGTTCACCTTTAAACCAGCAATAACACAGACTATGTCTACTACAAATAAAAAATATACTAGCTTCAACCGACAGTCAAATTACAAACCATTCTTAACATATCATCATGTAAGCTTTTGTGTTATATTGGACATTTATTTTAGAGTTAGACAGTATATTATAACACTATTCATTTACATATTCACATAATATCTGACATGATTTTGTTAATTAACATCACACTGATACACATATGCAGTTCGATAAGATAGTTCAACCAAGTAAAGGAATATCATATATGAACTATAAATAAGTCCTGACTATTCAATAGAATAACTAGAAAAGGTCGATCTAGCGATTACTTACACCCGCTCAATTTTTTAAGCGTTTTAAAAGCATTTCTAGAACTTTTCGTCGTCTGGTGACTTTAACCTTTGATAGAATTCCTCCAGCATCAATAAGCGTCTTTCCCACCTGATATGTAATAAAATCCAAAAGTTTTATTGAAATAACATGCACAATTTTTGAGTTATTGTCCGGAAACCTCTTTTTTGGGATTGGGAATTTCATTAGACTAATTTTCGATGAATATTAGGTCTACTAGCAAATGTGACCTTGAAATTTGACGTATTTTCGCTAAAATATACACGCATTGATCCACCCAATAGGAAACTATATCCAATTTCATTGAAATTAAATACATACTCTTTGAGTTATTGTCCGAAACGTCTTTTTTGGAGCTGGTTCCAACATTCTGTTGCAACTTTGACCCTGAAATGGGATTGGTTCCCCCCCCCCCCCCCCAATCTATATGATTCTTACCTACCTAATATGTTACTTTGTCTAAAAGAAACGCAAAATTGTTGAGTTATTGTCTAGAAATCTTTTTGTAAGAATTTTTTCTCGACTATCATTCTGACTTTTGACAGAATTCCTTCAGTATCATCAGTATGTTAATATATCCCAAAGTTTCATTGAAATCAGATACATGCTTATTGATTTATTATCCGGAAACCAAGTTTGCACCGATAAATGTGAGAATTGGCGGACGGTCGGACATGAGGACAACTATATACCCCGACTGTCGTCGAGCGTACATAATAATTTGTTCCAATTTTCTGAAAAGTCCTGCAATTACCAATAACAGCAAATAAGTCAGATATATTAAAACTACATAATTTCGTTCTAGTGTTGATCATAATATATTGTGTATTATTTATAATTTCTTATAAACATATACAGTGTTGTCACCACCACCACCGATAATAACAGATTTAGACGCTGAATTATAACATATGTATGGAGAGCAACCAGATGGTGGTATTTGTGCAATAATAATCTTACTCTCTTTACCATTAGGACTAATCCTGAGTACATTGTTAGACTCTAAACATATAACAAGTAGATGTCCTTCATGATCTGTTGTAATTCCCCATGGTTGTTTCATGCTAAGATCAGTGAATTCAAACAATCTGTTCCCAAATATATCAATACAGTACAAATTAACATTGTCAGTATAGTAGATACGTCCTGCCTCACCACTACACATATAAGTGGGTTGTACAAACACTGATATGGAGCGTGTAACCTTCCCTGCCATTGTCAATACCTTTATTGTTTCATCAATGCAGCCTACAAAGAGCTGGTTATCCCTGTACAAGATACCAATACACTTCACCTCTACATCAGTTAGTTCTATAACGTGTCTTTGTCCTACATCTACTAACATTACGGTCGTAATATTAAATAGCGTGACAGCTACAGTGTTGTTGTCTACTACAGCTATATGGTATGGTACACTACCTAATGGAATGGTATGTTGTAATTGTCCTGTCATATCACATGTTACTAATTGTTCACCACTCCAATCAGCTATAACTAACACATCATCATGTAACACCTTTATATCACGGGTCCCATTGACCTTGAAGTTATTATGCAGTGAATATTTGTCCTGTTCATGTTGTACAATGTGATATTTAGTATCTGTTGATTTTCTGTGTTGAATGTTACAGTCCTGACACATAGATCTCTGACAGTCATGACACGAGTATACAGATGTTTCCTTGTCACAGACATGGCACCTTTAAAGGATTTATATCAATGATGATTACTGACATATTTCTGTACAATTCTAATTTTACAATGAGATAAATTAGTATCTCTTGAATTCATGTGGTAAGAGTTCTGACACTTAGTCATTAATTTCAATAAATTACTGTCCTGAAATGTTGAAAATGATTTAATTTCTAAGGTTTTCTGTTCGTAAAAAGAAGATGTTCTAATCCCGATTAGGCATTACGTTTTAAAATTAATATGATTAAAGCTGTACATCTTAATTATTATTATTTTCAATTTAGTACACAGTGATTGTGCTCCTAAGATTATTTAATACACATATTAATAACTAGTGGTATACGATACCCATCTATTTTAATCAATTAACCAACTCATATTCCACAGTAATGGAAGCGTGAGGTTTGGCATGACACAGAACCTGCTTTAACCCACCATTTCTTTTGAAATGCCTGAACCAAGTCATGACCTTTGCTTTAGTTGCTTAATGTTGGTTGGTAGTTCCGGTTTCTTGGACTTTGATTTGTATATTGTCTTTTGGACAGTGTCATGGGTGTTCGGTATTTTTGGTCTATTTTGTACAATAACATCAGCTTATCTTTGTATCTCGAGATTATGCCAAACTATCAAACATTTTTGTCGCCTGAACAGTTGCAGGTTTAACTATATATATCTATACATGCAATTTTGACTAGTCATAAAACCGAGTTTCACAGTCAGTCCATCAATCAATTTCCGATGAAAAACCAACAGAACTTTTATCTTAATAAGATAGGAAAATGAGTCTGTGGACCAATATACTTAGAAATGTAAGCTACTGAAATTATTTTCTCATTTTAAAATAGTACGGGTACCGAGGTACAGGACTTATAGGATAATTAATTGGGGAAATTGAATATCCAAAATATGATCACGAGTGCCGCATAACGCATCTGATTAAACGAGTGCGCGGAACAGGTTAATCTGATGCTTTATGCGGCACGAGTGACCATATTTTGGATATTCACGATACCCAATTGATTATCCTATTTATTATATAGATCAAAATTTTTTCCGTAAAATTTTAATGCTTAATCCTAAATTTTATGAACGGCTAATGAATATCTGTATAGTACAAAATTTTTGCTGGAAAAAACCCGAGAGTGAAAATAAACGATAATTTTCACATGTGATTTACCGTGATTTTTGTCACTCGGAAAATTCGATATTTCATCTCTATCTATATAATAATTATTTTAGAGTTACACTTAATACCAGGCCTGTTCATGTTACTCCTTGGAAGTTAATTATTACTAGCCTTGTCCATATGATCACTTGTATGCTACTTACTACTAACACTGTCTATGTAACCTTTTTAAGGACTCTTTGTAAGGTACTATAACTAACCATGTCCATATGATACCCTAACAATATATTTACCACTAACGCTGTCTATGTGACCCATGCAGTGCACTTTATATTGACCCTGTCATTCTGACCCCTGTAAAGAATTTACTACTGAAACATGTGACTCCTTGTAAGGTATTTACTACTAACACTGATTATGTTACTAGTTGTTAGTAACTAACTATGGATCCTGCCCATGTCGCTCCTCTTAGGCACGTTCTACAGATCCTTTCTGTGTGACTATCATTTAGTTACTTACTTCTGTCCTTGTCTATGAGAAACCCTGTAGGGCGCTTACTGCTGACAGTACCCATTGGACTGTCGATGTGAGGACCTTACCTACTTCTTACTCTGGTTATTCGCACCTTCGTAAGGTACTTACTGCTAACATTGTTTATGACCCATATAAGGTATTTACTGCTAACCCTCTCGAAGTGGACTCTCTTTTAAGGTAACGACTACTAACCCTACTAGCCCTGTAAATCCCTGTGATAGCAGGATAGGTCAGCTGGTAAAGCACTTGAAAAAACATGGAAAAAAATAGGATTTCCCCACAAAAACAGAAGAATACTGATAGACGAGTAATAGCTCCATAACCAGTCATTAGAATGGTTTCGTCTAAACTATTGGTGGTCTCGATATTAAAAGCCTTTTTGCGTCGTCAAAACTTCTTTATCTATATATATCGTCAAGTTTAAGACAACTAAGTGTAACTGTCTAAAAATCTAACGGGTGATAACTTGGACAATCTTTCTGTTTCAACATAAAATGTGTTGATGACTCCTTTTATCAGTTATCTCTCTTGAACACATATAGGATACTCCTGCCAATAACTCTCAGATCCTCAGGTACAAATACGTCTTGCTATTAAAAATGGATACAAGGTAAAAGAAAAAGCCACATTAAGTGAACACGACCATTGGTCTCTATGTTAGTGTTTTATTATTGCAGTTACCTTTTGTTAATGTAATGCATACATACAAATTGACAAGTAAACATAACGGGTTTCCTTACTGAATTTTTGAGATATTGCCTCGGGCTGGCTTTTAGTTGGATATCAATGTCATTTTGGCTAAAGTTTTTGACAATATGACAAATACCTTTGATGTGTACTTGAGCAGTTAAATTTCAGTAACACTTACTTGTGTTTTAATCTGGTATCTTGAATTTCTGTATAATAAAAACAAGCGTCAGATATTGTCTACATTTTGTAAATAAACTTTAAGACTAAGTTCTTTTCTAGAAAATTTTACAGCTTCTCGACAATATATTAACATACCGGATTGAATGATTTGCCGCTGTATATAATGTTAATGCCGTATATGTTAAACATAAACCTACAAAGATTCTATTGACAGGAATATATTTCAGTTATGTATTCGGCGTAAAAAATCGGATTCAAATAATTCTTAAATTTGTGGTGTCTTTCGTCTTGCTTTGTCATTTAACATAATTTACCTAAATATGCAAAAAAGTAAAGTAGTCAAAATCTCATTATAATTGAAATATTTAACGTTACATTATATTGCAACGTCAATTCTAACAATTTCAAATGAAAGGTCTTTTTGTTGTTTTTTTTTGCTAGAGTACTCGACCAAAACACACAAACTTCGGTATGAAAACTGACAATCGTTGTCAATTAACTTTTAGTCGAGTACACCTGCCCGCAGTGAGAGTCAAACCCGGAACTTCAACGTTGACACAAACATGATCAATAGTAGATGTCTACTTTGACCATTCGACCACTGAAATGAAATAAAATGAATTTAGTCATTTTAAAAATTGGTATTATCTATTACAATAGGATGCTGTGTTGCGTTTTTCTTTGTGGATTCGGTTGTATCGGGGTAATATAATTTTAGTGGGGACCTTCGAGAGCTTATCCAACTAAAACATTGGATAGACACAAGGCAGAAACTTGTCTTTTAAAATATCTAAAAGACAGGTTCGATTTTATGTGTACCATTGTATATGAGCAAATCAGATGCTTTTTTAAAAAGGAGTTTGATAATTTAATCCTTCAAAGTTGTGACGTATTTGATTTTTCAGCATGTTTAGTTTCATTTAGGACAACAAATTCAGCCAAACTCGAACAACTGATTCCGACGGTGTTGATATTGAGTTCTAATGAGCATAAAATGACATAACTATCTATTTAGGCAATTAAATGCAAATCTGATGAGATGAAAAGATTTGTTAAAGTCATTTGTTTGCAATCATTATTGCAATTTTTGGCTTCATCTGAAAAAGGGGCTTGCAGAAAAGAAGATTAAAATGTAAAATTGGTAAAGATATACAGATTGCACATGATTCCACTAATATAAAATGAGAGGGATAGTACACCAATAACTTTCAGTTAGGCGAAATAAAAAATTTTTTCTTGTTAATTAACTTGGATTTTAAATCAGCAGCAAAAATCATACGAAATCCTCAGATGATTGGGTCAAACTATTTTCTCATGAACCATACAGTGCTCACCGTTCAGATCTCCCAGCAAGTCTCAATACGTGATACAAAAGGGAGCCCTATCTTTTGGGGCTATCAGTTCAAATTACCAAAAGCCTCGCCGCAAAAGTGTATGGAGAGTTGCATGCTTATTGTACGCTTAAGACCGTTTTGAAGATGTTGATAAGTGTAGGCTTGTTATAGCCTCTACAAAAGACCAAATCATCTGACCCCACCAAATACTCCTATTACAGTTGCATTCAAACATACTTCTTGTATGTTCTATTTCTCTGCTAATTTATTGTTTCTTTACCTGATCTTGTCCTGAAAATAGTGAATATTTGTATTTTCTATAGGAAATATAGAGGGTCTTATAAAGTGCCATACTTCTTGAACGATAGACCACATGTGTAGATTTCGCAAAATGTAGGCTCATTGTCGCCGCTACAAAAGACTAGATTTTCAGTCCCCATCCCAAATACTCCATACTTTCACAGTGGCAGTCAAAGTTAATCAATCAATCAATCAAGCAAGCAAGCAATTGTATCACTTTAATTTGAAATGGGTGTGAATCGTAATACATCTTTCGTCCATTTGATTGACAATAACAAGGGTGCTGCCCCATTCAGCCATGAAACAGAAGACAATCTGTTGGCAGGCCATTGAAAACTCTTCCTTTAAAAAACTTACTAAACAGCTGAGCTAGAACGCATGATACACTCATCGGAAGATAAGGACATGAGATAAACACATTATGAATTTATGAGGGCACAATTCTATCTGCACTGATTAGACATAATAACCTGTACAAATATCAACAATGGACCGAATTTCAAGAAATTTTAGTTAGAGTCTGAAAACTAAAAACTCCACTCTTTTTGCTAAAAAATCCCATAATTTTAATTAAAATAAAGAACTCAAATCTATCAAAATATAAACTTCCAGAAAATTTTAACAATCTATGAAACAGAGTTAACAAGATTAAACAAGATTAAAATGTTGAGCCTGGAAATGAACATGTCTACAGACTGACATCACATCACATACGATAACATGAGACTTGTCCCATAATACGAACTTAACATGCACAATTCAATAACATACTGATATTATTTTTGCATAATTTCATTAAAATATGTTAAATGACATCTGCTATATTTGGTTAAAATATGTTAAAAAAGTTTGATAACTATATCAGATATTAATATGAAAACTTTTCATTAGATGCTTATTAAATGTGATGATTCTTTTAATCATCACCAGTATTATTTTTAGCATTTAAAAGATATTTGATTGACAGGCATAGTTTGATACAATAATACATTTGTTGAATATGGTGCTTGCAATAAAAACAAACGAAGTAATAGTTTGTTGTTTGCAAATTAAGAGCTGCAGATAATATGTTGTCTTAAATATATGTTTACCTGTCTGACCTTTTGATTTCAGCCATGCGGGTACATAATCTTTATTCTAGAAAAAGAAGATTTACATGTATCAAATACCTTAATTAACATTCTCCATTACATGTATTTTTGTATAATCTGTTTTATATCATCATATACATGTAGGTTTACATGTAAGTAAAACATACCCTTGTTAATAAACACACGGACAAGGAGAAGTGCATTAAATGTAAACAGTATCTATCCAAAAATATCAAACATCAGGAAATGAATAAATAAGTAGAAATATTAAATGATTTATAGATTTATCAAGATAAGATTTCTTTTAATAACATGATTAGTTATAATTATTTGTGTATGTTGTTTAAAAACTTTGTTATACTATCAGACATATCCTGATTATGAATTGACCGGTTATTGCTCTACCCTTTTTTTTCTGCATGTCAATTGTATGTTGTTTTAAAGACTGTTTAATACTATAAGACATATCCCGATTCATAGTTGACCAGTTATTGCTCTACTTTCTGCTGCATCCTTTGTGAAAATGAAAGTTTCCAAGAAATGAAAAATAGGACAAATGTCTCCAATTATTTCATAATATTAGGTACACAAATTCAATATGTGTGTAATCTATCTATGAGGTTTAAGATATCAGTGTAAAAAATGTAAAAGAAGTTAATTACACAACATTGCTACTGTACACTTTGCCGATGAATTAATAAGTTCCCAACTTTGGATAAATAGGAAAAAAATCTTCAAACAATTTAGTAATACCAGTTGCACAAATTCAATATTTGAAAAGTCTTTCTGTGAATGTTTTGTGATTTGGTTTGAAAACTATAGGAGGAGTTGATTACACAAAAAACAGTTCGCCCTACTTTGCCATACTATGACACAGGTTTGCACTTGTGAACCAAGCGATGCATTACAAATTGACCTCTCCTTTGTTAATGAATACCTTATTGATTAATCAAATGTTGGCTACACATACTATTTAACTATTTTCAGGAATGGAACAGGCAATCTCCACGCAAAGTATTCTTTGTATCCACGACAACCACAATAACCTCTGCCATACTGTTGGAAGACATTGGGAGAGATATCTCTCATGGCGGATACGCTTTGCGTACAAACGCAGTAATTTCAGTGTAAAATTGTATCAAACGTGTATAAATAGACTATTTATTTTGTATTATTGTGCAATCATGTTCTTTGTTTACAAACGTCACGGGCTTACGTCAACTGTAGAGGCACAGTGAAAGGAGGATGACGTGTAGCAGAGTTTATATCTGGGAACCAGTTATGTTCTCTGTGTCGGAGAGTTGAAAACCGGCTTGCAAACAATAAATCAATGCGAAAAAGGGATGGTCCAAGAGGAGAAAAATTTTAACTGCCCTTTCATATGTAGTATAGAGAATAAATAGATAATGTAGACTGTTTTAGCGGCTACAATGAGCCTACAATTGATGCAAAATCTGTCTTTATTATGCAAGGAGCGTAGCCCTCTTAAAAAAATCACGGTTACCCTGAGAATCTGCACTATGAAACCTACCAGTATTGTTAATTGAATCCATATAAATAAATGATATGTAATATTAAACAACTGTAACTCGTCATGGGCAACAAAAGTGAAAGTAAAATCAAACTTGAATAGTAATTTTATGTGTTTTTTATAATATTAAACATTGCATCTATTTAAAAAAAAACAAATATATTATATAATGTATAAAAAATGAAGTAGAGAATATCCTACAGGCTATTAACACTGAATAAACTATATACATGAACAAAGGAAGGAAGTTGAATAGAATTCCAAAGCAAGTACTATCCCCAATTAAGTAGATTAAACTTGTAAATGTGCAAAGACAATTTCTACACCTGTAGAATTATTTAATTAAAATTTAATATAATAATTTATTGTACAAAAACAACTGTATATATGACATTTGGATGTGTGGATGAGGGAGGCATATTCATGGCTTAAAAATAACGAGTATGGATACTAGTAAATTAAAGTTCAAGGCCATAATTTTGTCACAAATCATAGGAAAGGACCGAAATTAAAACTTGATCTGTAGCTTATGTTTTTTGGTCTCATACAACGTATCAGCCCAATATCTCAAAGTATTTAGAAAAAATACTTGGAACACATGTTTTACTGACGGACTGAAGTACAGAAACAGTGCAAACCTATACTCTCCTTCGGTGATGATGTTATGGATTAAAATATTGCTTTTATAAGATTTCTCACCTTTTTATAGTTTTCAAACCAAGTCTGAAAGAAATCTTGAATCTTATGACTTTCACTATGTTCTTCACAAAAGTATTCGTCTCCTAAATCCACTAATTCACTGTAGCTATGTCGACCAGCAGGATTGTGTATGTTGCCATCAGAGCATTTCAACTTTATAGAGTAAGACAATCTCCTAGTTTCGAATTTTTTTTTTAGTCTCGCAATTGTTTCTTCCAGTTCTTTTAGCATTTCTTTACATTTTCCTTTCTTCATATTTCTCCATTGCCATATCTGTAGTGCTATTGTGTTTTTACAGAAGCATAAAATAAATTTTATGAACTTGGTACTGTCGAGAAAGAACACTCCCATACCATGATAAATAGCCACTCGCCCTTTTGATGGTTCAGTGCACATAGCATATTGACTGATATAATAACACAGAATATGGCTAAAAACGTCTAACGGCATGAAATCAAACTCGATACACAGCCATGGTGTGCGCTTACAGTTATCTTTCTTTGCATTGAACATTTCAATAATATAGATAAATGAAGCTTTCTCTGAGATCATGCAGGGCAAATAATAAGTAGGTGAGATTTGCATTTGTCCTTTGTCCGTTAAAGTTGAAAGATTGACTATAATGCCAAACATTTCCAATACATTTAGTAAATGACTTCTGTGTTTGTTAAAATCAAGTTGTGGTTCTTTATCAAAGAGTTTTTCAATCAGAGAGTTTTCAAGCTTTCCAGTGTCTTCAAGGATTTTCCATTCATCGGTCAGCTTCAGGTTGGAATCAAATTTGTCTGATACAAGACATCTGAAAGCATTTGCTAACCAGTTTTGTTTAAGTATAATATAGTCTTTTAAACTTTCGAAATATATGACATTTCCAACATTATGTTGATATTTCAGAAAAAGATTGATTTCATCCTCGCTACCAATTAAACATTTTGAAGATACTTCAATAATATCTGGCCAAGATAGTATGTTCAACTCAGCCTCTCTTAAAATATCAAGTGCACGCTCTAAACGAATCCATCGTAAAGGTAAATTGTCTGCAAAGGTTGTAAGTTGCTTTCCATACTTAAAAATTGTGTCGCGCAAAGCATTAAAATCCTCTTCTTCTGATTCTATGTTAGAAACATAGCATATATCTCTTATATGCTTTTTCTTTGCTTCGTTTCTCACTACAGACAGCAGCTGTTTGCGAAAGTCTTCTTTTCGTGTCTGTAGCTGAAACGAAGCAAAAATCATTATGATTTCTGTTTCTCCTCACTTGTTATCACAAATAGTAAACCAATAAAGGAAATACACATGTAAAGACTGGATATCAGAAATCTACAAATGTATCCAAACGAATTTAACTATATGTTTGTTGAAAATGTCCCAAGCATTTTAAATCGAGTAATCATTAACATGAAAGAGTAAAACCAAAGAAAATATAGATTAAACAGTTGTTATGTTTGAATTCTGACAGAAACACACAAAAAAGAGTTTCTAAAATGACTCATTATTATCATTCCTGACAAGTGCATTGCACGGCCCATGCCCATCAGGTATATGCAATATAACTTATTATAATCTTGATTAGGTTTTAATTATTCCTTGTAGAGCCCTCCCTTTAGTCTACTGAAACAAAATTTCTAAATTGGCAAAATTTACAAAGATATATTTGTTTCGCTGTAGTTATATGTACACAAATAAATCAGGGATAAAGGGATAAATTTAACAAATAATTTAAAATAAACTGTTTTCTGACTAGCTAAAACGTGTACCTGGCCCCAAGTTTTGAATCGGCCATTGAAATATCAAGCTCGGTGGGCAATTGAGTGATTTTAAATAGAACAGATCACTTACATTGTTTCTACACTCATCAATTCTTGTACAAACAATAATAGCGGGGGGATAGAGAACGTTTGTTTCTATCCCATCCTTGGTTTTCTCATCTCCACAGGAGTGAATAGTATCAAGCCAGAAATCTACGTACTCTAAAAAATAAAGGTGCCATTTAAATCTAAGTTTCAATCTTTTCTGTAAGCTTTGCTTATTTTTAATTTTTTTTCAAATGTTTTGTCTAGCGTCCATTGTCTAGAATTGTCAAAATTATCATGAAATTTATTTTCAGAACATTAGTTATTTTTCAGGTAGAGCTTTTATCACCAAAATTCAAACGTTATAACAAGATAAATAGATAATTTATTAAGATTCAATGGATAGTGGTAAATTAAAAAACAAGTCATTTGACTGATTCATAAATTAAAACATTTTTGCGGTATTAAAGTGGATTGGCTGAATAGTTGCTCAATGCGCTTCACTAATATTTTAGGTATAAAATCACAAAGAGATCATTTGTGATTCGCAGGTTGATAAAGGTACACAAAGTAATGTCTTCACTTGTTATCATAAAAAACAATATCCCTTAAAGCTACATTGACTTAGGATTGTTGGATTAACTATACATACAAACCCTTATAAAAACAGTCCAGCAATTTTTCGTTGTGTTTAACATTTAAAAATTCAATTCAATAAAATTGTCTGTCGTTTATGAATTATTAAATTGATTGAACTCTAACTATAAAAAGCAAAATATGAAATATAACAAATATACACAGAACCCGAAACGGATCAAACCTGTCTTAACCGACCTTTTGTGAAGAGAAATTGTAAGAAAGGTCACATAAGACAGGGGGTTTTGATACAGAGGTCATGATGTTTGCATGCTGTCAGCTTGTAATAGAGTAATAGAGTGAATTGTAGACCTGTATTGTGTAATTTATTAAGAATAAAGTTAAAAAATGGCAATTATTTCATCTTATAAGGAACGTACAAAAAATATAATAATTACGAGGGCAAGTCGGTTGAGAACCAGTGAACACCAGTTCTCTGATTTTCCCCTCTATAAAACAAAATGGCATTAACATAAAATAAACGCGATGGGCCAATGAAAATGTTTAGATAAAGAATTCACATTGGTAGTGGCTACAAACCTTTTTGAAATCGCCAAAAGTGGTCATTAACTTAGCCTTCCATTTTATAACCTTACAACCCTCTAAAAAGAGGTTGTGTCATATCCAGAGACAGAAGACACATTGGGTAGGTCTGTATCAGTACCCAGATGATGCCAAGGATTATAGACTAGATAATTGTAAATGATTCTAATAGGATTCCAATTCAGATCTGTCCAATGGCTTTTTGTCCAATGGCTTATTTTATGAAAACTTTTTTTATTTGACTAGTGAGTATTATTGCCATTTTAAATATCGGTCCGGTCATCATACACAACATAGACATAGGATAATTCTATAAGTGGCGTCTTACATTCATACTACATTGAAATACCGGTGATGACCTCACATAGAAAATATGTCTGAAACCAGAGGCTTTCCGGAGCCTGCATCCCTCTCCAGATTTATATATAGAACATGGAAGACATTTGAACATTTTTGTCCTTTTCCTCAACTAAGTATTGCGAGGGCAATCATTTTCAATTCATGTTAGGTATAAAAAAAACTTTGAAGAGGACCATTCAATGAATATCGCTGGAAAAATTGGATTTAATCTTCTGCAGTGGTTTCAGAGAAGAAACTCTTTAAACATGTTAACATTCTGTGTTAAACTACTTGTAAATCTGGCAGTAACAGACTAGCAGCTATCCTGGATTTCCTTTCAGAACACATAGTTTTGTTTTAACATACTAATAAGGCAATTTATAATTTAAATGGTTTAGCTATACTAAACTATGGTTTTTTTAATTAAAACAGTGACAAACCTCCAATCTTATAAAATCCATCTTCAATTGTAATTGGTTTCACATCTTTCGTGATGTTGGCAACTAAAAGATATAATGCATTTTGATTGAGAAATATTGGGTGAGTGGCATAGTATTCCTTTTCTCCAGCAAAATCCAAAATTCCACATTCCACAAACTTATCATCTGGTACCTCCACTTGTTCTATACCATTTAGGAAATCATCCAAACCCTTTGAAACCTTTTCAGTCAATGCTCTATTTATTGTTTTGTTGAGCTTTGGCTTGGAGTAATTCTTTCTTTTAAAAGGCCCTACTTTTATAAGTGAATTTCGTATTTTTTTCGGTGCTTCTGTTATTTTTTCTCTAATGTTCTTTATTGAAGCAGGTTTCTGCTTTCTTTTTACTACACTCTTTTCACTTGTATTAAGGGAATCTCTTTTACTATTATCATTGCTATCATCATCCTGAAAACCACAGGCACCTAAACTGTCAGATGTCTCTTGTAAAGTTCCCTCTTTGACAGTGCTTGTATGGCTAGCAATCTTTATTCGACTCAACAATTCTTTCTTTTTATCTGATACTGCAAAAATAAAACTGAGTATCTAAGCACGACTACATACAGATCTCAAAATAAACAAAACTTACTACATAAGAATGTATATAGGTAACAAAGGAGAATTAACAAAAAAAACATGTACCTGTATTACATAGATTGGAATATTGTAGTCACTAAACTATATATCACCTACGAACAAAATATATATCCAGGTTGCAATAATACTCATTCCTTTACAGAAAATATACTGATAAACTTCTGTCACAAAGTAATAACTCAATATAAATCTACCTAATTTTAACTTTAGGTGAATAAATGCGACTTCCATGATTTAGCTATTTATTGAGAACCAGAATTACTTAATATAAAACGTTTAAATATCTATTACCGTGAAATCCTTTTTATTCATAGGGTACACTTTTTCATGCTTTTTTAGATGCCTAAAACCATGAAATCAAACATAAATCAAACAAAAATAACAAAAATAATACATTGATAACAGATGGTAACTTTTAAACCACGACCTGAAATATGTCAGAGATCTCTCAAGCTATTTTTGAGCATGCTGTATTTTTGTTGTAATTAAAGAAGATAACCTTTATAGGAAACAAAAGTATATTGTATGTTTCCGAATCCTACTTGTTATAATTGTTTTGCTGTATAAAATGTTAATAAAATACAGTTTAACTATACACAACTTAAATTTCATCATTGATAACCCGACTGTGAAAGATATATTTATAAAACTAATGTAAACCATTGTTGAACTCAAAGCTGATGTATACTGTAATCGTATTAAACAAAAGTCGTATGATGCCTGATAGAAAGCCGATTTTCTAATGCATGGGTTACTTTTAAGATTTATAAACATTTTGACAGTAGTTGTTTTTTGGAGCTAGGAAAATCAACATAAAAACCTTTTGAACAATCTTTGCAGTAACAAATATATTCACGTAACTACATTTAAAAACATGCAGGAAAAATACCCAAACAATTAACAAATGTTCTTCTTCTTCGGGAGTACAAAATAAATATTACTTAGCTACAGCAAACTATACCATAGAGCAGGAGAATGTCAAATAATCAAGGGATCCAGTTAAATATTTGCTAATTCAGGGAAAACTAAATACAATAACAGCTTTTATTCTGAACACGAAATTTCAAAATAATTTCAAATTACTTTTTTTAAATATTTTAAATATGTTTGTATATTTGAATTGTGTTTTACGCAACCTTCAGCAATTGTTCAGCTATTTCATGGCGTCTGTTTTTTAGTGGGAAGGAATAACACCCCGACCAACATGAAATCCTTGTCAATCACTGTTGGAGTGGAGCACACCTCCCCGCATCTGAATGTTGACAGTCACTTAGTTTGTAGTTGATGACCTACTACTTTAATCACTCGGCCCCTGTTTGTTTAAAACAATAAGCCCACAGACACATTGATAGACAATTGTTAACTTTTCATGGGACCAATATGACAAAATGACAGTATACTTTTAGCAGTAAGACTGACTTTGAATTTATTAAATGCTAATAAAATGTATTTTAAAATGCAAGACATCACATTAATAATAATATGCATTGTTGTATTGTTAAGTCCTAGTAATGGTCATCGTTTTTTCTCGGTCAAATGGTTAACTCTATTTCACCCTACAATGTTTTTTTATAGAGCATACAGTAGGACTTTTTATCACAAAACGGCAGTTGTTGGTGGCTTAGATTCCTGTTTTTTAAATTTAGCATCATTCTGTAAGAGACATGGTTACTAGAGATGTGGTTGGGAAATAAAGTAAGTATTGTTACCATATATTTTGACGAAATGAGAGCCGAACAGTAGTTTTCAGGTAGAGATTCCTTTTATTTTTACAACTACTGCCTGTTTCAGTTACATTGTTTTGACGTCTTTGGAAGATGCTACATATTTGTTGGTGTTGTTACCACGTTTACAGCACGTTTACAGCACGCATTCGTACAAATCATACAAATCTTACGTCGACTAAATGTCTGGTGAACGTCACGAATTTTTCGTAAACTTTGCTGTCTTTTAAAGTTTGTAAATTGGTATAGGTTATATAGTAACCCAACTGCAATCAAAAACTTAAATTGTAACGACGTAATATTGTTTGCTGCGGTTTGAATTTCCTCTATTATATGCTAGAAATTAAGATTCTAAGAGAGTTCAATGCTATCAAATATCGCTTACACCCGTCGCAATATGTCTAAATTTACTATAAATTATTAATAAAACATTTTACACAAAAGAATCATTTCAATGCCTTTTTAATAACAAAGGGTAAAATATTACTAGATGTATGCAAGATGTTGATGATCTTGAGAAAGGCCTTACAAAGAAAACATAACATGTTGACAGGTAATGACTTTGGGATAGATACTTTTTATGTGTTTACTTATGCTAGAGATAGGCATGGTAAGAGAGCTGCTACAGATAGGCATTATAAGAGAGATAACTCTTATGAAATGTCGATAAAACTTGTCGCAACATTTCTAGCTAACTCCTTATTATAAACAAAACAACTAAGAAACAAATCATTTCAATACCATAATAAATAACAAAGAGTCAAAAATTTGAATGCGAAATCAATTATAGCCATTAACAATCGACGGATTATAACTTAGCAATAAATATTTTTATTGTTTTGTATTATTTGTATTATTTGCTAGAGATTGTCATCCTAAGAGAGATAATTCATATAACAAATTGATAAAACCTGTCTAAATTTACTCGTAATTATTAATAGAACATTTTAAGATGAAAAACAATTTAACAGCTATGCGAATAACACAGGTCAAACACTAGTACGTGACCTTGACCTTGTGCAAATTTTCAAGGTCAACTGTCATAGGGTCTACTATCAATAGTTACCGAGTTATGGATGCAAATAATTATCATTTAGTGGGAAATAACTCGCATAACATTGTGTCAAATCTATTCGCTCAAACGTAACAAAAACAAACCTTTACATTGCCAACATTGTCCCTCTATAAGTCTCTATCTACCTTTTATGGTTGTAAGGTAGAAGTAATTACAAGCTTATGTCAACATCTAGAGCTTGGTCCATTTTCAAGGTCAAGGTCATTAAGTTATATGGTGAAGACACCAAACCCGTTTATCAAAAGTTAATATGTTATGTATGAAAAACTAATAATCAAGTGTCTATGTGAGATAACTCATATAAAAGGAAGTCAGATTTCTTCCCTAAAAAGGGACTTTTAACGATAGTTTATCCATCTTTTACGAAAGTGACCTTGACCTTTCATTTAATGTCCGCTTTCAAGGTCATTTCTAATAATGGTCTTTGGTTATGTACCCATATCTGTATTACTTTTAACTTTTAAGATTTTTTTGCATGCTACTTATAATGTTTGTTATGGAAGGTGTCATCGAATCTCTTCAATATAGACATCAGAAGTTGCGCAAAGACATACAATAAACACATGATTGTAAAGGTTTCCTGTTGATATCTTATATGGCATTGTAGGAGTAGCCATAACAAGTTTTTTTAGTATAAGGGGAGATAACGCCATAAGAGAAAATAGGGGGTCAGTCAGGGTGAACACCAAAATTACAACGCTTAAAATGCCTACGCAACATGTCGCGAAGTAAAAAAGAAAAAGACCTTAAAGAATGTTTGCCAAAAGAAAAATGGAATAATGCAGTGTGCGAGTAAGATTAAGAGTGAGAGACACGTTGTCTGTGAACGAAACATTTTAAGTAAAGTAGTAAATGGAAAAGTCATAACTGAATTTGAGGAAGCTAAGAAATTTCGAGAGCTTGTAAGTAAACAGTTGATAATGTTTAAAGCCAATTCAAGAGAAAAGTGGAACAAAATCTGCAGGGAAAGTGACAATTATGATAGTGGGTCTTAAGTTAAAAGACAAGAAGAAATGTTGTGTGTGTGTGGTCGATTGACCCTTGAAGAAAAATTGTGAGTTGGACATTGGACACATTTTAAGTGTTAGTTTTATGTATGCATTGTGTTGAAAGTTCCTAGAATGTATATGTGTACTTCATCAGAAGTAATTATAGTTTAATTAGAACAAATACCCTTACTGTGTCAAGGTAGCTTTTGTTCATTACCAGGCTTGACGAGATTATTTCCATGTTAATACATTAAAACCGCATTGAATTTTTTTTTCAAAAAAGTCCATAATCCATTCCTGAAAATAAGCTAGTCGTTGCTTGTTCCTGGTAAATAAATTGCTACTACTCGGCTAAAATGTACAATTGCCAAAGTGTAATGTGTTTCATACTCTCTGACTTTATTTCAGCATTCAAATATGTGATCTAGATTAAAAATCTATCACAATACGTATTTACAAACACATTGTAATAATCGTTAGTTTGGCGTACAGGGTATTTGTAACATGTGACCGACTTTATATGACGTGATCATACGCCATTTGCAATAGATGAGTAAACAAAAATTCCGAAAGATTGTTATTTTTTTTCTTGTTCTTTCAAACGAACACATGTAAATATAGAGGGATTCGCTTGGAATTTTAATAAAATACGTATAAAATCTGGTAGATTCCTATCAATAAAAAACAATGTTTTGATTTCTGGCCGAATTATGTTTAATCGAGATATTTAAAAAATGCTATTTGCCAGTTGCCAGTCTGACACTTAGCAAAACTTTTTTTGTAATCCACGTAAATGATTACCTTAACTGTTATCAAGACATCAAAATATGGCCTTTATTAATGTTGAGCTGTCGGATCATTTTGATAGCGTTTATTTCGTTTGGTAGCACAAAGTAGCGTGTCGATATCTTATGTGGTATAAGATGGAACCCGAGTACAAAGTGTTATTAATGAAAGACCTAACAATGAATAACTTAACTTGAAAATTGTTACAAATAACAACATGTTACGGACCTGTTGTTTCTTCTTTATCGGTCAAATATAATATTAACTGGAAACAGAATTTTAGATGCGATAAATGCCATTGAGAGGCGCTGCTTTAAAGGGATGCAGGACACTTTCACTGAAAATAATTTGTCAATGAATTTTCTTTAAATTCGCCAAGTAGTTAGTTTTTACACAAGTTATCATAATTCAAAATAAAAAATAGGGGTTTCAGAGCTTATTTTCGAGTGGTGAAGCACTGAAATTATAAATTTTCATATAAATTATACAGAAAGATAATAAAAATGCACTAAAATAAAAGATAACAAAAATTCTGTCCAATGAAATTTTCTAAATTATTTTATATAATGTCAAGCATTTGGTATATATTTTATTGATCGAAAGAAAAATAGGTGTCTCTGAGTTAACTTTTTGTGAATTGGGCAAAAACTAGTCAAAAGGTGCTAAAAATGGTATTTTTTGGTCCAATTTACCTCCATTGTTAAAAATGTCATTTTCATTATTTTTGCCAATACCAAACTCGATTAAACGATATTTTTTTATTTATAACCATTAATAAATTGAAGTAATATTATAGGTACACGACTTTCATTATTGTTTTAAATTTTATTGAAATTAAGAAATAAATAATGAAAGAAATTATTATTAAATTGACCATAAATGTTCTATCTATTTTGAAATTTTCACAAAAAATGGCGGATGGTGTCCTGCATCCCCTTAAATTCCAATAGGTTTGCGACAATCTTTTTTATAACCTTTTTAATAATGATCTGAGTGATTTTCTTCTTGATGAATTAGTTGTCATTTATTCTTTGCACGTGATATTATTAATTATCAGAAACTTGAGATGGTCTTCAAAATAGATTAACAAATTATCAATTTACTGTGATAATTTGCAGTTATCAGTTAACAAAAAGTAAACAAAATCTATGATTATAAATAAAACCATTCATTTCTGAATTAAGCAAACAATCAAATAGAAAATGTTGTAAAGTACAAGCTTCTTTGTTCTACATTTAACAATGTAATCATCACTTATGGTATTACTCATCTGACCAAAAACAGCAAACAAAGTAAATTTACTCTATTTTCCAGATATGTATCAATGGAAAATGTTCAAGTACAGGTGGCATTAAGTATCTTTGATGTATTTCTTAAACCATCACTAAATCGAAGAATTGTACAACTTGTAATATTTTAATAACAGAAACTAAATTAACAAGTAATTCAACATACAAACATATCACACCAGAAGTTTTGATGATCTGAATTGTAAATCAGAAAATATTGTCTACGCTTTAGAATGCAACTTATGCGGACTTATTTATGTTGAAGAAACAAAAGGGCGACTCAACAAACGCATACTTGGATACCGTTCAGGAATCAATACCAACAAATTTTGCCTTCAAAGGCATAGATGCTATTAATATTGGTAATATCTTGTTACTTCCAAAATTCCACCATACTTCAAAAACAAATCAATTCCTATTTTATCGTATACTTATACTTCCCCCATTGCACCCATAATTTTCAATTACAACGTGTATTGCAGGATCTTTTAATCAATGACTTTAAAGCCAACCACCCCCCCCCCCGACTGCTCTTATTTTATTGGATTCCAAAACTTCACAAAATCCGTACAAACAGCGTTTCATAGCAGGATCGTCTAAGTGTACTACCAAAACACTATCGCAACTTCTGACCACTATTTTAACAACAGTAAAAGCGGGACTTCAAAAATACAGTGGGACTTTCTTCTCCAGGAAATGAATAAATGAAATGTGAATATTAAAAAATTCAAAAGACCTGATAGACATCTTGAGGTCTGGATCTCTTTCCCATTGTAACAGCATTCAACATTTGATTTTTCGACACTCTATACCGCCATCCCTCATACGCAGCTTAACAACAGGTTTAAAGGTCTTATAAAACGTTGCTTTTTCAAGAAAAACGGAAGAGACGATATAGATACCTGGTAATTAGTCATGACAGAACTTTCTTTGTCATCAATGACTCTAAATTTAATACTAAATATACTGAAGACCAAATCTGTCACATGTCAGATATTCTGATTTTCATCGTGTTTTGAGGACATGTTTTTCAACAGAGGGTGAATTCATAGAAGGCCTACTGACGAAGAAAGAAAAGACACTGGCCCAGACCTTTAATTTAATAGTTCGCTATATTGATGATGTTTTGTCTCTCAACAATGCTAAATTTGGTGACCTTTTACAATTCGAATTAACCTAGCAAGCTTGAAATTAAAGACACCACCAATACACCAAGGTCAGCCTCTTACTTAGACATACTTCTAGAAATAGATTTAGGAAAACTACAAACTAGACTCTACGACAAACGTGATGACTTTCCATTGTCAACTTCCCGTTCATCGACAGCAACATTCCAGCAGCTCCAGCGTATGGTGTGTACATTTCACAACTTATACATTATTCTAGATCCTGCGATCGGTATTCCGATTTTCTAGACCGATCACTGATGTTGATTGTTAAACTAGCCAAAAGGCTTGTTGTACCTAGGTTGATGTTATCTCTCCAGAAGTTATATGGTCGTCACCATGACTGAATTGATCGTTATGTGAAATCAGTGTCTCAAATACGATCCGACATTTTCACTGACTCATAGGTAGTGTTTCCTAATCCTGGATTTCACTTTTCCCTGGACAGGACAGTGAGTAACTCGACGGGTGTCTAATTAGAGGCAGGCACTGATTACTCGTCCGGAGCACCTGAGTGCACCCACGGCTTTTATTAGGTTCGGGTTACTCTCTTTCTGTGTTTAATGTTTGTGGTTTTTGTGTTGTATTTGTCTATATCCGGATTAGTAACTGTCCCTTCGCTTTTGGCTAATGTTGTTCAGTCGATTTTCTTTGTTATTTTCTTATAAACAAGTAGGTTCTTATTGCTATAAAATTCCACACGCGTGGAATGTGCTCTAAAAGTTGACATATTTCTTCTCTCTGTTTTCTATCAGATATACGTAAAAACATTAAAACTATGCCTAAGAGGATTGTTAAAATGGGACACTCATTATTTAAACGTCTTCTGCCTTTCAAGAAGCTTCATACACATCAATCGGTATATCTAAATATGGGTTTGTACTTGGGGTATCCAAGGGGTATCAAAACATACGGCGTTGAGTTCATTGTTCCCAAAAATCCGCAGGTAACAGTTTTGCAGATTGGTTCTAACGATCTTTCTAAAGAGGAAAATTCTGTTATAAGTGTCGCTAGAGGCATAACTGAGATAGCTATGCTCCTTCGTTATAAATATAATATTGAAAAGGTTGTGATATGCCAAATACTTCATCGCGTCCCCAAAAGGAAAATTAAATACTATGTAGATTCTGAATGGTTTAACCAAAAACGGGATGAGTTCAATTCGTATTTATATAAGTAATTTGCCAATGAAAATATGAAAAATGTACGTTTTGGAGGCATTCAGGTTTCTGGTCAGAAAATAGTTAGAGGACAGTGTACTGTCCGGATGGAGTACATTTAAATAATGAATTTGGTTATTTGAAGTATTTTTGTATTTTATTATCTGCGCTTGTAACTATATTGAAGTAATTAAAGACAAACATTGATTTTATTTCAAGTAGTTTGCATTATAAGGGGCCTTATTTAAAATAAATATCTGGTTGTTATTCGTGATTACTAATATGTGTTCTAAAGGTTGAACACATTGTTATACAAATGCTCTAAATGATCTATGCTAAAAACAAAGCCAGGGGAGTCCATGAAAGGTAAAAACAAGAGACGACAGGGGACAACAAATCCGGATCAATGGGATCCGAATGCAGAACTAATTCAAACTATAACAAGGAATGTGTTAAAGGCTTTGTCTAAAGTAAAATAGGAAGAATGCAAATGCTAATCCGCAACATAGAAAAATGATACCAAGTCACAACTCTAGTTCAAGTTCAAGTGCAGGTAATATAAATAGAAACTGCTCAGGAAGACAGAGAGGAGGTGGCAACAGTTTCCGATGATGACATTCTTATCCCCGCAACTTCGTCCCCTTCCTCCCTGTCAACCCTTATCTCAGCAATGGTGGATCTAACACTACAAAATAAAATTTGGCAGGACAAGTATATTGACCTGGCCCTGCTTTTCCCTCGAAACTGTTCTACAGATTCCAAAAACAACGTTTGCAATTTCAGAAAGGTGCAGTCTTCATGTTATCTCTTGTTTAAAGCAAACCAAAGTTCCGAATTTGTGACATTGAACAGTGACCACCGCTTTTATGCGTCTATTGTTATTTATAGCGCAAAGTACCCTGACTCCATCCCTAGAGATTGTTCGCATTCTGGCAAACTCTTCAGTACCGTAAAATGATTGGATACAATATGACCACAAAGTGCGAATATACCCGCAAATTAATGGGGGTTGCTTGGGATAATTTGAATATGGAGTTTTTTATTATGGCCTTTTGATCTACCAACAATTCTTTTCGTCTCTTTCGCAGACGAAATCAATTTCAAGGAGGAAACCGGCAATATGCTCAACTTCCAAAAAGTCTTTGCTGGAATTTTAACAAAGATGGCCACGATAGAACCAATCCCTGTAAATTTCAGCACAAATGTGCCCATTGCAGAGGAAATCATTCCATGTCTAAATGCTTCGAAAATGCAGGGAATAGTAAGCCAGGACCATCAAATCGGACTAGCAAACTCTCGGAAAAAAGTAATGAAAATGCAGGATGTGTTAATGACCTGATAGTAACTACCGTGAGTTTTAAAGCATTACATCTCATGTCGGAGAGATATGATCCAGTGCTTTCAAGTTATTTGGTAAAGGTGTTCAATATGGCTTTTCCCTAGGCTATCAAGGTCCAAGATCACCAAGATTTTCCAAAAACTTAGTTTCCGCAAAATAAAGTCCCGAAATTGTTCGTAAGAAATTGGGAAAAGGAGTGTCTTAAGGTAGAATAAAAGGTATCTTTACAGATCCCCCGTTTAAAAATTTACAAATTTCACCGATTGGAATAGTTCCAATGAAAGATCCTTGACAATTTAGGCTAATTCAGCACTTATCATATCCGGATTTACCTTCAATTAATGCCCATATACCCGGTTTTCTCAAAACATTGTCATATGCAACTGTTGATGATGCTGTAACATTATTTCGAAAATAAGGAGGAATTGTTTTAGCTTAAACTGACATTGACAGTGCATATCACATTGTACCCGTACATGCAAATGATCATGAGCTGTTAAGAATTCAGTAGGAAGGACAATTTTTATTATAATATATGTTTACCGATGGGTTGTGCTAGTTCTGGTGCAATATTTGAAAAATTCTCCTTCGCTATCCATTTGATTGCAGAACAAATGTTATTTAGAAAACGTTGTCCACATTTTAGATGAATTTTTTATTTTAAGATTAACCCAGGAAATTTGTGAAAAGAGTTTTCAGTTGTTTTTGAAACTGTGTGAAATCTTAGGAATTCCTATCAAACATGAGAAAACTGAACATGCAAGCAAATGTGTGTTATTTTGGGGTATTTACTTAAATACAGTTCAAATAGGAGCTCGTTGACCAACAGATAAAATTGAGAAAATACATAACAAGCTTGCTTCAATAAAATTGAAGAAAAATTTACCATTCGAGAACGTCTGTCTGTAATTGGACTGAAATTGTGCCTGCTATATTATCCTGCCAGGACTTGCCTTTTTGAGACTTTTTGACCTAACCAAGGGTTTAACTCAATCTCATCATTATATCAGTCTTCCAAAAGACAGTAGAGCACATTTGGCAGCTTGGTTTATGTTTATTACGAAGTTCAATGGGAAAATATTATGTTTGGATCCAATTTTGCATTCTTCTACAAAATTGCATCTTTTTACTGATGATCCTGGTTCTTGTGACTTTTGTGCAATTTACAAAACCCACTGGTTCTACGGAGAATGGTCTGCGGAAATAATGGATAATACTATAACTTTCAAGAAATTATTCCATTGTCTTAGCTTTGGAGCTATGGGGACATTTATTTCAAAATTCTTGCATTATTTCCCATTCAGACAACCAACCTGTGGTATGTGTGTCATAAACAAGCAGTCTTCCAAAGAATCAGACGTCATGTTGTTGATTCGTCTGCTTGTGGTACCTTGCATGCTAAAAAACATTTTAATGCGAGCTGACCATTTCCGGGTAACTATAATGTTTTGTCTGATCAGCTTTCTAGTTTTCAGATTCGTCAGTTTCAGGAAATAGCACCCAATTTGGACGAAAACCCGACAGTAGTTCCAGACAACCTCTTGAAATTCTAGATAAAATGAAAGTTTTTAATAATTTTTTATTTCAATTCTACCCTAATAAGTCAATCGAAAATTTTTCATTAGAAACTGTCGTTATGATTTTTCTTTTCTTTATAAGGCAGGCAAATTATTCAATACGATAACTTCATGTATTGGGGGACTTTCCTACTTGTTTCAGCTAAAACGAATCTCTCTTTATACTTCTCATTTAGTAAAAAAGACTTTGTGTTGTGCTCAGCGCTTATCATCGGCAGGCCCTGATTTGAGAAAACCTATTACACTGGAGATTTTGAAACACTTGGTTGCTGCTTTACCTTGTTTATGTTCTTCCTTTTATAAACAAAAATTAATAGCTGCCATGTTCTTAAAGGCTTCTCATGCCTTTTTGCGAATAGGCGAAATTACAGTTCGTTCCAAAAGCAACACTAATTTACTTTACAATTGAGGATGTAACTCTGCTTAAAGACAAAAATCAACAACAGTTTTTTATTCTAAGAATGGTCAATTTCAAATAGAACGCAACCAAACATCCAGTGTCACTTCAAATTTTTAGTCAGGATGATATTGGAACTTTGATTTGGTGCAGCTACACATGCACAGATGCTAGGTATTTCGGAAAGTAGAAAAAAGAGATGGATCGTTGGCATTAAGATTCTTATCTTCGCTATTTTCGAATTGACATGATTCCTGGTATGAATTGTTAATGTTTTTTAATATCTGAGGGAGATGAAACATTGAGATTATAGAAAATATCTGCTGTTACATCTGTTCTTTTTATTGTTATTGTTAATTACATTGTTTGATTATATTGAGCGTTTTCATCATGTCAAGTATAGATGATGACTGTGAGTTCGTCACGTGGATGATATTCTTCGGCGTAATGACACTAATGAACTTACACCTTTCTTATTGACGTTGCAATGTACAGCGTGTAATAACATGATGCTGATACTGACAACTGTTTGTTAGGAACTGTGTTATCCTTGAAGAAACTGTTTATATGAATGATTTATTACAACATAGTGTTGAGCAGAGGACGTGAATAGACTCGCATAAACGTGTAGCGTTGCATTAGGAGGTTGGATGTTGAACTCTAATGGATTTTAGGTTACTCTCTTTCTGTGTTTTATGTTTTTGATTTTTGTGTTGTGTTTGTCTATATCCGGATTTGTAACTGATCCTTGGTTTTTGGCTCTTGTTGTTCGGTCGGTTTTCTTTGCTACTTTCTCTAAAGCGTAATCAATGTGAAGGATTTTTGAAATTTTACCTGGATTTATAAAGAACTGCTTTGCAGTTCATCAAGTTTGGTGTCGTGTAACATACGGTTAATAATTATTGAAAATATTATAATCATACGACTGTAACAAAACAAACTTGATTTCGATAAACAGGACATAATACATACTCATAGACTTAATAACTAAAATTTCAGCTGGATTCTACGATTACAATAAACAGTCGGATTACAGGTTTTTGTACATTCTTGATGAGGCTGATGCTAAGTCGGTAAAGCTAATTAATCTTGTAAGCATCAAAGTATTGATGAATTTCAACATATTTCTTGTTTCTCAATTCAGTGGAACATGAATGTTTCAGTGAAAAACTGATTTCCATGTTCTTGCATCAAACAATGGAAGGGTAACAATGTGGACTGTAGTGTATTATGTGTATTATTATCAAGTAGAATAGAAACAGATATTTTAAATTTTGTAGTGTATTATTATCAGATTGTTTCCTTTAAAGTCTGATATTATGGTCACTTTTGCGGAGGTAAATGTTAGTTGGGGCAGCGGATTGCTTTCCTCTGAAATGGTTTGACAGGTAGATTCAAATTTTGCGACGTGTTCTAATCCCCAACTTTGCTCTAATTACAAATTTACCGTCCAGTATTTGAATTATTTTATATAATCTCTTTGTCACAGTTTTTATGAGATTTATAATCTGTTGTTTATGCATTGTTATAACCTTTATATACCATTATTGTTTTCTGTATATATTTTGTATCTGTTTGTCTGCATTAAAAAAAAGCTATTTCAACAAACTTCTGGTGTTTTAGAACAAACATAGCTCCATTTGCCCCTAACATGAAGTGATCATAATGTATGTAATTTTTATGCGTCTTGATCTGCGTAAAACCACGAATTCTGAAAACAAATACTGTATCTCGTATAAAAAAGATAATAAAGACAACGAGATTAATATAACTTTTTTCGCCAGATACAATACCAAAGATATCAATATTAACTATGATAAACTTTCCTGCTAAAGACCAAACAAGGATATAACTTCGATACAAAGCTACATCATAAATTTACAGCAAATACAGATGTTTTGTATTATCATTATCAATGTTTGTTGACAGCTTATATCACATAAACTATAACGCACCTCTTCTGATCCTACATCGCATTTCCTACACACTTTTGTCGGAACACACTTCCTAGAGTATTTTTCAAGAATAAATTGAATCAGTCACATATTACAGCATTTGCATTGGATTTTCATTAAAATTAATATAAAATAATGAAAAACTAATTCTAATTCTAATTCATAATCACTGTTCAATATTACACAATTGATTTGAAAGTCCTTCTCATGAGCTTTACATTAATTGATATCCCATGCAAATGTTCAAATATTTAACTCATTCAATTGTGGAAAAAATTACTGCATTGAATATTTTTGTTGGAATTTATTGTTTTACTTTAAATATAGTTTTGTTGAAAATTATTGTAAATGAATTTTTCAGACCAATCTTATTAAAACAAAAACACTGTTAGTGGAAAATAATTTTTTACACTGTGATCAAATGAAAGTTATAAAGGTCCTCTATTACCACATTTTGATGGTTTAGAAGAAAATTCTGATCTTGAATTCCGAATACAATTACTAAAATCTACAATTTTTCGGCAACTTTGGAGGGTTGCCTCCTTCATAAAACGATTATTGAAATTGATGACTGGAGACTAATAGGATTGATTTTTGTTAATTTTTAAAATTATTAATTTTTTATATCATCTTACCTTTTCCTAAATCCTTTGAATGTTGAATTTATGACAAATAAATATTATTATTACAATGTTATCAAAACAAACCATGTTTCGTTTTCAATTTTAAGACAACTGTAATTTCAATAATTTTTTGACAGTAGAAAAGGAAACTAAAGAAAAGGTCATCTGACAAAAAAAATCTATTCAACAAGTGTAATTTTCCATGCATGTAAAATGAGAAACTGACCTAAAGTTATAAGCGTATTTTAACAACTGAACAATGAAATTGAGGTCAACGTCAGATCCCACCTACCATTGAACTGCTGGTGAATGACGTTTATACTAACGGTAGCTACAATACTGTAGAATTGGAGTCAAGGTCTGGCGATGCCAGCCAGACCATCATACATTGAGGAGCATAGTTTTATTATATACGTCATAAGAAAGTGACCAATATGGCTGCCATCAAGTATTCTTTGCAAGCATACAATTACTGCTAAAGTGATGGAAGATACGTTTAATGAAATATATGGAGTGCATGAACATTTTGTATCGGGCAAGGCTTCAGTACTTAACTATTAATGTACTACTCTACAGAATATATATAACCGCTATTGTCGTCCTAATATTAATGGTTAACGAGGAACGAAGTAAATATACAATTTTAATAAAGTCATTACCCAATTATTAGAAGTCAAGGTCAGGTGACAGGTGACTGGCTGACAAGTACTCATCGTAAAACCAAGATTGATGGACTTGCAGCTTACGGTAACCAAGATATCAGGCAAAATGGTATGTGTTAACGCCGCCACTAACAATCCATGCATATGAAACGTCACAGAAGAGACGAAAGCGTTTGTGTACGTAATTATAGAAAACAAACATCCATCATACTTTGAAAGATTGCTGATTCACAATTTGAGAAAAATCAAACAATACAAAAATTACATAAAAAATAAGTTTCACCGAAATTTATCGGTATTGGCACTAGTGCAATTTGAACAAAACAGAGCATAATGACTACAACCTACAAGTAGGGGCATAATTGTTTAACAATACATATGTGGCAAAATAATGCATTACTTGAAAAAATATAGATGAACGGTTTGTGATTACCCATATCCAACTACAGCTTATGTAATATTTTAGCAACTGTAATATTTACAAAGAGATAACAGTACTAAAGCAATAATCTACAGAGATCATGGGTCCAGCTTTTATTTGGAAAACAATTATCTCATTTAGTAGAAAACTGGGAATGTTTATGTAACATAGCAAATAATGTTAGTCTAAGTGAAATTAGAACTTCGGTTTTTTCATAAGAATATAAGCTGTCTTGAATGTGGATTTTGTCAAACTATGTCTTATAATGTCTCCCAAACGAAGACATATTGTTTTTGTCCTATTTCTTATTATTTTTCTTCTTATTATTTTTCTTCTTATTTTCCGTATAATCTTGTCCGCACATTTTTTCTGAGATGCAATGTCCATTCAAGATGAAACTTTGGGATCATGTTAAAGGGGACCTACAATTTTGCAATCCACTTTTGGAATTTTCAAAATGGCCTCCGTTTTACAAAAATGGTGGCTGTTGTCAGATCTCAATCATGACCAGAGCAATTTTAATGAAAATTGGTATACTGATACAGCTAACTATCCTTAGCAATTTTGCCAAACGAAAATTGGACGGAAACCACTTTAAAAAATGGCCACCATCCGAACACCACCCTTAAAATGCAAAAATTCAAACATCATCCGATTTCGACGAAATTTAGTACACAGGTAGATTATGGTACGCTGAGTGTGCAACTATTTTTTAAAATTTGTGTCCGACTCCTGGTTTAGAAATGGCGGCTGTTTGAAAGTTTTAAATATGGGGGCCGTTGTAAGATCTCAGTAATGGCCAGAGCAATTTCAATGAAAATTGGTATACGATAGAAAAAAGTTGGACGCGAACGACACCATTTTGTGATGGCAGCCGTTTCACCACACTCCCCCACCCCCACCCCTTTCCCTACGTCAACTTAGTCAGATTGCAACGAAATTTGATATGTAGATAGATTTTAATGCACAAAATTAGAATAGCATGTCTATTTTGGTGTTTTCAACATGCATCAGTATATTGGAAATGGGTTCGTTTGGGAGGCATTCTGTGTTGGCAACCCAACACAATCATGCATATTTATATAATTACCTTCATCGAAGATCCATTTGCCATCCCTAAGGAACATTCTGCATTGATGTGTGTCAATGCCGTCTGTACTTTGAACTCCTGTGGTACTCTGTTTTAACAGCCGTTTAACCAAACAGGTTTTGCCTACTCCATGTTCTCCGATGATAACAATTCTAATGTAGTACCTTGTCTCAGTTCCTGAATTGATTATATCCATGTATAATTCTCTATCTTCCTTACTTAAATGTTTGATGGCGGTTGGCATTTCTATTTTAAAGCAAAAACCATTAATTATCAACATGCTCATTATGTGTAAATGAAATACAATCAATGTTATATCAATATTTGGTGTTAACACTGTATTTGTGATGCTTCAGAAATACATTAAATAGATTTATTATATCACAATACTAAGACGTTTGTGTATGATTTACTCACTGCGATTGTATGACAAATAATGTTGCCATTCTATATATACACATCGCCATAGGTTCAGCAACACCCTATTTTATATCTTTTATTAATTTTAAAGAAATGACAATTTAATGAACATTAATGACAAATGAAACATACAAACAACATGTTTACAGTCGCTTTACTTACTGTTTGATGAAAAAAAATGTTCAAAGATAAAAAAAAGAGCAAATATAACTTTCATTATTTCAAAATAAGTTTGATTGTTTACTTCAATTTCATGAACTTAAAGTAAACACATCATCACAGGTCAACGTTCAGGGAAGGAAAAGTCACTTTTAAATGTGTTAAACGTAAAAATACTCCGTAAGTCGTATATCCAACACGATTTCAGTACAGTTTATTAACTCTCCTCCTCATGCTGTTGACTAAACGACAAAGTGTATCATGTGGTAAATTCTGCCATTCATTTTGAACGTAGTTCTTGGATATTTGGACAAGCAGGTGCTCTGTTATTGATTTTACTGCCAATGATATCCCACAAATGTTCAATTGGATTCATATCGGGTGACATGGATGGTCATGGAAGATGCTCAATAGTTTTCCCTTTTGATAACATCACGTACAATTGCAAATCGGTGAGGTCTTACGTTGTCATCCATAAAGATGGGTATGTTACCAAGTGCATGATTGTCAAAATGGCACACTAATAGCGTTAATGACGTCATTTCTATATTTCTGCCATGTCATTGTCCTATCGATCACTTACAGAGTCAGTTTACAGTCGCATGATAAGCCTCCCAACACGGTAACACCACCACCGCCAAACGCTGTTGTGCCTTTGATGTTGTTCTGGTTGCAAGCAGTGCCTCATTGTCTCCAAACGTGCATGGGCCCATCAATATGACGGAAAAGGAATCTGCTTTGTCGGCCTACTGTACTCGTCGCCAGCTTCTAATTTTCAAATGGCGGTGATATCGTGCCCACTCTAAACGTGCTTGGCTATGTCTATGTGTCAACAGTGGACGTTTCAAGGGACGACAAGCTCTGAACCTTGCATTGTTTAGGCGCCTGTTAACTGTTTGAACGGCGACTCTGGTTGCTTTATTCCGCGAAGATATATTGCAACGGTTGGCGTTTGGCTACACGAACGGGTGCTCTATCCTCACTTTCAGATGTTTTTGGTAAACGAACTGACCTAGGACGTTTCTGGATAGTTCCATCATCTCGATGACGTTTCGTCAGTAGCCGGGATTCAATACTAAAGTAAATGCCAAAGTGTTGCGGTATCTAACGCAACCTCTGCCAATTCTCAGTTTCTCTTATTTTCCGTCTAGGCAGTGTAAAAATATAAAGATGAAGTTAAAAAAGACCAGGAGATGAACACTAAATCGTTAAGGAAAACAAGGCTTCTAGACAAGCTCGTCTACCGTATGACAAACTGGTTTTGCTATTTAAGATTTACTTGAGGAGTTAATAAAAGTAACTTTCCCGTGCTCAAATGATGGCATTTGTACATAAATAACACATGGTTAATATTCATTCAGATTGTAGGTGTTGCTTAACTTATGGAGAGGTTTATGATATATACTCAAATGCTGAGTTACATTACTGTCAGAGTAATACGTATAACGAAAATGCCATCGCCACATGCTAGTACACTTGTACATGAAGCTATATGTTTATATTTTTTGGGTAAGCAAACATTTGACAGTATTAGTATTAAAATCTAATTCTAACAGTGTTTGAACAAATGCAGCAATATCAGAAAGTAAAAGCAGAATTTTGGGGCTACATTTCTTCCTCCTGGAGTTGAATAAGTGGTGAAAATATCATTCATAATCCAAGACGTTCTTACCCATACCTTGCACAATAAGTTGAGAATGTCGAACACAGTATTTTATCTTGACAGAGTATTCTCCTTTATCATCAAGTCTTGTATTGTTTACAACAAGTCTGTGAAGATTACCATGTATCTTCACTTTATATTTGTCAGATGTTTTCACTTCAGTGCCATCTTTGAACCAATGGGCTGTTTGATTATCATCCAGTACTTCACATTCAAATTGAACAGATTCACTCTCTATACATGTCATAGTACCCAATGGTTTAATGAAATATTCTGAAAAGATATATAAGTTGTTCTTTGTCATCTAGATAAATAATATGTTCCTTATATAGACAGTGTCAGCATAACAAATTAAATTCAATTGTTGTTAACAGTAAAAGATTACAATCAATTGAAAGGTTTTTAGTTATATTTTATAGTTATATTGAGGAGGAAAACAAAAAATTCCTTAACGAGAAAAAGTGATGGGCAAACGTAAACAAAATTTAAACTGCCAGTGGAAAGGTATATTGGACTGAAGAGAGACGATGAATAAAGCCTTTTTTAGCAGCTACTTTTTATTAGAATCTACAAAAAGAGTCTACCATGCAAATAGCTTTACTTTCTCTAAACATATTAACCACTTCAGTTCTTGGTCAGATTTTTATATTATAACCAGAGAACCTACAAAAAGTGCCTCCCATACAAGCTAGCACCTCTTTAGGTCGCTCACTGAAAACTCGACGGGTATGCTCCCAGAAGTGCAGTTAATATACAAGAGCCAGTTGTCTGTAAATAAAATATGACTGAGGTAGGGCACAATATATAGTTCTTACTTGAATATTTGCATGTTCGGAAATGTAGCATAGACAATTGTAAAGCTGCACAAAAGAAGCATTCTTATACAGACTTGAAAATTGAAAATATTTTTAGATGAAGAAATGAAATTGCTGTCTTTAAGCCTATTATGAACAAACTATTTGGGGACTTTAAAAGTGTGATCATGCGCTTACTTGGGGAACCTTCCAAATCAAATGCTGTTAGCGTCACTATCCTAAGAACATGAAACATTCATAATGAAGAGAATTTAGTTTGTTGTTACATTTCCAGTTGTAGGACAACTTGTGAAAATATCATTCATAATCCAAGACTGTCTTATTCATACCTTCAACGATAAGTTGAGAATGTCGAACACAGTATTTTATCTTGACAGAGTATTCTCCTTTATCATCAAGTCTTGTATTGTTGACAACAAGTCTGTGAAGATTACCATGTTTCTCCACATTATATTTTTCGGATGTGTTCACTTCAGTGCCATCTTTAAACCAATGAGCTGTTTGATTATCATCAAGTACTTCACATTCAAATTGAACAGATTCACCCTCTATACATGTCATAGTACTCAATGGTTTAATGAAATATTCTGAAAAGGACATATTAGTTGTTCAGTGCCATTTAAACAAATAAAAATTGCTAATAAGCAGCTCAAATACAAAAGTAGAGTCTCTTAAATTTATATTAACATTTAAAAATTAGAGTTAATTTAATGATTGATTGAATGTATTCTTAACTTCCAGCGACCAAATAACTTTTTTATATTCAGAGGGAGAACAAATTAACAAAAAATAAATCAACAAGGAAAGTGATGGACCAGCTTTAACAAAATGTAATCTGTCAGTGGAAAGGTATTAAATATTGATAGAGACTCTGAATTCAGCTTTTTGGTGCAGCTATAATGAGCCTACATTTTATAGGAAACTACAAAAGGGGTATAGCATGCTACGAGCTTGGCACTCTCCAAACATGTTATCCACGACGGTCATTGGACAGATTTCTATGTTATGATCTGACAACCCAAGAAAGAGATCTCTTTATAAGCTACATAGGGATGCGCTAGGCAGCTCTGTGGGTCAAGCACTGGAAACCTCGCAGGTATGCACCCAGAATTACAGCAAACATACATTAACAAATGCCCCTGTAAAAAAAGTTCGACTGAGGGAGGGGAAAATAGTTCTTACTAAAATATTTAAGCTGTATATGTTAAGCTGTATTAAAGATTCCCTCTTATACAGACTTGATACTTGAAATAAATTAAATTAGATAATGAAATGAATTTGCAGTTTCTTAAACTCATTATGAACAACCCAATAATGGACCTTTGAATGTAATCATGCGCTTCCTTGGACCCATTCAAATGAATTTGCTGTTCTCGTTACTGTTCCAAGGATATAAACAATCCATAATGCAGAATTGTATTGTATATGATTCTAGAATTAAAGTGAACATGCTATAACAAATGCATCTGCAAATAAAATTTGACTGAGGTATGGGGAAATAGTTATTACTTTAATCTTTGGCTGCGCCGAACGGTATCATTGACAATGGATTGATTATTCAGTGGAATTTCAATTTTAAAGCTGTAATAAAGAAGTTCATTTCTACAGATTTGGTGAAAATAAATTGATTTCGATAATAAAACTAATCTCCCTTTTAAGCTCATTATGACTAGTCAATATGTGGACTTCTTCAATGTTGATCAAGAGCTTCCTTGGGGACTCGTCCAAAAAAATTTGCTGCTCCCGTCACTAACAATTTAAAAGGAGAATCATATTGTGTAGTTATATTTTTTCCTTGAGTTGGACAAGTTTTGAAATCCTCATGCACTGTCCAAGACCTTTTTATCCATACCTTGCACAATAAGTTGCGAATGTCGAACACAGTATTTTATCTTGACGGAGTATTCTCCTTTATCATCAAGTCTTGTTTTGTGTACAACAAGTCTGTGAAGATTTACATGTCTCTCCATTTTATATTTGTCTGACGTGCTCACTTCAATACCATCTTTGAACCAATGGGCTGTTTGATTGTAATCAAGTACTTCACATTCAAATTGAACAGTTTCACCCTCTATACATGTCACAGGATCCAATGGTTTAATGAAATATTCTAAAAAGGATATATAAGTTGTTTTTTTGTCATCTGGATAAATTATATGCTAATCATATAGGCAGTGTCAGCATAACAAATACAATTATATTAATGTTAACAGTAAAACTACAGCCAATTAAATAACTGATTGAATGTTTGCTAAACGTCCGGCGATCAATTTTTAAGTTAAATTCAGGAGGAGAACACAAATTAACTCAAATGAGTCAAAAAAGAAAGTGATGGATCAGCAGTGACAAAATTTAAACAACCCATGGAAAGGTAGAGAGGATTGGAAAGAGACGAAGAAGTTAGTCATTTCTACCAGTTGCAATAGGCCTATTTTTTATGGGAATTTACAAAAAGGGTTACCATGCAAAGAGCTTTACTTTCTTCAAACAGGTTAACCACTACAGTCGTTGCTCAGATATCTATATTATAACCAGAAAACCCACAAATAGAGGGCCTCCCTTATAAGCTACATAGAGACGTGCTAGACCTCTTAAGGTCGGTCACTGAAAATTCTCCCGGTATGCTACCAAAATTGCAATTAACATGCAATAACCAACTGGTCTGTAAATAAAATTTGCTGAGGTAAGGGAAAATAGTTCTTACTTGCATATTTGGCTGCGCTTAATTGTAGCATGAATTGGATTTATTATTCAATGTAATTTTAGTTTTAAAGCTGCATGAAAAAAAATCACTCTTATACAGACCTGAAAATTTATAATATTTTGTACGAATAATTAAATGAATAAACTGCTTTCAAGTTCATTATGAACAACTTATTTCGGGACGTTTTAAAGTGGGATAATGCGGTTTTTGGGGGGAAACCTTTCAAATGAATATACTGCTCTCGTCACTGTCAAAGGGACAATAAACATTCATTACGCAGAATTTATGTTGTGGTAATATTTCTTTTAACAACTTGTGAAAATATCATTCATAATCCAAGACTGTCTTATTCATACCTTGAACAATAAGTTGAGAATGTCGAACACAGTATTTTATCTTGACAGAGTATTCTCCTTTATCATCAAGTCTTGTATTGTTGACAACAAGTCTGTGAAGATTACCATCTTTCTCCACATTATATTTTTCTGATGTGTTCACTTCAGTGCCATCTTTGAACCAATGGGCTGTTTGATTATCATCAAGTACTTCACATTCAAATTGAACAGATTCACCCTCTATACATGTCTTAGTACCCAATGGTTTAATGAAATATTCTGAAAAGATTTATAAGTTGTTCTTTGTCATCTAGATAAATAATATGTTACTCATATAGACAGTGTCAGCATAACAAATTAAATTCAATTGTTGTTAACAGTAAAAGATTACAATTTAATGATTAATTGAGTATTTGTTGAATTTCCAGCAAGCAATTTGTAAGTTAAATTCAGGAGGAGAAGTTTTCATAACTGATTTATCGAGGAAATTGATCTACCAGCGGTGACCAAATTTAAACAGCTAGTAGGACGGCATAGAGGATTGAAAAGAGATGATTAAGTAAGCCATTTCTAGCAGTTACAGTGGTTTTTTTTATCCGAATTTTAAATTAGTGTCTACCAAGCAAATGGCTTTACTTTCTCCAAACATGTTAACCACTACAGTTCTTGCTCAGATATCTATATTATGACAAGAAAACCCACAAAGAGAGGGTTCCCCTATAAGCTACATAGAGACGTGCTTAGACACCTCTTTAGATCGACACTCAAAACTCTCCCGGTATGTTCCCAAAATTACAATTAACATGCAAAAGCCAATGGGTCTGTAAATAAAATTTGAATGAGGTAGGGAAAAATAGTTCTTACTTTACTTTTTGGATGCGCTGAAAGGTAGCATGGATTTAATTTATTAGTCAATGTAATTCTAATTTTAAACCTGCATTTAAAAAGCTATATTATACAGACTTAAAAATTGAAAATATATTTTTTACGATAATTAAATGAATTTGCTGTTTTAAGCTCATTATGAAAAACCTTTTGGGGATGTTTTAAAGTGCAATAAATTGAATGCGCTTTTTGGGAAACCTTCCAAATGAATCATCTTTTCTCCTCACTGTCCAAATTACAATGGACATTCATTATTAAGAACTTATTTTGTAGTTGTATGTTTTCCTGAAAATATCATTCATAATCCAAGACTGTCTTATTCATACCTTGAACGATAAGTTGAGAATGTCGAACACAGTATTTTATCTTGACAGAGTATTCTCCTTTATCATCAAGTCTTGTATTGTTGACAACAAGTCTGTGAAGATTACCATGTTTCTCCACATTATATTTTTCTGATGTGTTCACTTCAATGCCATCTTTGAACCAATGGGCTGTTTGATTATCATCAAGTACTTTACATTCAAATTGAACAGAATCACCTTCTATACATGTCATAGTACCGAGTGGTTTAATGAAATATTCTGGAAAGATTATATAAGTTGTTCTTTGTCATCTAGATAAAGAATATGTTACTCATATAGACAGTGTGAGCATAAAAAATTCAACTGAATTAATGTTAACAGTAAAACATTACAATCGAATGACTGAATGAATGTTTGCTGAACGTCCAGCGAACATTTTTTAAGTTATATTCAGGAGGAGACCAAGTTAACATAAATCAGTCAACAAGGAAAGTGATGGACCAGCGATGGCAAAATTTAAACTGCCAGTAGAAAGTATGGATGATTGGAAAGAGATGATGAAGCAGTTACAGTGGGTCTATTTTTGTCTAAATTTACAAAAAGGATATACCGTGCAAAGGGCTTTTCTTTCTCCAAATATGTTAACCACTACAGTCTTTGGTCAGATTTCTAAATTATGACTTGAGAAGCCAAAAAGAGAGGAGGCTTCCCTTATAACATACACAGAGACGTGCTAGGCACCTCTTTAGGTCGACCACTCTCCCGGTATGCTCCCAGAATTGCAATCAACATGCAAAAGCATGGCACTCCCCAACATGTTACTCTTTACGATTCTTGGTCAGATTTCTATAATATGATCTGACAACCTTCAAAGAGAGGGATTCACCGATAAGCTTCTTTGGAGGTTCTGGACGGGCTCTGTGTGTCGAGCACTGAAAACCCTATCGGTATGCTCCCAGAATTACAGCCAACATGCATTAACAAATGGTCCTGTAAATAAACTTTGACTAAGGAGTTGAAAACACATTTACTTATTTTGATGAGCCGAGCTGTAGCATGGACATGGTATTTATTATTCACTAGAATTTTAAATTTAAAGCTGTATTAAAAAAGCACCCTAATACAGACTTAGTAATTGAAAATAAATTTCTTAGAATTATTAATAATCTGCTGTTTTTAAAGCTCATTATGAATGACACAGTTTTAGAATTATAAAGGGTGATTATGCGCTTACTTAGGGACCCTTCGCTGTTCTCGTCCCTGTCCTAAGGACAGGAAAAAGTCGTCATGCTGAATTTTATTACTGACAGTAAAACTTCGGTAGCTTGAACTCGGATGGCTCGAACACCACCGATTTCTCGAACTATCTTTAAAGTCCCGACATGTATTTCTATATATGTTTGTACAAAAAACCACGGTTTTTCGAACACCGATTTCTCGAAAACTCGAACTCGTTTATAGGTCCCTCTGATAGTAAACTCATGTAAGTCACTATCAATAACTCAAACATAATAATTATGTCATGACTGATGATTAGTTTGAACAAGCAAATAGACATTAATTGTTTCTTTAATAGAAAATATGAAATGTACCAAACGGATTATCAAATCAACGAAAATATTCCAATTAAAAATCATTTACGACTTTTGTTGACAACTATGGTTAAATTGATATTAAAATCCAAATATTAATGTATGTGGTTATATTTCTTCCTGTGGTAGGACAAGTTTGAAAATATCATTTTTAATCCAAGACTTATCCATACCTTGCACAATAAGATGAGAATGTCGAACACAGTGTTTTATCTCGACAGTGTATTCTCCTTTATCATCAAGTCTTGCATTGTGTACGACAAGTCTGTGAAGATTTCCATGTCTCTCCATTTTATATTTGTCAAAAGTGCTCACTTCAGTGCCATCTTTAAACCAATGGGCTGTTTGATTTTCCTCAAGTACTTCACATTCAATGTTAACAGATTCGCCTTCAACACATGTCATATTACCCAATGATTTAATGAAGTATTCTGTAAAGAATATATGAGAAGTCCTTTGAAAGCTAAATAAATAATATTTTGCTTATTTTTGCAGTGTCAGCATAAACATATTTTCTTTAAAATTGATGTTGAAAGTATTAAATGATTTATTGAATGTTTGCTGAACGTCAAGCGAGCAATCGGAGAACAAGTAAACAAACAATGAATCAACGAGAACAGCATTGCACTAGCGGTAACAATTATCATTATTATCTAGAAGGTGGTTTTCTATCCAACATATAGTAAGCCAGGGCTGTAATTTGAAAGCCGTGTAAAAATCTATATCAATTTCAATTAATGTGCTATAATAAAACAAATGTGTTTGTGTAATGAACAATAATGACAATTGTCATTAAGGATGGCTTAATCTAATCTCACATTTACCAAGAATATGCAACAAGTGATGTTCATTATTTGTAATCCCTCACAAGTGATTAAAATGTTTTTGTATACGCAAGAACACATTATACTGTACCAAGCCATCCACTTCAAAACACACTGCTATGTACATTTCATAGAACAAATTTTAATTATACGGATACTGCTCACAGAATGATTGAGCTCTGAGGTAGAAGTTTATTTACCTTTCACATCAAGAGATGCTGTTCTTACTCTGTTGTTTATACTGACTGTATAATTTGCTTTATCATTTTGATCACAATTCTTAATGGATAGTCTGTGCATTTTTCCTGCTTGTAAAATTTCATATTTTCCATCATTTTCTAACTCTATTCCATTTTTTTTCCAGCAAGCAGGTAAACTGTCTTCTACAACCTCACATGTGAATTCTGCCGTTTCCCCCTCAATACATTTAACACTTTGAAGGTTTTTGGTGAAGTATTCTGTAAATAATGTTTATTAAGCAAAAAAATCGATCTACATTCCATGATGTATGCTGTCAATGATAATAAAGTCTCCCAGAAATTGTTTTTGCTCATAACGAGTGAAATAAATGTAAAGTTGTTTTGCATTTTACAATGGCCATATAAATAAAGTTTGACTGCGAGAGGAAAAAATAGTTCTACTAAACTTGAAAGACAGTTGAAATTTTTTTCTCAGTTTTGTAATATTTAATTTCAAAGACTTTCACATTCTGCAATATAAAGAGGCAAGAGAAGTACCGATTGTACTGTCGTCTGCCACGAGTAATATAGGAACAATCTGCTTAATTTAGCATTAATTTTATCATTTATATACGTATAGATATACAACCAACTCTACTATTCTGCTCATTCGTTTAAGTTAAAAACAATAAGCCAAGTTATGTGCTCCACTACTGGAGGCATTGTATATGTATTGAAAACTTTCTAAGTCTAATCAGCCACTCAGGCCTGTGCTTGAAGATACAATATACAATACCTACTAGACTGCTAAGGACACTCTAGGGAGATATAAACTTGATACATGATCCCTCTATTTACAGAAACTATTTAGCTGTATCTTGATAGATAAAAACTACTTACTCCATAACTGAACCTTGTAAAGTACTGTAAATTCTACTACAGATTTGAGTATGTAGAGATTACAGTCTATCTGATTGCAGTCCTAAAAAAGGCAGAGACAAACTACAATAGTCTGATATCGACCACCGCGCCTTGTGTAGGGAGATACGAACTAAATGTCTACTTAATGCTAAGCCGTGTTTAGGGACATCCTATATCCTACAATTTTAAAAGTTTATATGACTACCAAACCTTTTGTAGACAGACATAAGCGATATAGTTTGTGTTAAGATAAACAATACAGACTACTTGACTCAGTCTTCTTGATTATTGAGCCTTATGTAGACAGATCCCCAAATTCTACTTGATTTCTCAGACATGTTTAAGTTAAGAGAAAAGTCTAGATTACATCATTTTGTGCAGACAGAAGTAGAGCTCTTGAATACAGAGCTCTTCTGTACTTCTGAGCCCTGTGTATAAAGAAAAATAAATTGCAAGGTATCTTTGACTACTATCCTTAGCATTTTGGGTGTAGAGAAAGTAGCAAAGAAAACCGACCGAACAACAAGAGCCAAACTCCAAGGGACAGTTACAAATCCGGATATAGACAAATACAACACAACAACCAAAATCATAAAACACAGAAAGAGAGTAACCCGAACCCAATAAAAACCACGGGTGCACTCAGATGCTCCGGACGAGTAAGCAGTGTCTGCTTCTAATTAGACATCCGTCTAGTTTCTAATTGTCTAGTCTAGGAAAAAGTCAAATATAATAAAAGGAAACACAACCGATGACTCAGCGAAGAAAATTTCAGATAGTATTTGAGACAGTGATTTCCCATAATGATCAATTAGGTCGTGGTGCGGACCATAGAACTTCTGGAGAGATAACATCAACCTAGGTACAACAAACATTTGTTTAAGTAGTTTGACAGTCAACAGCAGTGATTGGTCTAGAAAATTGGAATAACGATTGCAGGATCAAGAATAACGTATAAGTTGTGAAATGTACACACCATACGCTGGAGCTGCTGGAATGTTGCTGTCGATGAACGCGAAGTTGACAATTGGAAAGTTGAAATCATCACGCTTGTCGTAGAGCCTAGTTTGTAGTTTCCTGAGTCTATTTCTAGAAGTATGTCTAAGTAAGAGGCTGACCTTAGTGTATTGGTGGTGTCTTTAATTTCAAGCTCGCAAGGGTAAATTGAATATAAATAGTCACCAAATTTAGCATTGTTGAGGCACAAAACATCATCAATATAGCGGAATGTGAAATTAAATGTCTGGGCCAGAGTCTTTTCTTTCTTCTTCAGAAGGCCTTCTAGGAACTTAGTCTCATAGGAGTACAAAAACAGGTCGGCGAGGAGCACAAATAGTACACATTGGAATACCAAGTCTGTTGAAAAACATGTCTTTCAAATATGACGGATATGTTGTCAATCAGAAAATCTAACATGTGACAGATTTGGTCTTCAGTATATTTAGTATTAGATTTGGAGTCATTGATGACGAAATTAGATCTGTCATGACTATTTACCAGGTATTTATATCGTCTCTTTTTGTTTTTCTTGAAAAAGCAGCATTTTATAAGACCTTTAAGCCTTGTTTTAAGCTGCGTATGAGGGATGGACGTATTGAGTGTCGAAAAACGAAATGTTTGAATGCTGTTACAATGGGAAAGAGATCCAGACCTCAAGAGGTCTATCATGTCTTTTGAATTTTTTATATCCACATTTCATGTATTCCACTTCTGGAGCAGAAAGTGTCACTGTAAGACTAACTAAAAGTTTACTTGAATACTGATGCCCAACATTATAATTCCATACAATTTTGAAATATTTAAAAAAAGTTAACATTCTACATCCAACAATGCCCGTCTTTCTATGTCCTTCACCCTGACAGCGTAAACACCTTTATCAGACAGACAAGTGTTAATGATCTTAAGACTGTGAATTTTACCAGACGATCCTGGTATAAACCTCTCAGATCTTACAATATCCAACCCTTCTTGCAACCACAGTGAGCACATCACATACTCCTTTGTCCATATCTCAAAGTGAGCATCACAGCCTTCAGTGACAGTGACATCACATAGATCTTTGGTCAAACAATCTGGATAGAACAAAAAGTTATTCTAAAAATTGATCCCTACAAACGCACCATAAATAATGTAAATACATGTAAATGAAATTGAAACATAATTCAGGCCCTGGTTGGCTTGTATTGCGAGTTGATATTTGATAACATATTTTTCAATTTCAATAAAACAGGTTGCATGGAAAGTAAGATTTTTCCCAAACACGTGCTTTGCTGTCTAAACATACTATAAACTTCCTACAAATAAAACCATGGGCTATTTATGGCGACATTCGCAAATGAAACTTTTACCAATCATACAGAAACAGTATACCACTTAATTACTTATCAATATATCAACAGTCATTTAATGGTCGATTAAATTATGTAATTCTTTCGACGTAAAGATTAGACAAATTCCTAAATTAACTTCCTTCAAATTAAGATAACAACATTTATATTTCAACAACAAAAACTATATTTTGCTCAGATTGATAGATTTTATCATGCGAAACATGCGATTGTGCAATAACTGTAGTGGACTTAATTACTTACATTGTCAAACATTTCATTCTCAAAGAACTCTTATGTACAATGAAATTAACAGGATTACTATTGAAGATACGCCAATAAATGTTAAATTGTTACTAAAGTGAAGCTTAGCACCTTATGAAAACTGTTCTTATCCGTTAAGGAATTTAATGCTGAACGGTTTGCGTTTGGAAACAACCGTATTTTTTATAATTTTGTCCTATGTACTTTTATTTAAATGAAAATGTACATGATGGTAAAATTCATTAATTTCTTTTTCTGTATTTCTTCTGATTATTTTTAGAGCTTTTTTGTAGTGCGCGTTGATATTTTGCATGCGTTACGGTCATGGAAACGTGATCTCGGTCATGTATGTCGCAAACTTTGTCGTCATCTCCTCAAACACAGGAAAGCTTGTGTGTGCTTCTTCTCTGACACCGTCATAGATGTCGCTTTGGAGTTTTTTTTCCAAAGTCTTCAGTCTTGCTGTGCACACCGTTCACATGTCGTTGATAAAATTTCACGACAACTTATGGGAGTTATCGCCCCATATATTCTGTTTATAAGAGACATTCTAACATATATCAAGAAATAGAAGAGATAAGACATGAGGTCTTCATCATAAACCCTCATGCTTTGTGTCCTTGAAAATGGTTATGTTAATTTAATTTCTTCACGTACAAAGGCAACCACATCTTGGATTGCCAATCAAATAAACAAACAACCATTTAAGAATACCATCAAATGAACATTCAAATACAAAATAGTTTCAATAAGCTTTGCAGCGGAAGAAAATAAGGCATTTAATAATTATTCTGACTTCTCTGTAAAACTAAGTACGTAGTGGTGGAATTTTTTTTATTTTTCCCAAAAGGTCCTAAGTTCAACTCAGTCCGGTTAGGGCAGTCGTCTTGAATATATAGACAGACGTCTAAATATTGTGACAACCATATAATATATCTATCCAGCGGATCTCCGAGGCATCAAAAATACAGGGTTAATATCAAATATTTATGTACGGCTACACATTAAGCCCAACACTGATAGAATGATATTTTAATACTGTCAAATTTTAGCATACCCTCAGCGGGATTCGAACTCAGCGTTGTGTATATATTTTTTGGAAATAATATAATATCTTTGGAATTATTAAGTCGATTAGTTGGACATGTTGGTCGGCAATAATAGGTCTCTGTTTTAAGTCTGTTGGCGCATTCATAGTTATATACTCACGATTGTGTTCATTAACTTGGGTTAACCGTAAAAATTACTTGTTCGTGATTCGAAATTCGTTAGATAATCTGTTTCCTTGTCATTAAGGTTCATGCTTTGAAACTATATTGTTAAGTCTGCGAAGGGTTTGTTTGTCCATATTTGAATGAATTTCTAAATAGAATGTTTTATCACCTAACTAGTCTAAATCTATTATGATAATGGCGCCACCTTTATCTGCCTCCTTTATCATAACTGAGGTGTCAGTTTGCAGTGTCCTTAATGCAGGTTCCTCCTGCTGTAATATATTTCCTTATATTTTCATTCGGCAAAAGAGAATTTGTGGTAATGGAGACGATATAATCGTCAAAGTGGCGGTTTCTTCCTTACTTCGGTGTGAATTTCGATTTATTACTAAGATCTATCTTCTTCCGTTTCCACGTCGGCGAAGTACTCTACCAGCCTTAGTTTTCTACTGAATTTATATATAAGTCCTGCAGTGGAAGTGATATTTGATTTCCAATCAGAATAAAAACAAACTGTTTAGAAGACCATTCATTAAACATGTAAATTGTTATGCGGTATTTGTTCATTCTGTCTTAAATGTGTAATTAATATTTGTTTGGCCATAGATTTGTTTTTGTATTTGTTTACAACAAACTTTATAAAATAATTACATTGAAATCTTTTACATTGATTGTTATTTGTTTACATGAGAAAAAGAATATTCTAGAACTGTACATTATGCAATAATAATAAACAAGTTGGATACAAAACAACAACATTTCGTGACCTTCTAAATTCTGGAACATTCACTTTGAAGAGATATATAAAGGACTTGAGTGCAGGCTCTAGAGACAGATTTTGGCTTGTTATTGGATATAGGTCTTATTTTGGACTTCATTCGTTTAGAGGATACCTCATTAATATTATACTGTTTTAAAAATTCAACTTAATTTGGATAAAACATTTGAAGGTTTGTTTATTGATTGGCCATTTCACTTTGGACACCAAATGGACAGCTAAAATAACATTTTACTCTATTATTGTAATAATTTTAAATGATTAAATGTTCTTTGCTATAACTTATCAATATTTAAAATTGTAAATTGTATTTGTCTATTGTTGGCTAACTTGAACGTTATTTCTACATGTAACAGAAATTTGGGCTCGTCCGGAGGTAAGATTTGTCATTTACTTATTTTAAGGCCAACACAATTTAAAATGGTTTTTGAAGTAAGTGAATTTTTTTAAAAAGCCCGACGTGGAGGAATTTTATAAATTCAAGAAAAATGATTTAGTGTTGCTTGCCAAGTATTCAAATGTAAATTTTAAAGCTTCAATGAGAAAACAAATAAAAGGCCAAATAAATACTAATAACACATTTAAGGCAAAATTAACAAGTTTCAGTAAAGAATTTTTTGAAAACTTTTTTCCCATAGGGTCCCATATTAAAATAAGTACTGCGTTGGCGATCATTTTCAATTTCCGATGGGCAAAAAATAAACTTTAAAAAGGAATATTCAAACAATATTGCTAATACATTTTACTTTCATTGGTTGACTGCTTTCAGATAAGAAGCCTTTTTACAATGTTTTCCATAGGGACCTGCTTTGGTAGCCATCTTGGTTTTTCGATCAGAATAAAAAATACAATCTTTATAAAAATCGATCCAATGAACATTGTGACAAAGTTTAGATTAAATTAGGTTAGAGATTGAATAAAAGAATTTGAAATGTTAAAGTTAACAGATGACACTGACGACGACAGACGCAAAGTAATTAAAGTTGCTCGAATGACCCTTTGGGTTAAGTGGGCTTAACAGGAAGTATCTATAAGTTCTAACTGCCCTAAAAATCTACATATGTTGGGAAAATCATTGCAATGTCTGTATGATACAATTAACAATTTTGTCAGAATTTATTCAGCCAGAAGATAACTGTTGTCTTTTGCATTTATGTATACATGTATATGGACTTACTAAAGACTACCTACCTGGTAACGACTCTTAACGCAGATTTAATGCTCTTCACAGACTACAAATATATTCTAAAGGTAAGTTTGAATATAGCTACAGTTATATACAATTTATTTCACAAATATTAAAATTTGACATGGAGATATATCATTTGACCTATCAAACTTGAATACAGGTATTCATGCACTTTGCAAAAAGTCAAAAGGAAGGCAGTCTAATGAAGTACCGTATTTTTCTGATTATAAATCAATATGTTTTCTTGACAGTCATAGCCTCGTTCTATTTTTCTAACAGACTTATCTACGGTTTGAATCCAATAAAGTTTGATGTGAATAAATACAATGTCATCAAAGGCACTGGTACCAAAATTACAGAATTTATTATGCCAGACGCATGTTTCGTCAAACCAAGAGTCATCATTGGCGCTCTAACGCCAAAACAATATTTAAAATCCAAATGATAAAGATGTTGCAGAGTATTTTTTTATCAACATCAATATGTTTGTTCATTCATATTTTAGAATTCGGGTTAAAAAGGCATCTCAGGTTATTTTAGTTATATTCATTGCACAATCTGGAATTTCACCTTCACCAGAATATATACAGATTTTTTGTTATTTGATAACTGAAGCCCTTTGATCATCAAGATCAACGATACAGAAAAATATATGTCTTCCTCGTGCAAACCAGAAGAAAACACGACACAGTCGATTTTTTAATTGTTTGTTTGTTGTTGTCTAAACAAAGACTGACCCTATAAGCTGAACGAATTACGATTGGGTATCATTTTCACAAGAAAATCAAGAACAGAATGAACATTTTTGAGCTTTTTCACGCCTTTCCTACAGATTTACTACTATTATGAATTGCTCCATGTTTTTATTTGTATTAGGCAAGATGAAAAGAGAACTTTCAGAGAATATTATTATTCAATTGCTTCCATGACATACAAAGTAGTCAGGTACATGTATGTTTGCAAACCTAAATATGTTCATACAACGCTATATATTGCTGAAAGATAAATATTTTTGAGTATATTTTTTTACATTCGGCGAAAAAGTATTTTATATTGTCATTTTGTTCATCGTGACATTGTTTGTATATCAACCATGGTATGTCCGGTGACATCGCGCATGTGCACAAAAAACTATAAAGGAATCAATAAAGAAAGCATTTTAATATGCAACATTTGAACGTTTAACAGCTAGATTTTGACATTAAAGAAACCCAACAGTCATAGATATATTAAAGATTGATTAAAGCTTTAAAGATGGTGTCTGTCGTCGTGGCAATTATTATATACTTTTCAAATATAAAACTCATTTTAGGCTTTTACATATTTTATTAAGCGACATTCAAATCTAAATTGTACAATTACACAAGCAATATACACTTAAATGTTTGTTGTGTGCAAAGCAACAGTCATGGTCTGCATAGTCAATTAGTCACAGTTTAAAGTCACATCTTATCAACTGTAAGTAACGTGTGTGACCATTTTCGAGAAGCCAGAACTGCTCTGCATCTCCTCGGCATGGCCTCTTATTTAACCGAAATTATTGCGTGGAATTCTTCGCTATTTCTCTTGCAACATATGTCGAAGATCCAGGTGTGCTTTGGTGGTTGGCACTGGCGCACACGTTTGTCCAGTTGGTCCCATGGGTGTTCGATAGGATTCAAATCCGGCGATTTTGAAGGCCATGGCAACACATTATTTTTATTCGCTCTAAAAAGTCTATGGTAAGTTGAGCTGTGTACAGCCCAGCATTGTCTCGCTGCATTAAGTCTCTCTAGTGGTTTATAATTGTAAGCCGATGGGGTTGAAGGATATCGTCTCTGTACCTCTGAGCCGTTTAGTTGTGTGGTACGTACACAACCTCCGAATCTACCCACTTCCTAGAAACATGGTTGCGTGAATTGTTCATTTGTCGGCGGTAAACACGTGTTCTACTACCCGCTTTGTAGCAAGACGCGAGACACGTCACTAAAAAAGATTTATTTGGAATGTACACACCCTTAACCTGTTGCAACTTTTTGACTCTTTCCCATCAATGCGACAAAACTGCTCCAAACTACAGTCTTTTGGGGTATAATTCCATGTTGTTGGTGACGGTTTATGACAGTTTGATAGCTGATTCTTTGCAATCAAGGTATCCCGACTGCAGTTGTTGTTGCTGTGTGGCTGTTCGATTCCGTCGATGGACTACCGGGATGTACCGATCTTGACTTGCTATGGTTATGCGTGGTCTACAACTCATTGGATCGTCATTAGTCGTACCCTTCTGTTGGAATCGAGCCCATAGTCTGGAAATGGTTTAGTTTTTCAGTCTGCGAAACGTCTCCGGAGACTCCAATTTGTATTTTTCTCTTAACTCTTTTTTCTGTTTTAAAAATGTATATTTTAAGACGCAACTGTTTAAAAACATCATTCGAAGAATTAAACTGTCAGAAAATGGACAGTTAAGAAGAACACAATTAGTCCGTGAAAGTTTAAAATTTATATTTTTTTTTCCAAAACGAAAACTGAAACTTGAAGATCCGAAACATCTGATGAATTCCTAGATGTGCGAACACAAATAATAGGTTAAAAAACTTTGTTTACGCCGCCATGATCTCAAGTCCAACACTCACGCTAATACAAAAACCAGATTTTAGTTCCTCAAAAATAGTCACCGCGACCAGTCAGACCAGCTTCTAGGCATGTATACTTGCTCGGGCCTAAAAATACAATACAATGTAGGACCCTAAATTTACATTTATATTGTTCTTTCATTTGGAATCAATAGTTAAAAGGGTCGATCGATCACCTGTATAGCAGTAAAGCCATCAATTAACTAGTTCCACGTGCACTTTATCTTCAAATTTATTGTTTTGTGCTCATTGTTTTTGTTATCTGCCACTTGACCTAAATTAAAACATTTTGTTCTGAAATATTTACAAACAACTAATAATTAAAATTTGATAAGCAAAAGTATATTTTTAGAAATACAATGAATGTTACATGTGCATGAACCTCATTATGAGACGACAGTTCGACGTTTACTTCAAGTTTTACAAACAAATGACTCAGCAGCAGTCAATTAAAAGGTTTTGTTTCTAGGGTAATATATTGTCATCGTGGTTCGATGGTTGAAGTACGGACCGGAAAATGCTCATTTGAATCAACTGAGGTGTTTAGTAGGAGAAAATTTCAATTGAAAACGGGGCCTCGGTGGCCGAGTGGTTTAAATAGTTCGTCTACTATTGATCACATGGTCTGTCAACACTGAGATTGCGGGTTTGATTCTCACTGCAGGCAGGGTGTACTCGACTCCAATCTCAATTGACAAGGGTTGCCAGTTTTCCTACCTAACGCATGTTGGGGGTTCTCTCCTGGTACTCCGGCTTTATACCACAATAAAAACTGGACGCCAGGATATAGCTGAAAAATGTCTGAAAGTGGCGTTAAAACACATTTCAAACAAACAAAAACAAATCAATTCGCGGGTATGTTAAGGCTGCCTACGAGAAATATACAACAAATACATGCATTAAAGAAATCAATCTTCCAAGACACAAAACAGTCAAACAACGAGGATATTTTCGATTTTGACAATAACAGCTTAAAGGGGGTACTTTTTTATGGATTTTGACCTACTTTCATTTTGCAAGGATTTCCCTTGATGATCACGTGACAAGGTTTTATTTATAGCTTCTCTGTATTTTAAACGCAATGGCCCTACCTTTTATGCACATTTCTGCTGCACGAAATTTTGCCAATATATGTATATATGTGTCTTTTTTCATGTAAACACTGGCGATAGTCACACGGGTTGCTTACAAGAAGGAAATCTGTTAAAATTTATAGTACCAAAACAGTACGTTGGGAACCTCGCATTCTTCAACAAAATATTACTGTACAAACACGTACAAGGATCTATCGCCACGTAAAGAATTATTCCTGGTTATTTTCCGAACAGAATGATATAATGCGGCATTCAAAAGTATAAGGAGAAAAGGTAGGGCCAAGCCAATTTATGTTGACGTCTACAAGGCGACAAATCCCGGACATTGTTTACAAACGTTTTTGCGATTCAGTGTCAGGGAAGATAACTGCTAAGTTCATAGCGCGCCAATTTTGAACATAGTTAAAGATTCATTGTTTTTCGTCATTGTAAAATTTGTCTTGCATTTATGTGCATTTTATGAAATAAAATTTCTCATATTATTTATATGGTGCTTTAAATATATTCCAATTTATATGTAATCTATAACAGTTTCCTTACACAAAGAGCCTTGCTGAAAAGGGGGGTAGGGTTACACATTGTTTTGCTGTATACTACGTAAGGGGTCCATAACAAGAAAATAAAATCGTATAAATTATACAAAAACTTTAAACAGTTATTCCTTTTGTCAATCCATATATAGCTTTTATTATGAAAGAATAACATCTACATAATGCACACCACGATATATTTATCTGGTTCAGAACCCCCTCCACTCAAAAATATAATAAATTGTCCACTAGATTTCTAGGATAGGAAAGCTATGCTTTAATTTGTGTTTTGTGTTTTGGCTTAACTCATTTATGTTGGTCACCTACATAAAAATGCACAAACAATATTTTTACTTACCCTTTAAACACTTTTACTTATAGAATGTTTATATGATAATGTATCTTGTGTTTTTGGTTTTTGTGTTGCGTTTCGTCTATATCCGGATTTGTAACTGTCCCTTGACTTTTGGCTAAATGTTGTTCGGTCGGTTTTCTTTGCTATTTTTCTTACCGCTGATCTTATAACTACCAACTTCACAATTAGATTTATTTATTCCAATTCATTCTGCATTTACTGCAGAACATTTCTGTTCCTCCATGATTTATAATCTGCACAAGAAGAACAACAAGAACAATCCACTTTTATCAGTCTTTATTGGAAACATCAATCAAGTAGCAACATCCAACATCATCAAATAACATACAAATTAATTTCTACTATTTAAAGCTAATTTTACAAACATACAATGAATATCTGCAACTTTTTTAAAGTAATAATTTCAAGGTCAACAAAAGATACCACTGCTATTAACTATTTCAACAATCCACCATCTAGCAGTGCACAAGAACAAACAACACCAATGTATAATTCATCCCCATCTTTAAAGCAGCGTTTTGACAACTATTCCAACATTCATGCAAAATTATCCATCTCTGGAAATTCAGGATTTCAAAACATTTTGTAAAAAGGTAGACAAGATACAGGAGTACGTGTACAACAAAAAGTACTACAAAAATGCAGGTAAAACTGGCGAGAGAGAAGTTTTCTTGACCCATTTTAACCTAATAAAATGGTTGAAACTCCCAGATAATGAAAGAAAACAGCATACATTTGAAAACTGCCTCCCATGCAACACAATACATCTTGAAACATCTAAAATTCAGTTCAAGTTGCAAACATGAGCGAGGTATTAGTTCAAAACATGTCAACTCTGGTACAACCATCAACAGCCAATGTGAAAGCTAACCGGACAGCAACAGCATTGATTAATGTCTTGAATCCACTTTTTGAAAAGGAATTCAAAAAATCGTTTGAAAAATGCGTGGCCGATTCTCTTCACTTGACACCAAGAGAAACACCATCGGATAAAAACAATAAAATAGTTACACTGTTAAAAGAAAATAAAAACATGATCTGTGAAGCATCAACCATCAACAACGCAGACATTGAAAACTTTCTATCCTCTGGAAAATCGTACCAACAACATGACCGCGAGAGAATGCTACTATTTAACACCCGTAATGAAGCAGAGCAACAAAAAATGAGCGATTAGAAAAGGAAAAAAGTGGAATGCTTGCCCCCAAGAAACGCCATGGAAAATTCGAGAACTTCAGTTTCAACAAGGAAGATTTTCTTCTTGAAATTCAATCATTAATTCCCAACGGCATAGTTAATTGGACCCGACTAGGTAAGAAATATAACGTCACACACAAGGTTACATACAGGAAACTCCCCACACAACGCTGGCCAGATACTTTTCATGTTCGCAAAGTCCAACGGAATTGACGTCACATCTTTTAACAAGCACAAGATAATTTCAGGTAGAGATATTCTTCACCGTATCCGATGTTCTAAAAAAATGGTAATGAAAAGAATTACAATCCCAACTCCCAGATCTTCGAAGAAAATAAGAAGTAGTTCAACAAAAAATATCTGACGGAACATTTCATCTAGGCACAAAAATTGCACCAAAAACAGTAATTACCAACATTTTGGGTACGGGTGGCAGCTGAATTGAAAAACGGACCGAAGTACATGGCAGAAAAATCAACCTACGAAGAATAATTTTATCTGAATTATCCCGATTGCATCAAGCCGGCTTCTTCTTCATGACGACATGCACTACGACACCCTTTCTGACGAACAGGTCAAATCTCGTTTAATGACTATAGGAGAAAATATAACTCTACCGTCCAATGAAATGAAATGAAAAAGTTAAAGAAATTTGAAAGAACATCCCATCTAAAAATGTGGCATGACCATTCCGATATTCTCAACCACACATACATCAACTTTTTGACAAACATCTTATATGACCATACAAACATCATGACTGACGAGGAGTACCAGACAAGCAAAAAAGTTGGCAAAAAACATCAGTGTCCAATTAATAGTTGAAAAGCCTCAACTGTACATATTTGGACAATCAGGTATACAATATGACTAATAAAATATATATTTTATAATACATGTATAAACATAATATAATAACCATAAGCCATGTAAATATATATTCTAATATAAATTCTTTCCGACAGACGAGAAGTGATGCCATAATCTGGCCCTATACAACTAACATATTTTAATGGCTAAAAAGTTTTAACATTAGATATATCTTTCTCTTGGACAAGAAACCAAAAATTGTCAACTGCATAAAAATATAAAAATGATGACATTGCATAAAAATAATAAAATGCACGTTTAAAACTCCAGCTATCAGCATTCACAACAGTTCATGTTGCATAAAGGGCAGACGTTTGTGTTTAACTCTACCATCCACATAGTATTTACATATATAAACAATTTTTGATCCCCCACCCCACTCTGGTGAGCATGGGAATAAAATACAAATTCCTTAATACATGTATACAAAATTCCATGCATTGTGTGGATCTAATATATGGTTTGTATTTTACTATATTCATTCTTCGGTACATTAAAAGGTTGAACTATGTTAACTTGCAAATGAATAAATCTCTTAAAAAATAAAGAATTAATATTATCAACACACAACAGTTGAATTGATAAAATTTCTTTGTAAATATATTCTCATTGTACAATTTCAAATCCTATAAAAATTGGATAAAAAACTGTCTTACAAAATTTAGGCTTTGTATGTAACAAAGTAAATAAAACATACAACATATGTACTGCCACTAACAAAACATACTGAATTATAACATTACATAAATAGAATTTGAGTGTTTTTGATTGGTCTAAAAACAACTTTTGGGTCAAGTTTGAACACAACAGTACTAAAATTACATAAAAACAGGCATCAACTGGTCACAACCAGGTCAATATTAGATTCAGCTTGACTACTGTGCAGCAGAATCCAATATTGACCTGGTTTTTACCAGTTTAAGCCTGTTTTTCATAGCTGTTCCAACACAACTATAATTTCAATTTTAGTGGTCATTTAATCATCTGTTATAATAAAATACAAAAATGTATACTGCTAAGAAATGTAAGAATAAAATAACTGATTTTTTATACTCTTTTCCATACTAGTAATTGAAATCTGAAATACTGACTGATATACGGTTGCTATCAGGATTTCTCAGCCCTCAAAAACGTTTATTCAATATTACATTTTCTCTGGCTGATATATCCTGATAACGACCTATATCAAAGTCATTAATTGTATACTATAACTAATATTTAGAAATTTGATACTAGTAGAATGCACAATCTTAGGCCATAATAAAAAAAAAATCTTACTCCGATTTCTGTCCACCCATATTTTTTAAATTTCTAAAATCATTTTTGAAAAGATACTGTCCATGTTAACTCAGGATATATCTCGTATCCAATCTGAATTCAGTTCTGTGATAATCAATTTACAGGCAACTTTAGATTCAGATTTATAAAAGGAAAACATGGTCTTTGCCATTATTCCCTGTAAAAATGACCCAAAACTAAAAAAATATAATGCACCCCTTCCCCAAATTAGAGAATTTTAAGTTATTATGGCCTTCCATATTGGCATCTACTCAGCAGCTGAAATGAATCTTGACACTTACGAGATAATGTCATGTGAACCCCTACATGATATTTGTAATTTTGTGCAAAACATCATAACTGAACTTCCATACCATGTAGCCAACAGGCAGGCAACAACCGAATTAGAGAAGTTCTGCTCCAGTACCATCTGAGATAAAACCAAATAAAGGGATCAGACGCCAGGCTTTTCGCAATTAAATTGGCCAAATTTATTGGAAATTTGCATGAATAAAACAAGGTTTCAACAGACGTCAAAGATTTGATTTATGCCCTGGTCGAAATTATTAACATCGCATACAGTTCTGAGGACAAGAGATCACCAAAACAAATTCTTCGTCTTTACAATCTTACTTTTCTTTTTGGCATCTTAACCAAATCTGTAATAGGAACACCGATCACAATGACTTCCCGGAAACTGTATGGTAATCACTTTCACAGTCTTGTCACTCACCTACCAGAAATTTACCGAATTATTAACACCAAATCCATATTAATGGAACAGGAAGAAAGATCATTTGGGAACTTTCACTAGCAGAAACAACAACTAACAGAAAACCTGGCTGGATTATAGATCAATCCATTCTACGTTACAATGCTCAACAATCCAATGATAACCATACTAATTCTTTCACCAAGCAAGACTCTATTATAAGCTGACAAGCTAAATTGCTACCACAACGTGCTAACACCATCATCTCCCAAAAAATGCTACAGGAAAAGTCATCCGTTCTTCAAGCTCATTTATCAAGGATTGCAGATTTTCTTCTTCCAGGATGCAATATTTGGTGGCACTTCGATGGCGAAAATGTTGTTTTTCATGATAGTATACAGGAGCCAAGTTCCAGACCAGATGGACCTTTCCTTTCAAACTTCCGTTCAACTACCCTGAAAAAAGAAATATCTAAAATAAACATTCTTTGGGAACAGTGTCTTGACCATATCAAGGACAATAAACATGAACTACCAATTTCAAAATTAAAGATAATGAAGAATGGAAAACTGGTTTTCTTACACATACAGCATAAATTGGGTAAAATAACTAAATACCAGAAATTAAAGAAACTATAAACTAAGAGTCTGTGAAAAACAAATATAGAACATTTACTACGAGATCACTTTTTTCACAAGAGGTCTTTCAAATATAGATGACTAGTTGTTTTTTTAACTTGGCTATCAAAATATAAGAAATTTTCAATAAATAGTTTGGTATACTTTATCAGCATATTTTGTACTCACATTTCTCTGTGGATGTTTTTACACCGTTATTCTTCATTCCTTCTGGAATTAAAAAAAAAACAACATAAATGTTAATACAACTCAGAAGCTGTAAGACATAACATAGTTTATATTTATTTGCAGAAGACCCATTATCAGAAAATTCCAGCCAGGCATCAGATCCCATCATTCCTGGTGCGTTTCAAATTTAATGATGTACATTAAAAACAATGTAAAAAAGTAGTGTATGCATTTTCATAACCAAGTCAGCAAATGAGAATAAGATATATATGTAAATGGTTGGGAAACCAATTGAAAAAGTAGTTTATTACAGGGCTCGACAATAACTTTTTTAAAAACTTGTCCCTTCGGACAAGTAACTTTCAGACTTGGAAAAAGTGATCAACAGCATTTTATCAATACTGTATGCTGAATAAAGTGCAAGTCAAGACTTGAAACTATGTCCTGCTGTACTTCATATAGCCACATACATGTAGTATAAACAAAGCACAAGAAATCATAAACAAAATTTGGAAAGAAAGTTTACTGACTGATGTGTTTACAATTAAATCGGTCCAGGAATGTCTGCCTATACAAATACATGTATATCTTAAGACGTGCATTTTTTTAATACACAGGATTTTAATAGGCAATGAATAATGTAGTTCTTGAAAGTCAAGACTTGAAAATATGAGCTGCTGTACTTGATATGGCCACATAATATAAACAAAGCACAAGAAGTCATAAACAAAAATTCGGAAAGAAAGTTTACTGACTGATGCTTTGTGTTCACAATTAAATTGGTCCAGGAATGTCTGCCTATACAAATACATGTATATCCTAAGACGAGCATGCATTGTTTTAATACACAGGATTCTAATAGGCAATGAATAATGTAGTTCTGGAAAGTCAATCCATGTAAAAATATTGGGCACATGGACATTATTTATTTCAAGTTTCAGAAGTTAATTAAAATATCAGCATACTACATGTATATTCTAAACTAAAGCTTTTCTTTGTAATGCACAATTACTAGTGAAACTTGCACTTAATGAAGGTTTGGTTCAATTGGCACCAATTTAAAAAAGAAACTTCAGATTTTCTTTTACATGTACAAGTACATGCTTACTAGTATTAATGTATTATTAAGAGTAGTTTAAGAAGAAAAGACATCCATTTTCTGACATTTAACCTGTCTTTTGCACTGAATACAACAAGCTTATTGCCAAGTAATGTTTTAATGCAGCCTAACCTGGACTGATTAAAATTGTGTGGTGGGAGGTGGGGAATGCAGCCAAAATATAAAAAATTTTGCCAGTCACAAGCCTGGAAGAAAAAGCTACACTAATACAGAGAAAAGGTTACACTACAGCATAGTTTCTGTTTGCTCTTTCTACAATTTGCAAAAGCAGCTTTTACCAAATTATAGTTTAAATAAGTAAAATACATTCAAATAGTACAGTCTGAATTGTACCTTTCAATAGATAAAAACAGATTTTAGTAATGTGGCTTTTAAATGCAGAGTGACCACAAGTTAACCTAGCTCGTATTCATTTAGAGAACAAGAGTTCATAAAAAAGTCTCAGAAATCAGAATCCTACTGCATAAACTGAAAACTTTTGTTTGTGATGTCTTGAAATACCATGCAACATAAAAATTGTTTTCTGAATCACTTACATATAAAATACCAGAATCCATCATCAACTGGTCTTCATATTCAAAATCTGTTTTGAACTGGTTTAAACATCCAACACTAGATGAAAAAAAAGGAAACACTATTATCACCAGATGATATGTACATGTATAGTATACATTACTTTCAAATCTGTCCCATTTACTAGACCCATTATTTTAAAAATGTACAATCTGCCTGAATGACTGAATTGATGTTAGATGTACATGTAATTTACACTCTTATATGAATACGATTCGAAAATGTTTGTTCTAAGCTTGAATGATGAATCAGAATTTTAAAAATATTAATAATTGTGGTGCCAGCTACATTAAAAAAAACATTCTACGAAAGACAAAAATTTTGCACTTTTATTGCAACACGTCCACCGGTTTTATTGCCTAATACACTGATCACTTGGTCTTCACTGTATAAATATTAAATTCATTATTTGATTTTTTTAAGAACCATTTAAAAGTATACTGAATCTAATTAATGACCAAATCATCAGGCCCTCTAGCAACCCAGTACGAGTACAGGGTTGGACACTATCTTTTAAAGTGAAAGTCTACAGGGCTAGTGTCTTGTAAAAATAAATAGCCCTCAGCAAGATTAACTACCAACCAGGGGCCACGTTTTCATATTGTTTACAGTCGTATTTTCACAATATGCTTAATGTACAAAGTCAGGGATGACGCTACTATAGTATTTGGGGTCGCCAGGCGGCCCCATTCCCCAATGGTTGAAAACACCAATTACAGAAATCGTAAATTAAAAATCCGGATGTTTTCGGGTCCGTTTCCGGTAACGTTTTTCCGATTTATTACCGGAAGTTCTAAGGAAGATACTTCCGTTTTGCACCGCATGGGTTCTTTCAGTCTTGTCTTCTTTAAGTCTGATGCTGTCAAGTTTCGTGCTTTGTGATTTGAATACTATTATATGTTGTTTGTTTTCTAAATAAAAATGAGTTATTTTAGAAATAAAACTAATATGTATTTCAATTTGATGTTTTGATTTGTTGCGTTTGATACGGAATGTTGTTGGGTTTAGACTTTTTGGAAATTTCGAAATTTCATGGCATAACTCCTATGCCTTATTGTTCCAGTGAGGTTTATATCGTGTAATATTATGGCTGAGTTGTTCTTTTGTCAGACTTATGATCATTACAATGCAGCTGAGTAGTTGTACATATTAGTGTCAGAAATTAAGTATAAAAAAACAAGGATTTCCTCAAGTTTGAACTTTAAATAATGATTTTTCCCAATGCACTGCTTTTACGCACAAAATTTCCCAATTTGTGCATTGGGGGACACGTTTCAAAAAGTCTAAAATCATTCCTGAAAGTAAAATTCAGATTGGAACAAGCTTTAACTGTTTTATATTGTTAATGGTGCGTAAACACGATAAGCGAGACACAGTGACAAAATTACGAATATTTCTTACCAAAATGGGAAAATTTCAAATTGGACATAGGGTAAAAATTCATATATACAGGTTAAATTAAACATCGCTTTTTAATTGAAACAAAGCAGAGTCGGACAGCAACTTGCAAAACCACTAGCCCATCTCAGGTACTGTAACTATCAACTAGCCCTCAAATGATTAAAAATGTTTTAAATGTACCACAACATTACTTACACAATACATCTTGAGTACTGTTTGTTTTTGTTTGTCAAAAAAGGTCATTTTTTTAGTAATTTAAGTGATTAAACAATGTTTAATTACCAAAATTTGAACAAAAATATACTGGTCACATATAAAACAATACCATACTAAGTATTTAAACAAAAAAATTGCAGCCAATGATTGGAACCAATAAAGGCAATGATATGCATGGATGTATACAGAAGGATTTCAGGGGCTGCTCTGGCTTCTAACAAGCTGGCGCCAAAAAAATCGCCAACTGCAATTTTCCGTCGCCTGTTTTGTAAAAGTGTCGCCATATTAGAAATCGCTAGATCACTATATGACACGGCGAAATTGTTTAACATGTGTGACATATTCTGTAACGTCGGACGAAATCCAAGTTTGCCGGACTCTTAATTCAATTTTTCAAAAGTTTGGTCTCGAGAAGCCCTTACACTAAATGTATTTGAATCATGAAAAGATGTGCGAGTGATTTCTTGTTGGCAGAAAACCAAAATTTTACAGTAATTTATTAGAAACATCTATTCCCGTGAATGAACATAAAACCGGAAATACTGAAAATGGAACTACGCATGTGTAAGAGTTTTCTAATTACGAAATTAAGACGGACATCCGGTCCGGAAATCGCTCAACAACGACGTCAGTTTTCATACCTGTATTTTATTAATTACATTTTTATAAAAAAAATATTACTACAAAAATATGTTTGTTTTGTTTTTTTTTTATAAATTAATTAACAGCATCAATTGTTTTATTACACGTCTACTCAAATGTGATGCCGGTAAAGCTGCTTTTCATCAGACAACTTTGTTGATTCATTTATTGCCGATTTCCGTTTAATAACTCCAAATAACACACATGTCACTGGATACTACACAATACACGTGTATTTACGACCATAGAAGCCGACAAAGGATCTTTAATGATGCAATCGCCGATTACTGATAAATTTAAAACGTGCATGCATCGTTTAACACTATAAAACATTGGCGCCAAAAAAATCGCCAGACACAATATTTTGTCGCCAAATGAAAAAAAAATCGCAATTGGCGACATTGGCGAAGCCCAGCGCGGCCCCTGGCCGATTTTAATCTTCAACCACTGGGACCATGCTGTGTGGGTTCACAGTGCTCAACTCAAAGCAGAGCTACATAGCGTGTTTGCCGGCTAGGTGGCAGATAACTTTAAGGGATGCTGCCTTCACAGTGTGTGTGTGTGGGGGGGGTGTAGGGTATAAACCTGAAAGCCTAACCACGGACCACACTGGGTTACATGTTTGGCCACACTCCTTCCTTTAGAACCTCCTCTTTTTTTTAGATGTTGACAAGAGCATGTCTGTCATAGGCACTACAAAAGGCTATCTTTTCGCCCAGGCATAGACTACCCATTACCTTATAATTTTCCATTGGCTTTCTATATTTTTACCCCTTTGGTGCATTTTCCCCTAATTGTTTTATTGTTTGCTAAATTGTCCTTGTCCTGAATATTGCCAGGGACAGACCATACTATTATAAAATGTCCCTGATATATGATATAGCCGAGACCTATAAACATCCAATCAATCAGTTCAACCACGTGTTGTGCTGAATTGTTTCTAATTAAGTCTGTAGTAAACTTATTTCGGGAGAGACATAACATCAATATGACAATAAATGAAATAATTTCATGAAAGTCATTGATTTCATTTACGAATAAGTCAAATATTTTTTTTTTATATACCACGTGCTCCGTCCAATGGTGAATCGAATATTTTAAATTCTACAAAATCTAAACAGTGTGTGTTGTTTTTGTTTGCTGGAAAATAAAATAAGTAAATCAAACTTACCAAATTTTGAATATAATTTGCGGCAACTTCTTTACAGCTATGGAAAACAACTAATATTCTGTGGTTAATTAGGACAGGTGCTCTCTCGGCTGTGGTTAAGCTTCTCGGGGACGTTGAAAAGTAAAGCTCGATGTTGATTGGCTGATCAGTGGCAGTTGTTGAAGCGGTAATTTTTAACAAAGTTACGTTCAAAAACACCGTTTTATTAAAAATAAATACAGATTTTTACATTTTATACACTATTTCATCATATAGCAACATTCTTTTCTGATGGGTTTCTTGGAAAATTCAGAATTGCTTCACATTTAACATAGACGCTGAGTTGATCGTAGCCGCCATGTCATGCATAATAATGAGTTGAATACACGGTTATCTCCCATTGAAACAAATCGCGAAAACAGCCTTAACATACCCGCGTTGAAAACATTTATATAAAGCGGATAAATGACGGATGGAAAGTGATGTCAAGAGCTCACCCTGATTTTCAATCAAGTGAACAAAAAACCTTTTTTTAATTATATTAATAAAGCTGCTCAATGAACCATAAGAAATAGATACTAACTAAACATTTGCAATTCAAATAAACAGTTGATTGAACTTATTTCTGTATTCAAACAGATAACTGAGAAAGCTGAAATCTTACCACAACTCTAATAAAACTGTTAATTTATTATGAAGTAAAAGGATGCTTCATCTTAGATCAATGACTTATTGATGGAATGTTAGTTTTTAACATCCAGTGAACAATATGCGAGCTATATTCACGATGAAAACAAGTTAGAACACAATAAATTAACAAGGACAAGGTTTGTACTAACGAGAACTAATTTTTGACTTTTACTAATATTGGGTAGTGACAGAGAATTCAGTGCAAACATATAATAATGCAACCGTACATACATGATGGCATACCTGCATCACCTTGACAGTTTCCATCAAATTTATTTGATACTGTCGTTGGATTGTTTCATCTAAAGGACGTACTGCAGCATCATTCAACTTCTGTTTAAATTCAGGTTCCCTACCTTGTGCCTTTGCTAGTACCATAATAGACTTTTCTATGTGTGCTTTGTTTATCTGGTAATCATGATCTGAAATCTTTCCTTCAGTAGCATGTCCATATGACTCGTTCCTAAACTTTATCAACTCATCAACTGCTAGGCGTTCAGAAGATCCATAAGGAATAATGGTTGTAAAATTCAATAAGAAACATCTTGTTAGTGTCAGATCCAACTGATTATAACTTATATTGGGGTTGGCAGGACAACAACAGTGCTTTGTCTGACTGTTCTGCTTATGTCCTGGTAACTTGACTGTAGTATCTAGCAGGATGTCCAGTTGAGCAGGATTGAGGATTCTATTAATATTTCGGAAGACTGGCGTTGTGCTACCTGGAGGACACATACAACAAGATTTTTTGTTATAGCACAAGTGATATATCTCATGTTGTTTTGCTCGTATGAGTTGCAACAGGGTAATTCCTTGTTTTGTCAAGTCATAACATAGTAATCCTGTAAGTGATTCATTAGTGTGATCCACTATTAAAGTTGCCTTACGATAAAAATTTTCTCTTTCGGTATTTGTCATACTGCTGTACAGCTGTTACCAAGACTGAAATATATAAGGACGCTATAATTATATTGTATTCTGAAACAAGATGATTAATCAGTGAAACTGATGAGTGCTCCCCAAATGTTAAATGATGTTAAAGTCTTAGTACAAACAACCAATTAAAGGGTGGATACCTTTTTACTAATCAAACTTTTCATGCTAAATACAAATGTATCATCGTTGGTAAATTAAGCAAATAATTGTAAAATCATATTAAAAAAACACCAAAAACATAAACAACATAAGGTTTCAACAACAGTCAAAATGTAACCTTAATTTCAATGCAGCCACCCAAATGTGGCACTTCTAGTGATTATCACTTGTGCCAGATAATTTGTATTGGAAAATTTGGTTTGTGACATTTTTTGGTTATGGAATAATATTTTATTATATGTTCGGAATGCCAATAAAATTATCATTAACTAAACTAATTTAGACTGATTTCAAAAATCCACATAACAAAATGCTAGCCACCAAATGTTTACTAGGAAAAAATCCACTTTTTCCACTTTTTATTAATCATAATAAAAAAGATGCACCAACAAAATCTAGAACTTTTAAGGCTAAAGATTACCATTATAGCTAAATTGAAATATTGCAATTGATACCTATTTTTAATTTTTGTCACAGTGAAGATCTAACACAATCATATTACAAGTAATCTGAAATTAAACTTTGATATAAATATTATCTGATGAAAATTTTTTGCGTCCTCCAAAATATTAACCAATCAAAAATAATCTTTCCTTAAGGTCGGTTGTTGACTGAAGACAATGGTTCATTTTGGTAAATGCCAGAGAGATTTTAAATAATAGCAAAGGATTCTCCAACATAAAAAGTTGGTGAAGCCGACTTTTTATACATAACATTTTGCAATGAGCAGTCGCATTATTAAACTGTTCCAAGGACAAGACACTAGAATCTCAAACAGAAGTCAGCAAAACAGATATGTGTGCTGGGGTACTGTCGTGATAATAAAACAATTGATGTCGATTCATGTGGAGCTATTGAGAGAAAGGACCTGTTTATCAATATAAGTGCACGTAAGACTACGAAGACCACCCTCTCTACGTCTTAATGTAATATTATTGTTCAAACTGATAACATAACAACAGTGGTTGGGGATCGTGCTTGATTTGCTTGTTTGTTGGAATGATGTTTAAAGCCACTTTCAGCTATTTTTCAGCTTTGTCGTGACGTCCAATTTTTATTGGGGGAGTAAGCCGGAGTAACCGGATAGTACCCAGACATTCGGTCGGAAAACTGGCAATCCTAGTCAATTAAGATTGGATCGAGTACACCCTGAGCGCAGTGAGACTGGAAATCGCATTCTCAATGCTGACAGACCACGTGATCAATATAAAACGAACGACCTTAACTAACCGGCCTAATTTCTATTAAAGATATATTTCAAACTCTATAAGAAAAATGTAGTTTTTTACAAAAATAAAAGGAAGCTCACCTGTTGACATAACTAAAGTGCTGCTCTGTAATCCAAAATGTATCGATAAAATAATTTTTATTAAAGCTTGAAATAAATGTGATACAGCTGAAAAAATGCTGAAAGTGGCGTTAAATATCATTCAAACAAACAAACACAATCTTTCAAATTATTTAATTATTTATTACAAATTACAAATGATGTTTAGAGGTTAAATATCTCAAGGTCATTTAATATAGATGTTCTTTTTAATGCATGTCATATCATAAGTGGATTTCATATTAGGCGTTCTTTAGAACGACTAAACTTATTTTTTTATATTTATATGTTACGTTCTTCAGTCTGGACAGCTTACTATATGTTTTGTTGCTTTGATTTGTGATATGTGGCATATAGGTCTAATCACTGAAACAGTGACGTTAGCGATGGGACGTCATCTCCTAAAACCCAGAAAGTTTGTGAACATTTTTCCTCCGACACCGTAAAAGATGTGGCTTTGCAACTTCTTCCAGTCTTCATTCCAGAAGTGCGCAACATGTTCTTTTGTCGCAGTTCGAATTTCACTTCATCTTATGAAGTTATGACCTATTACATATTTACTATTAGAGACATGCTAATATATTTCAAGACATAGAGGACATAAAGACCCTCGTGATATTTAACCTTGAAAATAAACTGAAGGTCAAAAAATCAAGGTTATGTCTTAATTTTGACCTCTGCATGTGTTTATTTGTCCTCTAAAATCATAAGATACAGAAAAGAGTGCAAAATGTCGACCATTAACTTTGTCCCATTTAAAGAAAAAAGGACTTGAAGTCATGTTATTGGAATTATATCCAATAATATGTGTCAATTATTGGTGTTTTACACATTCCTCATAAACTAGAAATGAAAGAGGCATGAGTTCTAACCATTGACAGTCAAGAACTTTGACCTTCCAAATAAACACAAGGTTAAAGATCGATCACGTTCTAAATTTTTCTTACTGGTGTGTATTGTTCGCGCCGTTATGGAATCAGTCCGCTCATTTTGAAATCAATTCTAAGGTTTACTAAAGTACGGGGAAAGCCCTCAATTTTTCATTTAAAATTTGATCTTTTCATTCTTCTGATTATTATTAATAGCTTTCCCGTCTATAGGACGTAAGGCCTTTACTGTATTTCTTCTATAAATTATTTTATTTTAATTATTTTACGTTTTACCATTATAGAAGGAAAAACATTTGAAGCTGTGTTCAGTTAGTGGACTGGATAAATAATGAACAGATCCATAGCAAGCGGGATAGCGTTCGGTTTGATACTTTTAAACCAAATCTAGAAAACCGAAGCGGGCGTCTTCCCATATGCAGAGATATATTCTAGGACAAACTTCGAGATAACTACACTAAGTACGTGAAAGTACCATGTGTAATGCTCAATATAAAATTATTTATTGATATATTTTCAAGACCATTTCGTTCCATATGGAAATTTCAATATAAAATTATCTTTAGGAATATTTTGCGACCATTTAAACATTTTTTTTTGCTATACATTTTCTGTTTGTAGGTCTGGATCCGAGAATGTGGGACTTTTTTTTCTTCAATTTGTTTATTCCAAGAGTGACACAAGTTACTATTTTAGGAATATCGCTAAAAGTTGCATTTGTTTTTATCTCTTACCCAGCCTCACATGAAGCAATTTCGTAAACTACTGACTTTTTTCGCAAGATTAAATCAAAGTCACAATAGGGCGGCGGTAACTAAGGTACAGATCTTCGATCGGAGATTTAAGGGTCCACCCTATTCATTTTTTAGACTTTATAAATTGGGGTCTAATCATATATTGAATTTAGCCAGGTCCTATTCATATATTTTAATTTGTACATCCAAACAAATGTTATTGATTTGGGAAGTGTTATGCTGTTGAGTTGTAGATTCTTTTATATCTCAAAACACCAGAAAACATGCAAAGATAGGCATATATAAATGTTGTGTTCATGATAAATAAATGAAAATTTGATTTTTAAGACAAATTAACTTAAATTTACATACACATCATAGTTTTAATTTTATTAATGAAATATAATACATGTAATTACATGTATGTCTTTATCAGCACAATTCTTCAATTCTAATACAATCAAAATTCATGTTAGCTCTCTACTTTCTGATCGTATTTTTTCGTAATTGTTTTACATCTAAAGCACACACAAACAAATTTGTTTAATGGTACAAAACTGATATTTCGGATGTTTTTATTGCCTTTGACGATCAAAGTGCATGTCTGATCATATTTAAGTGTCGCTAAAAAGTTACAGTGCACTTGCCATTACCTAAAATAATCTGAATAATATATAAAGCGATTTGTCTTTGCGCCTGTTGACGCTTTCAATGGAAATGTATTTTTTAATGATTTGTGGGGGTTTAAGGGTTTAATCCCCCCCCACACACAGTCACTACAGTCACCAGCAAATAATGTGTTTACGTATCTATAAATGAATAACAAAACTTACCTATAACTTATATAGGTTGTATAAACATAACTAGCCTTTACTTATGACTGTCGTCAGCTTTTAATGTTTGACCACATAGTTAGTCATGGAAGTACTTGTTAATAAACAGGATGTAGATATAATAACGAGGGACATAATATCCGTCATTATACATAGTTGTATTACTCATTTTAGTACATTATTTAAAATGTTGCATGATGACTATTATGAAATACTCGAGAATGATATTACGTATAAAGTGTGTTTGGTTTAGCCGATGACTGTTTTTTCATATATCTTGTAAAAAAGTCATGCTCGTATGGGTTTAGTCAAAATTGTTCTTTTTTCGTTTATAAAGACAAGACGCTAATTCAGCAATAACTTACAAGGGGATATGTTAGAGTATTAAGTCTCCTTTTTATAGAGTATAAAGCTTGATGTATATAATGATATTCATCCCTTACATCGTTTTGTCTACACATATTACAGATGCGAATATTTCTGGTTATGTTTGTCCATCTGCCATCTTCTATTGAAAATCTATGATTTACTGTTGGAAACTTACTTAAGTCAATAATCATTTTGTCATCTAACAATTTAAAATACTCTTCTAGTTTAAGGACATTTTAAAAATGTCTATAATTCAGAGTTTTTGGTGAATTTTGTACAATCATTCCAGGTTTGAATTAGTTGGTCCCTAAGATTTTATTTTACGAGATATTTACCAATCCGTGTTAATAAAAATTTGAGTGTCATAAACATATGATAGTCCGCATGCATTCAATATTCTTTTGACATTGTTAAGGCAGTTGAATTCATTTCTTTAGTGATCTAACAAACTTAATGTCAAACTATATAACATAAAAGGGGTATTGGATTCCTTCCATCTATTAACTTAACCACAACGTTAATATAAATATCTAACGGAAAATGCCCCAGTTCACCATACATTATACATGATGGGGTAAATGCTTTCAGGTGTAATAACAATTTACAAAATTTTAGGTGAACGTTTTCAAGTTTTTCAAGACTATGTCAAGGTTCCCGAATCCCCAAACCTCGGAGCCATACAGTTAGACTGGTTTCACCATTTTGTCAAAGAGATAGCATGAAATGGATAAATTATTTGATCTGGCTAGTTTAAGTAATTCATGCAATGCTTTTGTGGCTTTCTTAAAAGCTACCCGTTTGCCTACATTAAATGAGCCATATCTTGACAATGTAACACCTAAAAAAATAAATTCTTGAACCAATTCTAGCTCATGGCTATCAAAGTAAAATTTAAGTCTGTTTGGTATGTGTCCTTTAGAAAATATCATTATTTTTGTTTTATCAATATTAACATTAAACTTAAAGCTTTTGCAGTAATCTGAAAAAGCATCTAAAAGATTTTGCATACCATTTTCATCTTCGGCCAACAAAACAGTATCATCAGCATATAACAATGAAAATTGTCGAATATATATACTCCATAATTTATCGAAAGACTTTCCGAAGTCAATAAAACAACAAAACATCTTTTCTTTTCGATAAATTCAATAATTCAAATAACACAAACAGAAAAAAACAGACCAGCGGTGGTAGAATAATTCTTCCGAGAATTCATTATTTAGCTATAGTTAGCTTTTTAACCCATTTTATCTTAAATATCAAGTATTTGTTGCGTTTTTCGTGCATGGAATTCCATGGATTATCATAAGGCATGTCAATTTCTGACATAAAAAAGGCGCAGCTGTAAAGTAAGAACCTAGTAAAAAATACTTATTTTACCCTACGCGCGATTTTCATATACTGAAGACAAATGTTTTTTAACAAAAGTTGAAAATACCAAATAAAATAACAATACACGTTTTAAACACGTTTTCATAGTTACTCATAGTTACTCAGCACTATTTACATAAAATTATGAAAAGTAAAAAAAGATTTTTATTCAAGATTCGGCTTTCATTATATATAACTTTTGTGTTGCATTGAACAAAAAAGACGTTGTTTTAATTAATCCCTAATTGGTGACCATGACGTCTTAGAAACTTTCATAAACTGACGTCCAAACAACAACAAGATTTTGAAGAGGCAGATGTATCGGTCCACTGGCACTAAAAGGAACATTACACTGGGGCGATGATCTGCCTTGTTGCACATAACGAGTTAAATTCAATCTTGATTAGATCGTTAAGGTTTTGTCACGGGAAGATAATTATGTTATTTAAATTGATATTGGAAGCTTTCCTATTTGTGTGTTCAGATATTTTATTCGTTGCATTATCATATATCATTCATACATATGTATATATATTCATCATTTAATACTAATGCTTGCTAATCAGCCGTATAAGGGTGGTTTTAAAAAAATGACCCCAACAGGTTATGGTTCTCTAATTTTGTCAAATTAATAGATATATTACTTCTAAATAGTTTAAAATGTATGTCTAGATGTGGGAAACATGTCTGCAAAAAATTTTAAAGATATCTCAGAAAACAAAAAAGTGATACCAAAAAACATGTTAAAATTGTCAGGAGTGCAACACTTTCTTGTGACACTTCATAAAAATGTCATTTTTTAAAAGGTCACCAAACTGTCAAATCAATATGTGCATAATTCTTTTTTAATTACAAAGTTTCATGTGTAAACTTAGTGAGAGATATCAAAAGAAAGTATGTTGCATTTTAAAAAGTATGAAAACATTGTTTTGAAAAAAAACTACCCTGTCATGAATGCAACACAAATTTAAGCAGCGTTGCATTAACTTCTGTATAGAAATTGTTTCCTTTTGTTTTCAATAATTAAACCAAAAGAAAATCATAAAATATACCTTTGCTGCATCAAAGAAGTCACTGCAATATACTATAAAACTGGTAATCTGATCAGGGACACCAAATAAAACAGAGCACCCTCAACTGTCAGGAGTGCTACAAATGACATTTTTAGATATATTTTCTTTGTAATGTGACTTATTTTGTGTTTTTCTTTACTTTTTAGCAGAAGATATACAGAAACATTGAATAAATATTTCAGATTGCTGAAAAATACCTTTTACACTAATTTTTTTAATGTCAGGAGTGCAGCAGTTTTTTTATTGATCTTCAACTGTATCATAATATGAAATATTTTATGAAGATTTATTTATTATAATAATTTTAATTTAAGTTAAGGAAACTTTTCTTAGAAATTAAGTGTTACAATAGCATTTTATGAGCGTAAAATTTGATAAAAATTCATATTTTGTGTACAATTTAGTTGTGCCTCATATTGATACCAACTGTTTTTTATAATCTGGAGACATATTCCAACAGCTAATTCTTTTATATGTTCATTTTTCAATTGGCATTAAAAAAATAAATTGTTGAAAAACATATCAGTTCATTTATCTTAGATGTCATGTTTTAAATGTCATACATGTAAATGTTGCACTCCTGACACAATATTTAAAAGAATAAATGATTGCAACTATACTGCAAAATTATGGTTCTTCATATGGATGGAAAAAAGACTACAATATACAATTATAGCCTTTTGGTGAGGTCGATAAAAACATGTATCGACTGAACCCTAAAAGGCTATAATTGTTTTATTATAATACCATGGAAATGTTTTGTAGATTTTTCATTCTTTTAGTCAAATTGAATGAGTTGTTTGTAAGAACAGTTTTGATTGGCTCTTTGCAAATCTATACGCCCAATCAGAATGAGGTTTTTAAAGAATTGGGAAGCACATATTTATTTTTAGAAAGTCTTAGCCTGTCAACTTTCTAAGTTTAGAAACAGTTACTCATCAAACTTTTTCAAGTTTATTTTTGGAAAATCTTATTTTACCAACGATTTACAGTTTAATCATGTGACCTGATTTGACTAATCAAATCTTTTAAATTACACAGTATTATAATAATTGGGAATGGTGTCTCTAGATTATAGAAACAGTTGGTATCAATATGATAGCCAACTAAAAAATCTGAAGCTCAATTTTAAACAAACTGCTACAGCCCTGACATTAAAAAATGAATGTAAAAGGTATTATCATTCATCTGAAATATGTATTCAATGCTTCTGTGTAGCTTCTGCTGAAAAATAAAGAGAAAACACAAAAAAGTGAACTTATAAAGAAAACATATCTTAGAACATGTTATTTGTGCACTCCTGACAGTTGAGGGTGCCCTGTTTTACTTGGTGGCCCTGGTCAGATTACCAGTTTTAGGGTATCTTGATGTGACTGCTTTGATGCAGCAAAGGTATATTTATGATTTTCTTTTGGTTTATTTATTGAAAACAAAAGGAAAAAATTTCTACACAGAAGTTAATGCTGCTTAAATTTGTGTTGCATTCATGACCTGGTAGTTTTTTTTTCAAAGCAATGTTTTCATACTTTTTAAAATGCAACATATTTTCTTTTTATATCTCTCAATAAGTTAACACATAAAAATTGTGTAACAAAAAAAAGAATTATGCACATATTGCTAGATTTGACAATTTTGTGACCTTTTATAAAATGACATATTTAGGTGTCACAGAAAAGTGTAGCACTCGTGACAATTTTGGCATAACATTTTTGTTTTCTGATATATTATCAAGATGCAGACATGTTCCATACAACTAGACATACATTTTTAACTATTTCGAAATAATTTGACAAAATTAGAGGACCATAATCTGTTGGGGTTATTTTTTAAACATCTTATATATTAATTTTGTTCTTTCTCAAATATCCTATTGAAAATGTTACAGATATATACCGTAATGTTACAGATATATGACATTTGTTCCCAGCAATATCACAAAATTACCTCAGTACTTTTTTTAAGAATGTATTTTCTTCTTTTATTTGTTTATTATACAGAAGTGTACCAAAACGCTGCCTTTTTTAGCGTTTGACTCCAGCATCAAGTTTGTGCGTCCAAATTCATTCGTCAATAAAACAAACGTGACATTTCCAATAAATAAAATTTGAAAATTGGATTTTTTTACAAATGTATTTACTCGGAAAATAATTTCTCATAGTTCTTAAGAAAAATAGCAAAGAAAACCGACCGAACAACGAGAGCCAAGAGTCAAGGGACAGTTACAAATCCGGATATAGACAAACGAAACACAAAAAGCAAAAACTGCTCCAGACAAGTAAGCAGTGCCTGCCTCTAATTCGACACCCGTCGAGTTACTCATTGTCATGTCTATGGAAAAGTCAAATCTAGGAATAGGAATACTACCTATGACTCAGCGAAAATGTCAGATCGTATTTGAGACACTGATTTCCCATAACGATCAATTAAGTCATAGTTGCGACCATAGAACGCAGCGTTACTTAAAAATGGCATAAAAATGGGCGTATAGATAAATAGAGCACATTTTATTCATCAACAGAAGAGTGGTATTGATTTCAACAGCTGTTTTGTTTGTGTTTCAGACTGCACTGGTACTCGAAGCAAAAGTTCAGTCTACGGACAAACATCAACCGTTGACCAAGATTACAGTCAATAACGCTTAAGCTCACCTAACCCAACGGGCCGTGTAAGCTGTTCTGATCACCGCAGACGACGTTGTCGACGGCAGCGGTAGACTTTTCTCATTAAAATCCGCTACAAAGCTAGTTTTATGTTGTCGTTTCGACTTCACTCAAAAGAATGGCACACCTAGATACACATATCTGTTTTTAGGAGGTACAAATCATATTTCGTAAAGGACCACTCTGATTTGAACCAAATGTTCTCTGTTACTGAAATCATCGGAAAACTTGACTTTCTGATTGATAACATATTTGTAATGTTTGGTGGACGTAGTTTTCAACAGACCGTCGACATTTCAATGGTTACATGTTGTGTGTGTTTGATTTCTTGCTGACTTATCTTCTACACGTATGTCTTGGATTTTATAAAAGTGCTTCTTAACAACAATGATAAAACAAGCCATCTGTTCAATTTAAAATTCCGCTACATAGAAGACGATCTTTCATTGAATAATCCAAAATTCAGTGACTTCTTTGATCGCATCTACCCAACTTGGAATTAAGGATACCACAGAGACCGATATGTCTGCCTCATACCTTGACCTACATCTAGTAATTGACAATGAAGGTGGGTTAAGAACCAAAGTTTACGACACCTTAGATGATTTATATTTTACTATTGTAAATGATTTCATTTTTGTGTGGCAAAATTCCAGCAGTGCATGGAATATTTATCTTCCAATTGATCAGGTAGTCGAGTATTTCCTATCCAGATTTACTTGATAGAGAGTTTCAACTGACTGGAAAGCTGCTTAACTAATTCACTTAAAAAAATTATTCACACGTTAAACGACTTTTGTCATCATTACTTAGTTGACCTTGATGACACATGTGTGTCAAGAATAATTATTGATTCGTTCTATTTGTTGTTATCACCTTACTTGATTATGACTACCCCCAGGATATGACTCCTTTGCTGGATTTAAACATGAATGAAATGACGGGTGCCTCACTTGGAGCAGGACGCTTACACTTCCGGAGCACCTGAACTTACCCCGTTTTTAAGTGGGATTCGTGTTACTTAATTTTAGGTTTTTATATATAGTGTGTGTGTTTGTTTTGTTGTCCTTGAAGTCACGTTTCCAGAATACTCCTAGGTATCTTCGATTCTTTTTTTTATACCATGGTCACAGACTTCAATGAACTATTTATATACCTAAACTCATTTATTTGTACACTAATTTGCAACATAATATCCATGTGTTTATTTTACTGAATTGTCAATTGGAGGCAATAGTTTGATACAATTGATGTAGGAACTGTTGACTGATATTTGATTTTTATTTTGATCAGTGTAGAAACGTACTTCGTATCAAACAAACAATTGTTTCCACGTTTTGCTTCAAGTAGCCCTGGTGTTTCACGAAGAGAAAATTTCCATGTAACTTATTACAGCCAAGAACCAGAATTACTAAAATTATGTAATGCTGGCGTGACATAGAAAACTGTACAAATCTTTATTCAACTGTCTTGCATTTATTTATTTTAAGGCTTATTGATATCCGCTTGATTTGGTAAAAATGTGCGAGACAGTTTACTTAGACCTACTTCTAGAAATAGACTCAGGAAAACTACAAACTAGGCATTACGACAAGCGTGATGACTTCAACCTTCCAATTGTCAACTTCCCGTTCATCGACAGCAACATTCCAGCAGCTCCAGCGTTAGGTGTGTACATTTCACAACTTATACGTTATTCTAGATCCTGCGATCGTTATTCAGATTTTCTAGACCGATCATTGCTGTTGACTGCTAAACTACTCAAACAAAGGTTTGTTGTACCTAGGTTGATGTTAGCTCTCCAGAAGTTCTATGGTCGGCACCACGACTTAATTGATCGTTACGGGAAATCAGTGTCTCAAATGCGATCTGACATTTTCGCTGAGTCATAGGTAGTGTTTCCTATTCCTGGATTTGACTTTTCCCTAGACAAGACAATGAGTTACTCGACGGGTGTCTAATTAGAGGCAGGCACTGCTTACTCGTCCGAAGCACCTGAGTGCACCCATGGTTTTATCGGGTTCGAGTTACTCTCTTTCTGTGTTTTATGTTTTTGATTTTTGTGTTGTGTTTGTCTGTATCCGGATTTGTAACTGTCCCTTGGTTTTTTGCTCTTGTTGTTCGGTCGGTTTTCTTTGCTACTTCTTTATACATAATGACGCACGATTAATACAATGTCATGAACTACTGGGATATTTACATATACTCCCTATTCTTCGCTAAGGTAGGATCTTGTGTGCTCACAAAATCAAATACCACCTACAGGTGCTATGTTTATCTGCAAGCCACTAACAAAACAGACGCTCTGTTTAACTGATAACATTTTTTTTCAACTGCCAGTGAATAATAAAACATACACTTTGTTCGATTGCCACTAGGCAATTAAACAAATATTATTTCGTCTGCCAGCCAATAAAAAAGCAGAGACTGGGTTAGAATGTTCAATGTAACAATGAATGAAGGTAATACCAATAAATGGGGGAAATAACAAAGTACCGCACAACAAGGAAACTGTCAAAAAAGACGATCCACGAAAAAGGCAAATTCCAGAACCAACAGCCAACAGATATAGCAACTACATCAAAGGTCTTGATTTGGAACAGACATTTCAAAAGAAAAGGCAGTTAATCCAGGTTTATGGCGTGCCAAACCTCCCGCTACAGTATGTGGGGTGGTTTATTTGAAGCAAATGGATGGGTATCATATACCACTTGTAAGAAATATGAGTATCTATTAATCATCTCAGCACAATCATTGTATAATAAACTCTAAAAATTGGGGAAACAATCTGCAATCATATTTTCAAACGAGATATTTGTCAACTAGGAAATGGTATCTAAATTAAAACTTATTAAAGGCGCGAACGAGTGGTTGTTTCTTGTGACCTTGGTTTATATATTTTATTCCGAAGATTTTAGTGACGTTTGTAAAAATCAGTATAATCGCTGCAAGCTCTGGCATACATGCTTTGTTAAAAATATAGACACCGTATGCAGGAGAAGCTGGAATATTGCTGCATAAGTTTATTTTTTATAATTTATTTTGAAATTAAAATCGTCTCATTTGTGCTAATATGATCGTTGATGTCATATTCGAGGTGTAACTGATGTAAATGGAGCTGTTTCAACAGTCATTAAAATAAAGCGACACTTTGTCCAACATCTGTCACTTAACCAAACATAATGTTCATATACTAGCGAACAATACAACAAACACTATAATAAACTACCAGCCACCAATAAAACAAATAAAAAAGACACTATATGTCAAATACCAACCAGCAAACAATGAACCTGACACAGAAAACAACCAGTCAACAATAAAACAAATAAAACAGACAAAATGTTTTAAATACAAGCCAGCAAACAATGAACCTGACACTGAAAACTACCAGTCAACAATAAAACAAATAAAACAGACAAAATGTTTTAAATACAAGCCAGCAAACAATGAACCTGACACTGAAAACTACCAGTCAACAATAAAACAAATAAAACAGACAAAATGTTTTAAATACAAGCCAGCAAACAATGAACCTGACACTGAAAACTACCAGTCAACAATAAAACAAATAAAACAGACAAAATGTTTTAAATACAAGCCAGCAAACAATGAACCTGACACTGAAAACTAACAGTCAACAATAAAACAAATAAAACAGACAAAATGTTTTAAATACAAGCCAGCAAACAATGAACCTGACACTGAAAACTACCAGTCAACAATAAAACAAATAAAACAGACAAAAGGTTTTAAATACAAGCCAGCAAACAATGAACCCTGACACTGAAAACTACCAGTCAACAATAAAACAAATAAAACAGACAAAATGTTTTAAATACAAGCCAGCAAACAATGAACCTGACACTGAAAACTACCAGTCAACAATAAAACAAATAAAACAGACAAAATGTTTTAAATACAAGCCAGCAAACAATGAACCTGACACTGAAAACTACCAGTCAACAATAAAACAAATAAAACAGACAAAATGTTTTAAATACAAGCCAGCAAAACAATGAACCTGACACTGAAAACTACCAGTCAACAATAAAACAAATAAAACAGACAAAATGTTTTAAATACAAGCCAGCAAACAATGAACCTGACACTGAAAACTACCAGTCAACAATAAAACAAATAAAACAGACAAAATGTTTTAAATACAATCCAGCAAACAATGAACCTGACACTGAAAACTACCAGTCAACAATAAAACAAATAAAAACAGACAAAATGTTTTAAATACAAGCCAGCAAACAATGAACCTGACACTGAAAACTACCAGTCAACAATAAAACAAATAAAACAGACAAAATGTTTTAAATACAAGCCAGCAAACAATGAACCTGACACTGAAAACTACCAGTCAACAATAAAACAAATAAAACAGACAAAATGTTTTAAATACAAGCCAGCAAACAATGAACCTGACACTGAAAACTACCAGTCAACAATAAAACAAATAAAACAGACAAAATGTTTTAAATACAAGTCAGCAAACAATGAACCTGACACTGAAAACTACCAGTCAACAATAAAACAAATAAAACAGACAAAATGTTTTAAATACAAGCCAGCAAACAATGAACCTGACACTGAAAACTACCAGTCCAACAATAAAACAAATAAAACAGACAAAATGTTTTAAATACAAGCCAGCAAACAATGAACCTGACACTAAAAACTACCAGTCAACAATAAAACAAATAAAACAGACAAAATGTTTTAAATCAAGCCAGCAAACAATGAACCTGACACTGAAAACTACCAGTCAACAATAAAACAAATAAAACAGACAAAATGTTTTAAATACAAGCCAGCAAACAATGAACCTGACACTGAAAACTACCAGTCAACAATAAAACAAATAAAACAGACAAAATGTTTTAAATACAAGCCAGCAAACAATGAACGTACACTGAAAACTACCAGTCAACAATAAAACAAATAAAACAGACAAAATGTTTTAAATACAAGCCAGCAAACAATGAACCTGACACTGAAAACTACCAGTCAACAATAAAACAAATAAAACAGACAAAATGTTTTAAATACAAGCCAGCAAACAATGAAACGTACACTGAAAACTACCAGTCAACAATAAAACAAATAAAACAGACAAAATGTTTTAAATACAAGCCAGCAAACAATGAACCTGACACTGAAAACTACCAGTCAACAATAAAACAAATAAAAACAGACAAAATGTTTTAAATACAAGCCAGCAAACAATGAACCTGACACTGAAAACTACCAGTCAACAATAAAACAAATAAAACAGACAAAATGTTTTAAATACAAGCCAGCAAACAATGAACCTGACACTGAAAACTACCAGTCAACAATAAAACAAATAATCAGACAAAATGTTTTAAATACAAGCCAGCAAACAATGAACCTGACACTGAAAACTACCAGTCAACAATAAAACAAATAAAACAGACAAAATGTTTTAAAGACAAGCTAGCAAACAATGAACCTGACACTGAAAACTACCAGTCAACAATAAAACAAAATAAAACAGACAAAATGTTTTAAATACAAGCCAGCAAACAATGAACCTGACACTGAAAACTACCAGTCAACAATAAAACAAATAAAACAGACAAAATGTTTTAAATACAAGCCAGCAAACAATGAACCTGACACTGAAAACTACCAGTCAACAATAAAACAAATAAAACAGACAAAATGTTTTAAATACAAGCCAGCAAACAATGAACCTGACACTGAAAACTACCAGTCAACAATAAAACAAATAAAACAGACAAAATGTTTTAAATACAAGCCAGCAAACAATTAACCTTACACTGAAAAGTACCAGTCAACAATAAAACAAATAAAACAGACAAAATGTTTTAAATACAAGCCAGCAAACAATGAACCTGACACTGAAACTACCAGTCAACAATAAAACAAATAAAACAGACAAAATGTTTTAAATACAAGCCAGCAAACAATGAACGTACACTGAAAACTACCAGTCAACAATAAAACAAATAAAACAGACAAAATGTTTTAAATACAAGCCAGCAAACAATGAACCTGACACTGAAAACTACCAGTCAACAATAAAACAAATAAAACAGACAAAATGTTTTAAATACAAGCCAGCAAACAATGAACCTGACACTGAAAACTACCACGTCGACAATAAAACAAATAAAACAGACAAAATGTTTTAAATACAAGCCAGCAAACAATGAACCTTACACTGAAAACTACCAGTCAACAATAAAACAAATAAAACAGACAAAATGTTTTAAATACAAGCCAGCAAACAATGAACCTGACACTGAAAACTACCAGTCAACAATAAAACAAATAAAACAGACAAAATGTTTTAAATACAATCCAGCAAACAATGAACCTGACACTGAAAACTACCAGTCAACAATAAAACAAATAAAACAGACAAAATGTTTTAAATACAAGCCAGCAAACAATGAACGTACACTGAAAACTACCAGTCAACAATAAAACAAATAACACAGACAAAATGTTTTAAATACAAGCCAGCAAACAATGAACCTTACACTGAAAACTACCAGTCAACAATAAAACAAATAAAACAGACAAAATGTTTTAAATACAAGCCAGCAAACAATGAACCTGACACTGAAAACTACCAGTCAACAATAAAACAAATAAAACAGACAAAATGTTTTAAATACAATCCAGCAAACAATGAACCTGACACTGAAAACTACCAGTCAACAATAAAACAAATAAAACAGACAAAATGTTTTAAATACAAGCCAGCAAACAATGAACGTACACTGAAAACTACCAGTCAACAATAAAACAAATAAAACAGACAAAATGTTTTAAATACAAGCCAGCAAACAATGAACCTTACACTGAAAACTACCAGTCAACAATAAAACAAATAAAACAGACAAAATGTTTTTAAATACAAGCCAGCAAACAATGAACCTGACACTGAAAACTACCAGTCAACAATAAAACAAATAAAACAGACAAAATGTTTTAAATACAATCCAGCAAACAATGAACCTGACACTGAAAACTACCAGTCAACAATAAAACAAATCAAACAGACAAAATGTTTTAAATACAAGCCAGCAAACAATGAACGTACACTGAAAACTACCAGTCAACAATAAAACAAATAAAACAGACAAAATGTTTTAAATACAAGCCAGCAAACAATGAACCTTACACTGAAAACTACCAGTCAACAATAAAACAAATAAAACAGACAAAATGTTTTAAATACAAGCCAGCAAACAATGAACCTGACACTGAAAACTACCAGTCAACAATAAAACAAATAAAACAGACAAAATGTTTTAAATACAAGCCAGCCAAACAATGAACCTGACACTGAAAACTACCAGTCAACAATAAAACAAATAATCAGACAAAATGTTTTAAATACAAGCCCAGCAAACAATGAACCTGACACTGAAAACTACCAGTCAACAATAAAAACAAATAAAACAGACAAAATGTTTTAAATACAAGCCAGCAAACAATGAAACCTGAAACTGAAAACTACCAGTCAACAATAAACAAATAAAACAGACAAAATGTTTTAAATACAAGCCAGCAAACAATGAACCTGACACTGAAAACTACCAGTCAACAATAAAACAAATAAAACAGACAAAAATGTTTTAAATACAAGTCAGCAAACAATGAACCTGACACTGAAAACTACCAGTCAACAATAAAACAAATAAAACAGACAAAATGTTTTAAATACAAGCCAGCAAACAATGAACGTACACTGAAAACTACCAGTCAACAATAAAACAGAATAAAACAGACAAAATGTTTTAAATACAAGCCAGCAAACAATGAAAACTGACACTGAAACTACCAGTCAACAATAAAACAAATAAAACAGACAAAATGTTTTAAATACAAGCCAGCAAACAATGAACCTGACACTGAAAACTACATGTACCAGTCAACAATAAAACAAATAAAACAGACAAATGTTTTAATACAAGCCAGCAAACAATTAACCTTACACTGAAAAGTACAGTCAAGAATAAAACAAATAAAACAGACAAAATGTTTTAAATACAAGCCAGCAAAACAATGAACCTGACACTGAAAACTACCAGTCAACAATAAAACAAATAAAACAGACAAAAATGTTTTAATACAAGCCAGCAAACAATGAACCTGACACTGAAAACTACCAGTCAACAATAAAACAAATAAAACAGACAAAATGTTTTAAATACAAGCCAGCAAACAATGAACCTGACACTGAAAACTACCAGTCAACAATAAAACAAATAAAACAGACAAAATGTTTTAAATTACAAGCCAGCAAACAATGAACGTACACTGAAAACTACCAGTCAACAATAAAACAAATAAAACAGACAAAATGTTTTAAATACAAGCCAGCAAACAATGAACCTTACACTGAAAACTACCAGTCAACAATAAAACAAATAAAACAGACAAAATGTTTTAAATACAAGCCAGCAAACAATGAACCTTACACTTGAAAACTACCAGTCAACAATAAAACACATAAAACAGACAAAATGTTTTAAATACAAGCCAGCAAACAATGACGTACACTGAAAACTACCAGTCAACAATAAAACAAATAAAACAGACAAAATGTTTTAAATACAAGCCAGAAAACAATGAAACTGACACTGAAAACTACCAGTCAACAATAAAACAAATAAAACAGACAAAATGTTTTAAATACAAGCCAGCAAACAATGAACGTACACTGAAAACTACCAGTCAACAATAAAACAAATAAAACGGACAAAATGTTTTAAATACAAGCCAGCAAACAATGAACCTGACACTGAAAACTACCAGTTCAACAATAAAACAAATAAAACAGACAAAATGTTTTAAATACAAGTCAGCAAACAATGAACCTGACACTGAAAACTACCAGTCAACAATAAAACAAATAAAAACAGACAAAATGTTTTTAAATACAAGCCAGCAAACAATGAACCTGACACTGAAAACTACCAGTCAACAATAAAACAAATAAAACAGACAAAATGTTTTAAATACAAGCCAGCAAACAATGAACCTGACACTGAAAACTACCAGTCAACAATAAAAACAAATTAAACAACA
>OX104119.1:4829614-5002328 GCA_944474755.1 Limnoperna fortunei
GTGTATCATATGTTCAATATTATTTATATTTTGGACATTTTATAGTATTTCACTCAGGGTATTTTAGGGGTAATAATGTATTGATTACACAGTGATATAACAGTTACGGTGCAGGTGACCCTTGCCTAGCTGTTGTATAAAATACACATAACACATTTACAAAAAAAAAAAAAAAAAACAAAAAAAAAAGGGGGTATAAATACATTTTCACTTTCATGATCATACCTTTCAAAACAATGCAATAAAGGAGAACTAAAATTATTACTTGTGTAGTCACGTGATATTTTGCGTGTTTAAAATTTGACAATTTAATAAAAAAAAAAAAAAAAATTTTAATATAAATAAATTCAGAATAAAAATTAAGAGGGATTGATATTTTAATCGATATGGACAACCATAACGATTACAGTAGCGAGTATTTATAAAATAAATACTCATTATTGTCAGAGAAAAAAGAAATTAAAACAATAAAAAAAAAAAAAAAATAAAAATAAAATGGAAAAATTATTTATTGAGCAGATGTCCCCTGCCAAATTTTGAAATTTTAAACAATAAACTTTACACCCATTTTGTGCAGGTGCCCCCTGCCGAAATCAGACAATTAAATTGATAATATAAATTCCCAGTCAACTTCTACAATGTCAATAGTCAACATAAATACGGCAACCAAAGACGACTTGATGTCAATTCCAGATATAGGTGAGAAAAGATCCCAAGCAATAATAAATGCCAGGCAACAAGGTGGTCCATTTACCATTGAAACCATAAAACAAATTCCTGGAATTCCACCAACAATCTGGGAACCTCTGGTAGCCTCTGGAATAATTAGTTTCGGTCCCACTGTACAAACCGAACATGAAATTGAAGATCTAAAGAAATTGGTAGAAAAGCTTAAAACAGAAAATGTCATCTTAAAACAAGGGGAAGTGGCTAAAAATCACGAATTTAAGAAAATGCAAAATGATTTTGACATACATATAGAAAAATTAACCACCGAATTAAAAACTGTATCTAAACAAAATGAATTACTAAGTACAGAAATTCACAATAGAGACAATTTCATTGACAAAATTAATAAACAGCTGGAAGAGAGTGAAGCCATTACCAAACAAACTATAAAAAATGAAATACAAAAACAAGAACAGCTATATCAAAAAGAAGTAACAGAACTCAAGAACTTCTGTGGTCAGTTGAAGACTGAGAGACAAAAAATGTTAGGCCAAATAGATGAACAAACAGCATATGTTAATAACGCAAAAGAACAAAATCAAGTCAACACACAGCAAATAAAAGAATTAGAATATAAGGTAGAAAAACTGATGGAAAAAGTAGAAGAACAAGCACACACCATCGATAAAGCCTATGAGAAAGAGAGGTCTCTAATAGATGAGAAAAAAGAACAAGAGAGTCGAGTAAAAAATTTAGAGAGTGAAATTCAACACCTAAGGACATCCAAAGTAATTGAGACTCTAGCTCCTAGGAGTGTTTATACCAGCACATTACGTAATGAAGAATATGAGCCCATACGATCGGAAGTCAGCGACTATAGAAGGACAAGATCACTACGCGATGAAGAGCCAAAAAAGAGTTTGTCTTTTTCTCAATTTCCCAAGTTGTCGACATATGATGGCATTGGTGACTGGAAGTCATACCAGTTACAATTTGTACATACAGCGAAACGTTTTGAATGGGATGAACAGCAAAAACTAGACAATCTGTTACTATGCCTAAGGGGTAAGGCTTTGAAATTTTTTAGCACTCGACCAATGTCAGTACAGGCAGATTTTAATACATTGATGGATAAAATGACACAAAGATTTGGTAATAAAGACCTACCACATTCAATACGTAGACAATTACAAGACGTAAAACAATTAATCGAGGAACCTATAGAGGAATTTGCGGAAAGAGTTCAAGAAATGGCAACCGACGGATATGTGGAAGCTTCAGAGGAAATTGTTGAGATGATGGCAACAGAAGCCTTCCTTAGAGGCTGTCAGGACAAGCAGGCTGCTCTGTTAGCTATGGACAAAGACCCGAAAAGAATAGATCAAGCACTACGACATGTAAAGAGTGCCATGCATAACAGAAGGGTTTTGTTGGGACAGAAAAGACCAGAAATAAGGAAAGTACAATTCCCTGACGAACCTGATTCAGACAGCGATTCAGAACCAACTGTGAGAGTATTGAATCAAGGACCCCCGAAAATTGGTACTTGGAGACAAAGTTTGGAGAACCGAATTGAAAAAACAGAAAAAGACATAAGCTCAATGAAAGGTGATATAAGTAAGATTTTAAATTTGGTTGCAGGGAGGCAATTCAATAGAAGTAGATCACGTTCTCCATCACCAAATAGAAGCCCAACAAGAGCCCCGGTAGTCTGTTATTCATGTAATGAACCTGGCCATTATAGCAATAACTGTCCAAAGAAGAGAAGTTTGTCCTCACCTACAAAGCCGTTAAACGATCATGGGTCCGGGAAGTAGGCCAATCCCTGACCCATCCAGACCATACAGGCCGACCTCCACCAATACACGAATCTCTTGCTACTAGTGTCGGGGACCCCGACATAGTTGAAAGAGATAAACCTTATCATAACAATGAAAAACAGACAAGTCCAAATGTTAGTGTCGGTGATCCCGACCTAGCTGAGGTAGAGGAGAACAAAGCATCAGCAATAAAGGAGATTGTCTTCTCAGGGACTGAAACACCATTCAGCTTAGAAGTTCCAATTATCATCAATGGGCAGAAAATCGACGCTATTGTTGACACCGGTGCACAAGTTACCGTTATAAACATAAAATTGGCTAGTCAACTCGAGTTACCTATGTCATCGAGAGACTTTGTATATTTAAAGGGTGCAGGTGACAAGAACAAGATTAAAGCCAGGAAGGGAGGTGTAGTCTCCATACTAATTGGGAAAACTGAAACAAAATGGAGGATAATGGTGGCTGAAATTACAGATCATGTTATTGTTGGTTTAGATTTGCTTTATCATCTCCATGCTGTAATAGATCTTGAGCAGTATACCATTCAGATCGGAGGAGATAGAATTATGGCCAATTGTTTCAAATTTGGGGATAAACAGTCAACAATCCGTAGAATAGAACTTCGTAAAAGACTGGTAGTACCACCTAACTCCAGTGTACAATTTCCGGTGAAATTAAATAAAGACATCGAGAGTAGCTTATGTATACAACCTACCCATAATGTGAAAGACTTACTTATGCCCTATACCGTAGTTAGCGGTGGTCAGAATGTCCCAATAGTTATAAGAAATCTAGCTGACAAATTTGTGACAATTAGAAAAGGAACAATTATAGGGATAGGGACGGAGGTAGACGAAATCATAGATGAGGTACATATTAACAAGGAACCTCGGGTCATAAGAAGAGTACAAGGAAGCAATGAAACGTGTAATGAGGTACCATCACACCTACAAGATCTACTAGACAGGTCTAAGAAACATCTTGATGAAACCCAGACAAAACAACTAAAGAAATTATTGATAAAATTTGAGGGCTCTTTTTCTAAAGATGATATGGACATAGGACATTTCACCAGAATAGAACACCGAATAGATACGGCAGACGCAAAACCAACTAAGGAAGCACTGAGAAGGACTCCGTTAGGATTCGAGAAGGAGGAGGAAGAACATCTGCAAGACCTACTGAATAAAGGTGTTATTCAACCATCTACATCTGAGTGGGCAGCTGCTCCTGTAATATGCCGGAAAAAAGATGGCAAAATTCGATACTGCATTGACTATCGGAAACTGAACAGTGTGACGAAAAAAGATGCATTTCCACTCCCAAGAATAGAATCTTGCATAGACCACCTCCGGGGAACTAAATTTATGTCTTGTCTGGACATGGCTGCAGGTTATTATCAATTTCAAATCCACAAAGATGACCGCCACAAAACTGCGTTTAATACAAAATATGGATTGTTTGAACATGTTAGGTTAAGTTTTGGGTTGTGCAACAGTCCGGCATTCTTCCAAAGAGTGATACAACTTATACTGTCAGGATTGACTTGGTCACAATGTCTAGCATACCTGGATGATATCATAGTGCTTGGTAAGGATTTCGATGATCATTTGGACAATTTGGACGCTGTACTTCAGAGATTTCAAGACAATAACCTGAAATTAAAACCAAAGAAATGTACTCTTTTCCAGAAAGAAGTCGTTTATCTTGGAAAATTGATATCGGAAAAGGGGATCTCTATCAACCCTGAAAATATCGATTCAATCAAAAATTGGCCCTCTCCAAATAATAAGAAAGAAGTTCAGGGATTCCTAGGATTTGCAAATTATCATAGAGATCACATCCAAAATTTGGCGCATCTGGCCTTACCGCTTCATGAATTGACCAAGAAAAATTCTAAGTTTGAATGGACGGCTGGACACCAATCTGCATTTGAAGCTATAAAACAATCCATCATTCAGTCAGCTACACTAGAATATCCAGACCCAAATGAAGTATTCATACTAGATACAGACGCTTCTGATAAAGCTGTCGCAGCGGAGCTTATACAAGTCCACGGCCAGAAAGTGTGTGTAGTGGCGTATGCAAGTAAAGTTTTAACTCCAATTCAGAGAAGATACTGCACAACCCGTAAAGAGCTACTAGCAGTGATCACCTTTACACGCCAATTCCGAAATTATCTGTTGGGACGTCAATTTGTCATAAGAACTGATCATCATAGTCTGGTATGGTTGCTTCGCTTTAAGAACATTGAAGGTCAACTAGCTCGGTGGATGGAGGAATTGTCTCAATATGACATGGTAATTCAACATCGTTCCGGGAAGAAACATGGCAACGCAGATAGCTTAAGTCGGATACCAGATACTTTAGAATCCTGTGATTGTTATTATGCTGGGTCCACATTAGACACTTTACCATGCGGCGGCTGTAAATATTGTGCACGAGCACAATCTCAATGGCAACGTTTTGAAGACGACGTGGATGATGTTATCCCTTTAGCTCTGAGGAGTATTAATACAACAGATATTGGGAATAACCAAAGTAACTGGATAAGTGGTTATTCAGCTGAAGAAATTCGTAAGCAACAGGAAGATGACTCAGATTTGAAGACCATTCTTTCCTGGTTAGATAATGAGCCTGCCCCGTTAGAATTACAACTTTCAAGTAAAGCTGTCAAACATTGGTGGAGCTGTAAAGAACAATTGGCTATAGTAAATCAATGCTTAACCTATACATGGCTCGAACCGGACGGCTGTAAGAACCTGTTATTAGTTCCTAAAACCATGCGGAATGAAGTTTTACAGTTGTGCCATGACAGTAAAACAGCTGGTCATTTTGGAAGGGACAAAACTTACCATAATCTGAAACAAAGATGCATTTGGTACCTAATGCGCCAAGATGTTATTTCATATGTAAAGGGATGTAAAGAATGTAATGTCAATAAACACGCCAGCAGGAAAGCAAGAGGAGAATTAGGCCAACATCATGCTGGAAATCCTATGGAAAGGGTACATATGGACATCTTAGGACCTTTGCCCATAAGTAAAGCGGGAAACAAATATATTCTTTCAATAATTGATCAGTACACGAAATGGATTGAACTGTGTCCCATTCCAAATCAGAATGCAGAAACTATCGCCAGAACTGCTGTCAACAATTTTTTCTCTAGGTTTGGTTGTCCCACAGTATTACACACAGATCAGGGACGAAATTTTGAGAGTCAGCTTTTCCAAGAGCTATGCCAATTATTGGAAATTACCAAAACTCGAACAACCCCTTACCGTCCCTGTTCTAATGGACAAGTCGAACGATATAACAGTGTCATAATGAGCTCTATAAGGTGCTATTTGAGGGGACGCCAGAAAGATTGGGACGAATATATACAACTGCTGGCTGGAGCTATTAGGTCCACATATAATAAGACAACAGGTTTTTCAGCCAATATGATGATGATGGGCCGTGAAGTGGTACAGCCTATTGATCTTATACTGGGGACAGTCACTGGAAATAAACAACTAGAACCCAGTGATTATGTACAGAAGCTTGGCAAGGTTATGGAGGAAGTTCATCAAATTGCCAGATACAATATAAAAGGAGCACAGATGAGACAAAAGAGAGATTATGATACGTCCACTTATCAGCGGAAATATAGTGTTGGAGATGTGGTTTATAGACTGAATCCGGCTACCAAGATAGGGCAGAGTAGGAAATTAAAAGCACAGTGGCAAGGACCTTTCGTAGTTGTGGAGATAAAATCACCAGTTCTTTATAAGATTGTCAATCGCAAAAGAGGGATTGTGATCCATCATGACCAACTTAAACTGTGCGAGGATAGGGATTTGCCATTGTGGGTTAAACATGTGCGCCATAACTTGTTTAATTCTGAAGATGAACAAAATACCAAGCAGGAGGATCAAGCCGATGAGCTTAATTTGACAAGTCTATTTGGTGATGCCGGAATTGGGGTTGACGAAATAGAAGTTGACGTGGGGGAAAAATATCAAAGACAAGGAGTCGGTGATCCCGACCCTGTCTTGGATAAGTTTCAGTTGACTGAAGATTATAAAAATAGGCTAGATACAAATGCGGGCGGGTCTGAATATGAAGACAAGGGTGATAGGAATGTCATTGAGAATTTTTCAGATATTGAAAACAAGGTAGATTTAGATACAACTTTTGCCTATGCTATTGACGATAAAACATCGTCAACAACCAGACAAACGGGTAAACGTCCTAGAAAATTGCCTGCATATCTAGAAGACTATGAAGTCAGTTATGATTTGTAAATAGGAAAAATAATAATATAATAGTATTTTAATTTTAAATATTTAAAAAAAAAATATATATAAATAATAATAATAATATATGAATGCTTATTAATAATATATATATGCTGTACATACAATTTATGTTAAAAAAAAAAAAAAAAAAAAAAAACAGGTAAAAACATGAAAATTTTCAGAGGAAAAAAAAAAAAAACTCTAAATGAAAAATAAACAGAAATATAATTGCTTATGGTTACAGAAAAATGGCTGAAAGGAGTCTTGAGGACGAACTGGACTATGAGGATTGTTGTCCATGGATGAAGGAAGGTGAGCAGTTGGAGGAAAAAGATGATAACAACGAGGAAGCAGGTCAATGGATCGTTGTAGATGAGGTGGGGGAAGAAGAGGTGATAGAAGAGGTGGTGGAAGAAGAGGTGATAGTAGAGGTGGTGGAAGAAGAGGTGATAGTAGAGGTGGAGGAAGAAGAGGTGACAGGAGAATGGCTGGTAATGGATGAGGTGGAGGTGCAAAAGGAAGGGAAGGAGAGGAAAGGAGAGTTGAGGGGAGCAAAGAAGGGAAGAATCAGAAGACAGAAATGCCCAGTTTGTCAGGAGAGCTTTCGACACCTATACAGACACGCTTCTCAACACCTCCCCTGCTTCTGGTACTCTGAGACAGCGTGTCAGGAATGTAATAGCCAACACATTTTCCCAGATCTGTTAGAACAGCACGTCCGTTCCAATCACCAGTCCGGTTATACGTTTACATCTGGTTTTAACCCAACAACTTTAGGAAAACTCGTTCAAAATTATCTGTTAGCTTTAGCCAAGAAATTTGGAGAAAATTCATTATTTGGACTTTTGGCTTATGTAAACAACGATCCTGTTTTTAAACAAATTAATAAGGAATTCAAGGAATCTGACCTTTGCCTCTGTAGAGCTCTAGACACTATATTGGAAGACGCTCCCGAGGAATTCAACCTTTTGGACCAGAATGGGAACTACACCATCTTCTCATTAATCCACTGGAAAGTTATTTTAATATTACTGTCCCGGTTACCAACCTCAAGTATACTGGAACTTCCAACGTCCGTGCCGTCCGTAACCCCTGCTGTCTGTTCTGAGCCTGTACAAGAACCTGTCAAAGCTGTCGCCGAAGTCAAGGAAGCTATAGACGCTCACCTTCATCTTGATCATCTTCTGGCTCGTGTCGGTGCACCCGACCGTCAGGAGTTTGATCAATTTAGAGCAAGTACCGACACCTATGTTAAGTTCCTGGTCTGTAACTACTGTTTCCCCCGTTCCTGGCCTCGAAAAAACGAATTAAAAGACCTAAATAAAGAAATTCCCGGTTTATTTTTCTCTTTCGGCATACATCCTAAAGTAGTCCAAACCACTAATTCAGAAATTTTGGAAGAATACCTTGACATTTTAGAAGAGTTACTTAAAACTGATAATACTGTGGCCATTGGAGAGTGTGGACTGGACACCTCCAATACCTCCAAAGACCTCCAATTGAGGAAACAAGTAAGAATCCTGGAACGGCAACTTGAGCTGGCAGTGGCTAGACAGCTACCGGTTATCATCCATTGTAGAGGAGATGCTGCCCTTTATTTTCAACTTTTTGATTCTCTCGTAAAAATATGTCCGTCCGACCATCCTATTCATTGGCATTGTTTCTCTGGCATTTCTCAGATTTACAACCAGGCTATCACTACATTTTCTAACATTGTCTTTGGAGTTACACCGTTTATATTTTCAAAACCTACGATTGTTAACTTTGTCCGAGAACATTTTATTACTAACTTAGTTTTGGAATCTGATGCACCATTTATACCAAATCGAAATATCAGTGATCCATCCGTTGTCGTACATGTGGCCGGAAAGATATCAGATATCCTTTGTATCCCGTTGGAGCAGGTCCTCAAGACCACTACTGACAATGCCAAAAGAATTTATCATTTTTAATTATTCCTAATGTTATGCCTACCTCGTTAACATGGTTGTACCTCACATACTACAGTGGAAGCTGTGGAGTGACAGTTATACTTTTATTAATGTTTTATCTATGTCGTTTTTGTTGTACCTCACATACAACAGGAAGTGTGGAGTGACAATTATATTTATATTAATATTTTATCTATGTCGTTTTTTACCTATGTCATTTTGTTGACGTAAGCCTTATTAATCATCATCCGCATGTTGTAACAGAAGTGCAAGCTTTCCCATTGGATTTTTTAATCATCGTTCCCATGTTTGTACAGAGGAGAGCCTACGATTCTCTGATCACTACTCAGATTCATCACATGTTCATGTTTGCCAAGGGAACTTCTGTGGATATCATTTCATAATCTACCATTTGTTGTTTTATACCACGTATGCTGGTACCATTTCATAATTATCATTGAAGTTGTTTTATATTGGATTCGACCATGAACGAATTTCTTATGTCCACTGAATTCTACCTCATCCGTACCAGCCATCCAACCATCTGCAACATCTATACCTTAGTTATACCGAATTTGCCCATCAGTGAGGAATCCAACCTAAAAGAAGATAATGGAGAGGAATGTCGGAGTGCGCCATCTAAAGGAGGAAGATAAGCAGAACACTTTCGGAACCTCTCTAGTTTCTCGAACCGTCTGCCCCACTTGTAAACTGCCACGGAACTGTAAAGACGTCTTTTTGGACAGAAGACCTAACAGTTGCAAGTCTACGAAGTAGTCGTTTATTCCTGACGACTTATTTTAGAACAGGTAATGAATATTGTTCCCTGTCGTTGGTCATAAGTATCACCGGCTCAATTTCTGACAGTGTTATACTACTTCCAGTTTTAATTAAAATGATTTGTTCTCCATGAAAAAGTTCCAACGGATATGCATTTGCATTATATGCACATCTAGTTACTAAATTACACAAGTAATATACTGTGCGAAGATTAAGTAAATAATCATAATAAATATAACTAAGTTAAAGCAGACAAAGCATAATGCTGCTAGTTTTACAAATAAAGCAGACAATACAATAAAGCAAACAAAACACAAAAATACAAACAGCATAACACATCCTACCTCATATGTGGTACGAAGGCTACACTTATACTGTTTAAACTGGTGTGACTGATTTTAGTACATCATATTCCTAAAGTAGAAATATTTGTCATAAATATGTGTTTTACCCATTATATAAAAAGGCTGCAAAAAATAGAGTAATCTCCCCTATATTTAACAAAACTCAGTAATTTAATTAAAGTGAAGTTTATACTGTTAAATATCACTCGCACCGTAAAATAAAGTTATTATTTTATTAATATTAATGATGCTTTAAACTACTTTATCTGTGATGGTTAAACATTAAAATATATTTAATATTTAAAGTTTAATTACTTTACTCATTCATACACTTTGCAGAAAATCATGCATTCTAATACTCTTTCCAAAACTTTCATTAATATCATTTATACAGGAAAAGTTAGAGTTTGAAATGTTAGGAAAATTAGTAATTAAGAAACAAACCTGAACAATAGAGTAAATTCAATTCCAAGTAAACTTTTCTCCAAAACCATGAAAGAAAACCGAGACATCAAAAAATGGCTTCTATCAGTCCCAAAGACAAAGAGAGATCCAATAGTTTTCCCGCCTGAAAATCACTGACCCATGAACCTTAGAAAGTACACCTGAACAACTACCTTAAGAAGACAACAACTCACTATGCAAAAATCAATAAGTAATTGATAGTATAAATTCTGTAAATAAGAATTAGTAAATAAATCACAGTTACAGTAAAGAAATATTGTCCATTATAGTAAATGCTAAAAAACAATAATAAAACATTATCAATCACATATACCTATAAAAGACAAAAATCTAGCACTACCACAATTCAGTCAGTCGTACACATTGGTACCATGGTAACCAAACAGTTGATGTTCAGCAGATGTTGGTTGCGATGTAAGTCGTTTTTCACGAATTATTTAATATTATTAACCTAGACCATATTATTTTTTCCGCTGTAAATATTATTCTTCTTCCGCAATGAGAGATATAACCTAAGACAAGACTTTGCTCGGTCTATTTATAATCGCGGTAACTCCATGTTATTCATGATTCCGATTTTATTCTTACTATCCAATCAGAACGCTCAGTTATAATTAGCCGCTGTGTAAGCAAAGCTTCCGCCATCTTTGTCCCACAAGCAAACTATTTGTATAGTTGTGGGAACGGCATAATTTTCAATCGTTCTTAGTTGTGAATGGGGTACATGTAATTTCGATGAAAGGTACCCAGGTCGAATGCAAGGATACATATTTATACCAATTCCAAAGATTAAAAGAGATTTTAGAGAAATGTCTACGCTTGGAAACGTGTGGAAGTCCCAAATGATCAGCCCGATATTAACATAATAAACAAGAAAAGATATGGTTGTAACCATATCGGGGAAATTCAATTAAAGTAATTAGAGCATTAAAACAGGAACCCATTTTGTATTTTAATTCTAATTCTTTATTAACCAAATGCTTATAGCATATAGGTACAAATGCATATAAAGACAGAAGCGGACACATTAAATGCAAATATACATATCCATGTATGTATATATATATATATCTAGTCGTGTTGGAAAATTATGTAACTTCTAGTCGTGTTGGAATTTAATGTGCCAATTATATATATATATATAATTATATATATATATATAGTTCGAAATATACCATAGCATTTGTTGTGCTAGTTTTAACATTTAATATCCTCTTACAAAAGTCTAAATGTATTCTTTCTATGTCTTGCGCTTTGTGGAAGCCCCAAACTTCACACCCATAACAAAGTACACTATTAACATAAGTATCAAATAGATTTAATAAAGTCCAATAATTAAAAGAATAAGATTTAACCTTTCTCATCAATGCAAACATACATTTTCTGCCTTGATCTGCAAACTTTTTCTGTGTAGTACTAAACTTTCCGTTGAAATTTAAGACTACACCAAGGTACGTAAATTGATCAACAATATCTATCTCCATATTATTAAAATACCATTTTTCATCATCTCTTACTTTACCACCCTTTCTAAATACTACCATTTTAGTCTTTGAAGTGTTTACATACAACTTCCATTTATCAGTATACATTTTTAGTGTATCTAACATATTTTGCATATTATCAATAGACTCAGAAAAAATCACCATGTCATCTGCATACATTAGCAGGAAAAGACTTAGCTCTCTTAATTGAACATCTTTACAGTTATTAGTTATAAAATCCATTTCACAATCATTAACGTATAAGGAAAATAATATCGGCGAAAGAACCTCCCCTTGCATTGAACCGATATTGTTGTCAAAAAAATCAGTATAAAACCCGTTTACCAAAATACAGGATCTTACATTAACATACATTGATTTGATGACATTTAACAATTTACCACGGATACCAATTCTAGAAAGTTTGTACCATAGATTCATACGATTTACTGTATCGAAAGCTTTGGTATAATCGACGAAACAACAATATAGTCTCTTTCCATCGGATAGAGTTTTGGAGATTAAAGTTTGAAGTGCAAAAATAGCATCCACGGTAGATAATCCGTTTCTAAAGCCAAACTGAGCGTCGGTAATAGTGTCGTTGACATTTGCCCAAGTAGTGAGTCTACTGTTAATTATACTTGTAAACAATTTAGCAAAACAGCTAACTAAACTTATGGCTCGAAAGTTATTAGGATCCTTCCTGTCGCCTCGTTTGTACACAGGCACCATTATAGCAACGGACCATGATTCCGTGAAAAAACCTGAAACTAAAATTCCATTAAACATTTTAAGTAGTACAGGGATAAGCAAATTCTTGCATTCAATAAAATACTCATTTAATAGGCCATCTAAGCCATGACTTTTATTTCGCTCCAATTTCGAAATGGCTTTTACTATCTCCTCTTCGGTTATAGAATAATCCAACTCGCTATACGCAGGAATAAAGTCATCCAAATCACTCGCGAAGTTACCCTCATTACTAAGATTTGTACTACTTGACAACTTCCTAAAATGTTCGAGAAATTCCTCAGATGAGACATCAGGTTCCACATTCCTTTTCTTATTAGCAAATTTTTTGTAAAACACTTTTGGATTAGATTTTTTCAAGTATTCCAACATATTACCTTGATGACGTTTATACTCGCGTTTAAGTCTCGACTCTACACTCTTGTAAAAGCGTTTATCACGGGTAATATGAGAGATTAATTGTTGTTTACAGCTTGTGAAGATATAATGTACTTATGATATTATATAATATGCTTTAACCAAGTCAGGATCATTTAATACAATCAAATTTTTTATGATTTGTCTTTGCCATATGTTGCTTTTTCTTCTTTGATATAAGAGAATGATCATCCGAGACATCAGAGTTCTAAACATTTGGTTCTTTAAATAATAATGCACATATATTAAGGAAACGAGTTAAATAATACAATACAAGACATAAAAAGTAAAATCTATTACAGAAAAATTTGTGTTAGATGTATTTTTAGTGTTATTTTGTAAAATATTTGTTTATATTAATATTGATATTTGGCATATTATATCTGTTAAAACATATATTAAAACCCAACTCATTTTTGCCACTTTTGGGCCCCTAATTCCTAAAAGGAAAAAGGAGGAGCCCCAAACTAAATCTCATTCATCCTTTTATGATAAGAAAAAATATTGTAAAATTTCAAAGCAATCTGTAAACCAGAACCAAAGTTATTGTGGAAACAAATAAAAAAGTACCATTTTTGGCCCCTTTTGGGCAACTAATTTTTAAACTAGAAAAGGGGGGACCCAATCCCATCCATCTATCTATTAATGGTATGGAAAATAATTGTAAATTTTTATTTGGATGACTAGAACAAAAGTTATTGTGGGAACAAACAAAATAGTGACATTTTTAGCCCCTTTTGGGTCCCTAATTTCTAAACGAAAAATGGGGGGACCCTAAAAATCAATCCGATCCATCCTTTTATTGTAAGAAACATCACTGTAAAGTTTCAAAGCAATTGGATAACTAGAACAAAAGTTATTGTGGGAACAGACAACGACGCAAACGAAAGCATCATACCATAATACGCCTGCAATTTTTTTCGGTCGTATAAAAATAGTAGGCATGCAAAGTAAAAAAAAGATGCAGGAAATTGCACTTGAGACCTGTATTTAAAAAAAAATTAAATAATAATTTATTTCTGTTTGATGCGACAACAACAAAAAAAACTGGAAAATTAAAAAGTGCATAAAACCAATTAAGAAAATGCTAACGTTTTTATCATTTTAATTTTTGACAGGAGATACAGATTCGTAATACTTCTCTCATCAAATAGGTGTGCTATCTTTGTCCCAAATTATTTACATTTGTACCGTTTGTTAAATCTGCAATCCCAATTTGGATAAAGGACTGGTTATCACTTTTTTAAAAAATATTCGAAATTCTTAGGGACAGAACATTTAACTTGAAAGGGGGGGGGGCCTTGGTTTTTTGTTTTTGGTTAGAGAATTTTTGAAGGCGTCGTGACAGAATATTTTTTTTCATTATTAGCATTATTTTATATAGCAGAAATCCTTCTTCAGAATATTTTTTTTCTTACCCTCTGCTTCCAAAATATTTTTTTTATCAAAAAATCATTTTCAAAATATTTTTTAGGAAAAAACCATGGCCCCCCCTTGCAAGTTAAATGGTCGGTCCCTTAATACTTTGATTTATGTGTTATTTTTATTTTGCAAAGATGATGAAAGTTGTACATGTGCAAATCGTGTTTACTGTTCTTCATCATGATGATTAGCTGCAGCAGCACAGGCAGCCATTGAATATTAACTGTTTACATTACGAAAATTTTTTAATACACCATTAAAAACAGTAGATCATTATTATTATGCGTTAATTATATAATTAACAATTCAGATGAAAGCAGATTAAATGTGCATAAATTTATAATATGATCGTTTACCTATCCAGCTTGATCGCGTAAGAATATATGAACAGAATTATATTTTTATTCAAATGCAAAGAACAAAATTATTACATTTTGCAATACAAAACATACTGTTTTTCACCTGAAAAATAATCAAAACAATATTACAGATAGAAAGTACTTACTTCGGTAAATGCAAACATCGAACTATATGATCGCGCAATAGTTCAGTAAACCGTACCCGAAAGTAATTATAACCCCATGTGTGATACAATGCAATGATTTGAGTTATGATAAACATAAAGCAGCTGCAATCCTTGTAGAGATTTAAGCAACCCTACATTGCGAGAACAATGCCCGCTTAGTATAAAAAAGAATAAATGATTACGTGACGGTGTGCACGTCATCAATTTCAAATGGATTTTATGAAATTTTAAGTCTGTTAGTGAATCTACCCTAATTCAATTAGGAAATACAAGAAATGGGACAGGATCAATGATTCTCCCGTGTAAAAACTATTCGATTTATATATAATTATATAATGGACTTAATTAATTGTTAATGAACATTATTTACATAACGTTACATGTATTTCAGATTTATGTTCTTTTTTCGGCTATGAAATTTTCTGATTTGAAACTCAGGCAGTACTTTAAACACAGACAAAACATATTTCTTTAGTAAAAATAGTTTTTTTTTATTATATTGATACATCTTTATCCAAATAATTTGCAGTTACGATTTTCCAGCGATTTGTAGATGTGTAGGAAGTACTCTCTGACAGCGTATGTAAATACGCGTACACACACACGGCCAGTTAAGACAGATTACATTTATAAAATTTATTCGCAGTTTCGGAATTGAAAAACATACCCAGCTTTACATGTGCAATAGGATTCAGAAAGCTTTGGTTCAGGTCCAATTTCAATACGAAGACTGTGAGGCGATTAACTTTTTCTCATAGATCGCCAGCATCTTGCATCAACGGCAACGATGACGGTAAAATTTATTTCAAATATTCTGTTATCGTGAATATAACCCTGGGTGAAATAATTCAACCCTTTTTCTAAAAGATTTTTCTATAAGAAATTACTTTCTGGTACAACTGTAGGTACGAAATATCATCGGGAATTTTGTCGAAACAATCGGTAGTAATATTGGCATCACGATGATGCTGAGCCGCCATTTTGAAAGAAGCTTGTGGCGCGTAGAAGCAATAACTAAGGAGGCGGGGGCTTATCTTCTTATCTCGGAATCATGAAATAATTTCGCATTTGAATGTTAAATTTTCAAATTTGAAAAAGGCGTTTAATCAAGTACAATCCAGTTAAAAAATACGAAGTCAATGTAAAATGGGCGGGCATGGGATCGGGAAGGGCCCAGCGTGGGAGTTGTAGGATTGGGGAAGCAGACGTTGTATCGGAGATGGGCGGGTGTGGTGATAGTATAGCTGCAGATAGTTGTTTGATTCGTCAATTAAAATTGTGCTTAAAGTCCAGCTAGCAATATTTTAATTCTATTCAGGACGAGATCACATTTAATAATTAATGAATCAAGATGAAAAGGGGCTGTACATCGGAATACAAGGTTGACTACCAATGAAAAAGTATGGAGCAATTGATTGGACGGATAATTTAACATTTCGTTTTGTTTTGTTACAATGAGTGTATTAGCGAAATAATTCTGCAAAGAGAGTGGCACTCTACAATCAAGTTAATCACTACGGTCTGTTGTCAGGCTTTCCAATCTCAAATCTGACACCCACTCCCAAGATTATAGCTTCCCCCATCCTCCGCGCGGGCAGTTCTGTGGGACGAGCACTGAGAACATCTATGTAATTTCCTAAATGACAAGTTGAGTTCACGTGCACTTATCTACTCGTTCCGCTATCCAATCAGAACGCCTGAAATAAGAACTTTGTCTGATAGATACTTTCAAGGTCCAACAGATATACAATTTCTATTATACTTGGAATATCACCCTGGTCTTTTCTTAGAGCGCATGTCATAACCTAACATAACATTCTCCTTCTCTCCATTGTACGGCTGATTTATAACTGGCTATATCTGTGGTTACCGCTGAATAACAGGTTGTAAATAAGGCGGCTCCTAACTACTGTCTTACAAATATTGGTTAGTGACAAGCCATCATAGTTTTGGACAGAAAATAAATTATTTTTAAAACCGTTTTTAAAATTGTTTGTTTGTTTAACTTATTGTAAAGCCAAATTTTAGGCGGCCAGGATTCGTTGGTAAATAAAGATGTCACAATACCCGCAGACAATGTCCCGACCTTCGGAAGGAAAACTGACAATTCCTATCAATTAAGATTGAGTGTGCACATCTTCCCTTAAATATGGTTAGAACTCATAACAATAGCTTCGACACGTCCGTCATCACTAGCAGATTATTGACTACCGTAAAAATCTTCCTACAATGCCTGAGTTACACCAGGGCGTTTAAATTTCATCACATTGATTGGTTTGTTTCACATGAAGTCTTGTTCTTGTCATCATATAACAAATGTTGATGAACGCTTGCTTACTTGGCATTTAGCAATACACACTGATAAAACATAGAATAACTGGTATACTTCTGCAGAACATAAAATAGCTAAAACTAAAACTAGCACACGATTCAATCAATTCTACACGGATGTCCATATATAATCCCGAAGTGGGCCCTCGGTGCCCGAGTCGTTAAGGTAGTGCATCTACCATTGATCACGTGGTCTGTCAATACTGAGATTGCGGGTTAGAGTCTCACTGCGGGCAGGTTGCGCTCGACTACAATCTTAATTGACAAAGATTGCCAGTTTTCCTACCAAAGGTCGGGTGTTCTTTCCAGGTACTCCGGCTTTCTCCCCCAATAAAAACTGGACGCCATGATATAGCTGAAAAATAGCTGAAAGTGGCGTTAAACATTCAAACAAACAAACAAACAAAAACATAATCTCGAAGTCGACAAGGAGATTTGTGCAGAGATGTACTATAGCAAAACATTATATAGCTGAAATCTCATATAAGTAAAACAACTAATGATGCAAATATGTATCCATGGTAACACTGATATAATACTCAACAGGTGAGTGAAGTAGCTGTTTGCACTAAAATATGTCTGAAATTTATCTTTTAGAGGTAGTTGTATACATACATGATGACTTTGTAAAATTGATTGGTAAATAAGTATGAAGTGTCTGTTGATGATTTACTAGAGTCTACAGATGGACGGACGTTGTATACTGGAGTGTACATATGGACGGACGTTGTTTACTAGAGTCTACAGATGACGGACGTTGTTTACTCGAGTTTTCAGATGGACGGACGTTGTTTACTGGAGTCTGCAGATAGAAGGACTCTACAGATGGAAAGAAGTTGTTTACTGGAGTTTTCAGATGGACGCACGTTGTTTACTACAGTATACAGATGGACGGACCATGTTTACTGGAGTGTACAGATGGACAGACGTTGTTTACTGGAGTCAACAGATGAACGGAAGTTGTTTACCGGAGTCTACAGATCGAATGACGTTGTAAACTGGATCGTGTCTGCAAATGGAAAGACGTTGTTTAGTGGAGTCTACAGATGGTCGGGCGTTGTTTACTAGAGTCAACAGATGGACGGGCGTTGTTGAAAGTCGGAAATTTCTTTGTTTCTATGATGTTTTACGCCAATTTTCGTGAGATATGTCATGGAGTCAAATTTTAATTATGCAGATAGAGTTGGGATAACCAATGATTAGTCTTTTTTGGGGTCTCTAAGAGCTCTGGTGTTGGCATAAAGCTAAGATAAGATGCTAGATCACTAACTATGTTACACGGTCATTGATGTTTCTGTTAGAGCTCCAGTGTTGGCACAACGCTGATGTGTGAGATGACTAACTAGATAACACGGCCGTTGAGATTTATGTTAGAGATCAAGTGTTGGCACAACGCCGATCTGTTAGATGACTAACTACATTACACGACCATTGAGGTTTCTGTTTAGAGCTCCGGTGTTGGCACAGCGCTGATCTGTTAAAAGAGTAGCAAGATCACACGGCCATTGAGGTTTATGTTAGAGATCAAGTGTTCAGTTTGCACAACGTCGATCTGTTAGATGACTAACTTCATTACACGACCATTCAGAGCTCCAGCGTTGGCACAAAGCTGACCCGTTAGATAACTAACTAGATTACACGGCCATTGAGGTTTCTGTTAAGGCTCCAGTGTTGGTACAACGTCGATATGTTAGATAACTAACTAGAGCACACGGCCATGAGTTATCTGTTAGAGCTCCTGTGTTGCCACAGCGCCGAGGTGTTAGATGACTAACTAGTGCACACGGCCATGAGTTATCTGTTAGAGTTCCTGTGTTGGCACAGAGCCGAGATGTTAGATAACTAACTAGAGCACACGGCCATGAGTTATCTGTTAGAGCTCCTGTGTTGGCACAACGTCGATATGTTAGATAACTAACTAGAGCACACGGCCATGAGTTATCTGTTAGAGCTCCTGTGTTGGCACAGCTCCTAGGTGTTAGGTAACTAACTAGAGCACACGGCCATGAGTTATCTGTTAGAGCTCCTGTGTTGGCACAGCGCTGATCTGTTAGAAGAGTAGCAAGATCACATGGCCATTGAGGTTTATGTTAGGGATCAAGTGTTCAGTTGGCACAACGTCGATCTGTTCGATGACTAACTTCATTACACGACCATTCAGAGCTCCAGTGTTGGCACAAAGCTGACCCGTTAGATAACTAACTAGATTACACGGCCATTGAGGTTTCTGTTAAAGCTCCAGTGTTGGTACAACGTCGATATGTTAGATAACTAACTAGAGCACACGGCCATGAGTTATCCGTTAGAGCTCCTGTGTTGGCACAGCGCCGAGGTGTTAGATGACTAATTAGAGCACACGGCCATGAGTTATCTGTTAGAGCTCCTGTGTTGGCACAGCGCCGAGGTGTTAGATAACTAACTAGAGCACACGGCCATGAGTAATCTGTTAGAGCTCCTGTGTTGGCACAGCTCCGAGGTGTTAGATAACTAACTAGAGTACACGGCCATGAGTTATCTGTTAGAGCTCCTGTGTTGGCACAGCGCCGAGGTGTTAGATAACTAACTAGAGCACACGGCCATGAGTTATCTGTTAGAGCTCCTGTGTTGGCACAACGCCGAGGTGTTAGATGACTAACTAGAGCACACGACCATGAGTTATCTGTTAGAGTTCATGTGTTGGCACAGCGCCGAGATGTTAGATAACTAACTAGAGCACACGGCCATGAGTTATCTGTTAGAGCTCCTGTGTTGGCACAACGTCGATATGTTAGATAACTAACTAGAGCACACGGCCATGAGTTATCTGTTAGAGCTCCAGTGTTGGCACAGCGCAGAGCTGTTAGATAACTAACTAGAGCACACGGTAATGAGTTATCCGTTAGAGCTCCAGTGTTGGCAAAGCGCTGAGGTGTTAGATAACTAACTAGAACACACGGCCATGAGTTATCTGTTAGAGCTCCTGTGTTGGCACAGCGCCGAGGTGTTAGATGACTAACTAGAACACACGGCCATGAGTTATCTGTTAGAGCTCCTGTGTTGGCACAGCTCCGAGGTGTTAGATAACTAACTAGAGCACACGGCCATGAGTTATCTGTTAGAGCTCCTGTGTTGGCACAGCGCCGAGGTGTTAGATAACTAACTAGAGTACACGGCCATGAGTTATCTGTTAGAGCTCCTGTTTTGGCACAGCGCCGAGGTGTTAGATGACTAACTAGAGCACACGGCTATGAGTTATCTGTTAGAGCTCCTGTGTTGGTACAGCTCCGAGGTGTTAGATAACTAACTAGAGCACACGGCCATGAGTTATCTGTTAGAGCTCCTGTGTTGGCACAGCTCCGAGGTGTTAGATAACTAACTAGAGCACACGGCCATGAGTTATCTGTTAGAGCTCCTGTGTTGGCACAGCGCCGAGGTGTTAGATAACTAACTAGAGCACACGGCCATGAGTTATCTGTTAGAGCTCCTGTGTTGGCACAGCGCAGAGGTGTTAGATAACTAACTAGATTACACGGCCATTGAGGTTTCTGTTAAGGCTCCAGTGTCGGCACAACGTCGATATGTTAGATAACTATCTAGAGCACACGGCCATGAGTTATCTGTTAGAGCTCCTGTGTTGGCACAGCGCCGAGGTGTTAGATAACTAACTAGAGCATACGGCCATGAGTTATCTGTTAGAGCTCCGGTGTTAGCACAGCGGTGATCTGTTAGAAGAGTAGCAAGGTCACACGGCCATTGAGGTTTATGTTAGAGATCAAGTGTTCAGTTTGCACAACGTCGATCTGTAAATGACTAACTTCATTACACGACCATTCAGAGCTCCAGCGTTGGCACAAAGCTGACCCGTTAGATAACTAACTAGATTACACGGCCATTGAGGTTTCTGTTAAGGATCCAGTGTTGGCACAACGTCGATATGTTATATAACTAACTAGAGCACACGGCCATGAGTTATCTGTTAGAGCTCCAGTGTTGGCACAGCGCCGAGGTGTTAGATAACTAACTAGAACACACGGCCATGAGTTATCTGTTAGAGCTCATGTGTTGGCACAGCGCCGAGGTGTTAGATGACTAACTAGAACACACGGCTATGAGATATCTGTTAGAGCTCCTGTGTTGGCACAGCTCCGAGGTGTTAGATAACTAACTAGAGCACACGGCCATGAGTTATCTGTTAGAGCTCCTGTGTTGGCACAGCGCCGAGGTGTTAGATGACTAACTAGAACACACGGCCATGAGTTATCTGTTAGAGCTCCTGTGTTGGCACAGCTCCGAGGTGTTAGATAACTAACTAGAGCACACAGCCATGAGTTATCTGTTAGAGCTCCTGTGTTGGCACAACGCCGAGGTGTTAGATAACTAACTAGAGCACACGGTCATGAGTTATCTGTTAGAGCTCCAGTGTTGGCACAGCGCCGAGGTGTTAGATAACTAACTAGAGCACACGGCCATGAGTTATCTGTTAGAGCTCCAGTGTTGGCACAGCGCCGAGGTGTTAGATAACTAACTAGAGTACACGGCCATGAGTTATCTGTTAGAGCTCCTGTGTTGGCACAGCGCCGAGGTGTTAGATAACTAACTAGAGCACACGGCTATGAGTTATCTGTTAGAGCTCCTGTGTTGGCACAGCGCCGACGTGTTAGATAACTAACTAGATTACACGGCCATTGAGGTTTCTGTTAAGGCTCTAGTGTTGGCACAACGTCGATATGTTAGATAACTAACTAGAGCACACGGCCATGAGTTATCTGTTAGAGCTCCTGTGTTGGCACAGCGCCGAGGTGTTAGATAACTAACTAGAGCATACGGCCATGAGTTATCTGTTAGAGCTCCTGTGTTGGCACAGCTCCGAGGTGTTAGATAAATGACTAGAGCACACGGCCATGAGTTATCTGTTAGAGCTCCTGTGTTGGCACAGCGCCGAGGTGTTAGATGACTAACTAGAGCACACGGCCATGAGTTATCTGTTAGAGCTCCTGTGTTGGCACAGCTCCGAGGTGTTAGATAACTAACTAGAGCACACGGCCATGAGTTATCTGTTAGAGCTCCTGTGTTGGCACAGCTCCGAGGTGTTAGATAACTAACTAGAGCACACGGCCATGAGTTATCTGTTAGAACTCCGGTGTTGGCACAACGGTGATCTGTTAGAAGAGTAGCAAGATCACACGGCCATTGAGGTTTATGTTAGAGATCAAGTGTTCAGTTTGCACAACGTCGATCTGTTAGATGACTAACTTCATTACACGACCATTCAGAGCTCCAGCGTTGGCACAAAGCTGACCCGTTAGATAACTAACTAGATTACACGGCCATTGAGGTTTCTGTTAAGGCTCCAGTGTTGGCACAACGTCGATATGTTAGATAACTAACTAGAGCACACGGCCATGAGTTATCTGTTAGAGCTCCAGTGTTGGTACAACGTCGATATGTTAGATAACTAACTAGAGCACACGGCCATGAGTTATCCGTTAGAGCTCCTGTGTTGGCACAGCGCCGAGGTGTTAGATGACTAATTAGAGCACACGGCCATGAGTTATCTGTTAGAGCTCCTGTGTTGGCACAGCGCCGAGGTGTTAGATAACTAACTAGAGCACACGGCCATGAGTAATCTGTTAGAGCTCCTGTGTTGGCACAGCTCCGAGGTGTTAGATAACTAACTAGAGTACACGGCCATGAGTTATCTGTTAGAGCTCCTGTGTTGGCACAGCGCCGAGGTGTTAGATAACTAACTAGAGCACACGGCCATGAGTTATCTGTTAGAGCTCCTGTGTTGGCACAACGCCGAGGTGTTAGATGACTAACTAGAGCACACGACCATGAGTTATCTGTTAGAGTTCATGTGTTGGCACAGCGCCGAGATGTTAGATAACTAACTAGAGCACACGGCCATGAGTTATCTGTTAGAGCTCCTGTGTTGGCACAACGTCGATATGTTAGATAACTAACTAGAGCACACGGCCATGAGTTATCTGTTAGAGCTCCAGTGTTGGCACAGCGCAGAGCTGTTAGATAACTAACTAGAGCACACGGTAATGAGTTATCCGTTAGAGCTCCAGTGTTGGCAAAGCGCTGAGGTGTTAGATAACTAACTAGAACACACGGCCATGAGTTATCTGTTAGAGCTCCTGTGTTGGCACAGCGCCGAGGTGTTAGATGACTAACTAGAACACACGGCCATGAGTTATCTGTTAGAGCTCCTGTGTTGGCACAGCTCCGAGGTGTTAGATAACTAACTAGAGCACACGGCCATGAGTTATCTGTTAGAGCTCCTGTGTTGGCACAGCGCCGAGGTGTTAGATAACTAACTAGAGTACACGGCCATGAGTTATCTGTTAGAGCTCCTGTTTTGGCACAGCGCCGAGGTGTTAGATGACTAACTAGAGCACACGGCTATGAGTTATCTGTTAGAGCTCCTGTGTTGGTACAGCTCCGAGGTGTTAGATAACTAACTAGAGCACACGGCCATGAGTTATCTGTTAGAGCTCCTGTGTTGGCACAGCTCCGAGGTGTTAGATAACTAACTAGAGCACACGGCCATGAGTTATCTGTTAGAGCTCCTGTGTTGGCACAGCGCCGAGGTGTTAGATAACTAACTAGAGCACACGGCCATGAGTTATCTGTTAGAGCTCCTGTGTTGGCACAGCGCAGAGGTGTTAGATAACTAACTAGATTACACGGCCATTGAGGTTTCTGTTAAGGCTCCAGTGTCGGCACAACGTCGATATGTTAGATAACTATCTAGAGCACACGGCCATGAGTTATCTGTTAGAGCTCCTGTGTTGGCACAGCGCCGAGGTGTTAGATAACTAACTAGAGCATACGGCCATGAGTTATCTGTTAGAGCTCCGGTGTTAGCACAGCGGTGATCTGTTAGAAGAGTAGCAAGGTCACACGGCCATTGAGGTTTATGTTAGAGATCAAGTGTTCAGTTTGCACAACGTCGATCTGTAAATGACTAACTTCATTACACGACCATTCAGAGCTCCAGCGTTGGCACAAAGCTGACCCGTTAGATAACTAACTAGATTACACGGCCATTGAGGTTTCTGTTAAGGATCCAGTGTTGGCACAACGTCGATATGTTATATAACTAACTAGAGCACACGGCCATGAGTTATCTGTTAGAGCTCCAGTGTTGGCACAGCGCCGAGGTGTTAGATAACTAACTAGAACACACGGCCATGAGTTATCTGTTAGAGCTCATGTGTTGGCACAGCGCCGAGGTGTTAGATGACTAACTAGAACACACGGCTATGAGATATCTGTTAGAGCTCCTGTGTTGGCACAGCTCCGAGGTGTTAGATAACTAACTAGAGCACACGGCCATGAGTTATCTGTTAGAGCTCCTGTGTTGGCACAGCGCCGAGGTGTTAGATGACTAACTAGAACACACGGCCATGAGTTATCTGTTAGAGCTCCTGTGTTGGCACAGCTCCGAGGTGTTAGATAACTAACTAGAGCACACAGCCATGAGTTATCTGTTAGAGCTCCTGTGTTGGCACAACGCCGAGGTGTTAGATAACTAACTAGAGCACACGGTCATGAGTTATCTGTTAGAGCTCCAGTGTTGGCACAGCGCCGAGGTGTTAGATAACTAACTAGAGCACACGGCCATGAGTTATCTGTTAGAGCTCCAGTGTTGGCACAGCGCCGAGGTGTTAGATAACTAACTAGAGTACACGGCCATGAGTTATCTGTTAGAGCTCCTGTGTTGGCACAGCGCCGAGGTGTTAGATAACTAACTAGAGCACACGGCTATGAGTTATCTGTTAGAGCTCCTGTGTTGGCACAGCGCCGACGTGTTAGATAACTAACTAGATTACACGGCCATTGAGGTTTCTGTTAAGGCTCTAGTGTTGGCACAACGTCGATATGTTAGATAACTAACTAGAGCACACGGCCATGAGTTATCTGTTAGAGCTCCTGTGTTGGCACAGCGCCGAGGTGTTAGATAACTAACTAGAGCATACGGCCATGAGTTATCTGTTAGAGCTCCTGTGTTGGCACAGCTCCGAGGTGTTAGATAAATGACTAGAGCACACGGCCATGAGTTATCTGTTAGAGCTCCTGTGTTGGCACAGCGCCGAGGTGTTAGATGACTAACTAGAGCACACGGCCATGAGTTATCTGTTAGAGCTCCTGTGTTGGCACAGCTCCGAGGTGTTAGATAACTAACTAGAGCACACGGCCATGAGTTATCTGTTAGAGCTCCTGTGTTGGCACAGCTCCGAGGTGTTAGATAACTAACTAGAGCACACGGCCATGAGTTATCTGTTAGAACTCCGGTGTTGGCACAACGGTGATCTGTTAGAAGAGTAGCAAGATCACACGGCCATTGAGGTTTATGTTAGAGATCAAGTGTTCAGTTTGCACAACGTCGATCTGTTAGATGACTAACTTCATTACACGACCATTCAGAGCTCCAGCGTTGGCACAAAGCTGACCCGTTAGATAACTAACTAGATTACACGGCCATTGAGGTTTCTGTTAAGGCTCCAGTGTTGGCACAACGTCGATATGTTAGATAACTAACTAGAGCACACGGCCATGAGTTATCTGTTAGAGCTCCTGTGTTGGCACAACGCCGAGGTGTTAGATGACTAACTAGAGCACACGACCATGAGTTATCTGTTAGAGTTCATGTGTTGGCACAGCGCCGAGATGTTAGATAACTAACTAGAGCACACGGCCATGAGTTATCTGTTAGAGCTCCTGTGTTGGCACAACGTCGATATGTTAGATAACTAACTAGAGCACACGGCCATGAATTATCTGTTAGAGCTCCAGTGTTGGCACAGCGCCGAGCTGTTAGATAACTAACTAGAGCACACGGTAATGAGTTATCCGTTAGAGCTCCAGTGTTGGCAAAGCGCTGAGGTGTTAGATAACTAACTAGAACACACGGCCATGAGTTATCTGTTAGAGCTCCTGTGTTGGCACAGCGCCGAGGTGTTAGATGACTAACTAGAACACACGGCCATGAGTTATCTGTTAGAGCTCCTGTGTTGGCACAGCTCCGAGGTGTTAGATAACTAACTAGAGCACACGGCCATGAGTTATCTGTTAGAGCTCCTGTGTTGGCACAGCGCCGAGGTGTTAGATAACTAACTAGAGTACACGGCCATGAGTTATCTGTTAGAGCTCCTGTTTTGGCACAGCGCCGAGGTGTTAGATGACTAACTAGAGCACACGGCTATGAGTTATCTGTTAGAGCTCCTGTGTTGGCACAGCTCCGAGGTGTTAGATAACTAACTAGAGCTCACGGCCATGAGTTATCTGTTAGAGCTCCTGTGTTGGCACAGCTCCGAGGTGTTAGATAACTAACTAGAGTACACGGCCATGAGTTATCTGTTATAGCTCCTGTGTTGGCACAGCGCCGAGGTGTTAGATAACTAACTAGAGCACACGGCCATGAGTTATCTGTTAGAGCTCCTGTGTTGGCACAGCGCAGAGGTGTTAGATAACTAACTAGATTACACGGCCATTGAGGTTTCTGTTAAGGCTCCAGTGTTGGCACAACGTCGATATGTTAGATAACTATCTAGAGCACACGGCCATGAGTTATCTGTTAGAGCTCCTGTGTTGGCACAGCGCCGAGGTGTTAGATAACTAACTAGAGCATACGGCCATGAGTTATCTGTTAGAGCTCCGGTGTTGGCACAGCGGTGATCTGTTAGAAGAGTAGCAAGATCACACGGCCATTGAGGTTTATGTTAGAGATCAAGTGTTCAGTTTGCACAACGTCGATCTGTTAATGACTAACTTCATTACACGACCATTCAGAGCTCCAGCGTTGGCACAAAGCTGACGCGTTAGATAACTAACTAGATTACACGGCCATTGAGGTTTCTGTTAAGGCTCCAGTGTCGGCAAAACGTCGATATGTTAGATAACTAACTAGAGCACACGGCCATGAGTTATCTGTTAGAGCTCCAGTGTTGGCACAGCGCCGAGGTGTTAGATAACTAACTAGAGCACACGGTCATGAGTTATCCGTTAGAGCTCCAGTGTTGGCAAAGCGCTGAGGTGTTAGATAACTAACTAGAACACACGGCCATGAGTTATCTGTTAGAGCTCCTGTGTTGGCACAGCGCCGAGGTGTTAGATGACTAACTAGAACACACGGCCATGAGTTATCTGTTAGAGCTCCTGTTTTGGCACAGCGCCGAGGTGTTAGATGACTAACTAGAGCACACGGCTATGAGTTATCTGTTAGAGCTCCTGTGTTGGCACAGCTCCGAGGTGTTAGATAACTAACTAGAGCACACGGCCATGAGTTATCTGTTAGAGCTCCTGTGTTGGCACAGCTCCGAGGTGTTAGATAACTAACTAGAGTACACGGCCATGAGTTATCTGTTAGAGCTCCTGTGTTGGCACAGCGCCGAGGTGTTAGATAACTAACTAGAGCACACGGCCATGAGTTATCTGTTAGAGCTTCTGTGTTGGCACAGCGCAGAGGTGTTAGATAACTAACTAGATTACACGGCCATTGAGGTTTCTGTTAAGGCTCCAGTGTTGGCACAACGTCGATATGTTAGATAACTATCTAGAGCACACGGCCATGAGTTATCTGTTAGAGCTCCTGTGTTGGCACAGCGGTGATCTGTTAGAAGAGTAGCAAGATCACACGGCCATTGAGGTTTATGTTAGAGATCAAGTGTTCAGTTTGCACAACGTCGATCTGTTAATGACTAACTTCATTACACGACCATTCAGAGCTCCAGCGTTGGCACAAAGCTGACCCGTTAGATAACTAACTAGATTACACGGCCATTGAGGTTTCTGTTAAGGCTCCAGTGTCGGCACAACGTCGATATGTTAGATAACTAACTAGAGCACACGGCCATGAGTTATCTGTTAGAGCTCAAGTGTTGGCACAGCGCCGAGGTGTTAGATAACTAACTAGAGCACACGGTCATGAGTTATCCGTTAGAGCTCAAATGTTGGCAAAGCGCTGAGGTGTTAGATAACTAACTAGAACACACGGCCATGAGTTATCTGTTAGAGCTCCTGTGTTGGCACAGCGCCGAGGTGTTAGATGACTAACTAGAACACACGGCCATGAGTTATCTGTTAGAGCTCCTGTTTTGGCACAGCGCCGAGGTGTTAGATGACTAACTAGAGCACACGGCTATGAGTTATCTGTTAGAGCTCCTGTGTTGGCACAGCTCCGAGGTGTTAGATAACTAACTAGAGCACACGGCCATGAGTTATCTGTTAGAGCTCCTGTGTTGGCACAGCTCCGAGGTGTTAGATAACTAACTAGAGTACACGGCCATGAGTTATCTGTTAGAGCTCCTGTGTTGGCACAGCGCCGAGGTGTTAGATAACTAACTAGATTACACGGCCATTGAGGTTTCTGTTAAGGCTCCAGTGTTGGCACAACGTCGATATGTTAGATAACTATCTAGAGCACACGGCCATGAGTTATCTGTTAGAGCTCCTGTGTTGGCACAGCGCCGAGGTGTTAGATAACTAACTAGAGCATACGGCCATGAGTTATCTGTTAGAGCTCCGGTGTTGGCACAGCGGTGATCTGTTAGAAGAGTAGCAAGATCACACGGCCATTGAGGTTTATGTTAGAGATCAAGTGTTCAGTTTGCACAACGTCGATCTGTAAATGACTAACTTCATTGCACGACCATTCAGAGCTCCAGCGTTGGTACAAAGCTGACCCGTTAGATAACTAACTAGATTACACGGCCATTGAGGTTTCTGTTAAGGCTCCAGTGTTGGCACAACGTCGATATGTTAGATAACTAACTAGAGCACACGGTCATGAGTTATCCGTTAGAGCTCCAGTGTTGGCAACGCGCTGAGGTGTTAGATAACTAACTAGAACACACGGCCATGAGTTATCTGTTAGAGCTCCTGTGTTGGCACAGCGCCGAGGTGTTAGATGACTAACTAGAACACACGGCCATGAGTTATCTGTTAGAGCTCCTGTGTTGGCACAGCTCCGATGTGTTAGATGACTAACTAGAGCACACGGCCATGAGTTATCTGTTAGAGCTCCTGTGTTGGCACAGCGCCGAGGTGTTAGATGACTAACTAGAGCACACGGCCATGAGTTATCTGTTAGAGCTCCTGTGTTGGCACAGCTCCGAGGTGTTAGATAACTAACTAGAGCACACGGCCATGAGTTATCTGTTAGAGCTCCTGTGTTGGCACATCTCCGAGGTGTTAGATAACTAACTAGAGCACACGGCCATGAGTTATCTGTTAGAGCTCCAGTGTTGGCACAGCGGTGATCTGTTAGAAGAGTAGCAAGATCACACGGCCATTGAGGTTTATGTTAGAGATCAAGTGTTCAGTTTGCACAACGTCGATCTGTTAATGACTAACTTCATTACACGACCATTCAGAGCTCCAGCGTTGGCACAAAGCTGACGCGTTAGATAACTAACTAGATTACACGGCCATTGAGGTTTCTGTTAAGGCTCCAGTGTCGGCACAACGTCGATATGTTAGATAACTAACTAGAGCACACGGCCATGAGTTATCTTTTAGAGCTCCAGTGTTGGCACAGCGCCGAGGTGTTAGATAACTAACTAGAGCACACGGTCATGAGTTATCCGTTAGAGCTCCAGTGTTGGCAAAGCGCTGAGGTGTTAGATAACTAACTAGAACACACGGCCATGAGTTATCTGTTAGAGCTCCTGTGTTGGCACAGCGCCGAGGTGTTAGATGACTAACTAGAACACACGGCCATGAGTTATCTGTTAGAGCTCCTGTGTTGGCACAGCTCCGAGGTGTTAGATAACTAACTAGAGCACACGGCCATGAGTTATCTGTTAGAGCTCCTGTTTTGGCACAGCGCCGAGGTGTTAGATAACTAACTAGAGTGCACGACCATGAGTTATCTGTTAGAGCTCCTGTTTTGGCACAGCGCCGAGGTGTTAGATGACTAACTAGAGCACACGGCTATGAGTTATCTGTTAGAGCTCCTGTGTTGGCACAGCTCCGAGGTGTTAGATAACTAACTAGAGCAAACGGCCATGAGTTATCTGTTAGAGCTCCTGTGTTGGCACAGCTCCGAGGTGTTAGATGACTAACTAGAGCACACGGCTATGAGTTATCTGTTAGAGCTCCTGTGTTGGCACAGCTCCGAGGTGTTAGATAACTAACTAGAGCACACGGCCATGAGTTATCTGTTAGAGCTCCTGTTTTGGCACAGCGCCGAGGTGTTAGATAACTAACTAGAGTGCACGACCATGAGTTATCTGTTAGAGCTCCTGTTTTGGCACAGCGCCGAGGTGTTAGATGACTAACTAGAACACACGGCTATGAGTTATCTGTTAGAGCTCCTGTGTTGGCACAGCTCCGAGGTGTTAGATAACTAACTAGAGCACACGGCCATGAGTTATCTGTTAGAGCTCCTGTGTTGGCACAGCTCCGATCGATGTGTTAGATAACTAACTAGAGCACACGGCCATGAGTTATCTGTTAGAGCTCCTGTGTTGGCACAGCTCCGAGGTGTTAGATAACTAACTAGAGTACACGGCCATGAGTTATCTGTTAGAGCTCCTGTGTTGGCACAGCGCCGAGGTGTTAGATAACTAACTAGAGCACACGGCCATGAGTTATCTGTTAGAGCTCCTGTGTTGGCACAGCTCCGAGGTGTTAGATAACTAACTAGATTACACGGCCATTGAGGTTTCTGTTAAGGCTCCAGTGTTGGCACAACGTCGATATGTTAGATAACTATCTAGAGCACACGGCCATGAGTTATCTGTTAGAGCTCCTGTGTTGGCACAGCGCCGAGGTGTTAGATAACTAACTAGAGCATACGGCCATGAGTTATCTGTTAGAGCTCCGGTGTTGGCACAGCGGTGATCTGTTAGAAGAGTAGCAAGATCACACGGCCATTGAGGTTTATGTTAGAGATCAAGTGTTCAGTTTGCACAACGTCGATCTGTTAATGACTAACTTCATTACACGACCATTCAGAGCTCCAGCGTTGGCACAAAGCTGACGCGTTAGATAACTAACTAGATTACACGGCCATTGAGGTTTCTGTTAAGGCTCCAGTGTCGGCACAACGTCGATATGTTAGATAACTAACTAGAGCACACGGCCATGAGTTATCTGTTAGAGCTCCAGTGTTTGCACAGCGCCGAGGTGTTAGATAACTAACTAGAGCACACGGTCATGAGTTATCCGTTAGAGCTCCAGTGTTGGCAAAGCGCTGAGGTGTTAGATAACTAACTAGAACACACGGCCATGAGTTATCTGTTAGAGCTCCTGTGTTGGCACAGCGCCGAGGTGTTAGATGACTAACTAGAACACACGGCCATGAGTTATCTGTTAGAGCTCCTGTGTTGGCACAGCTCCGAGGTGTTAGATAACTAACTAGAGCACACGGCCATGAGTTATCTGTTAGAGCTCCTGTTTTGGCACAGCGCCGAGGTGTTAGATAACTAACTAGAGTGCACGACCATGAGTTATCTGTTAGAGCTACTGTTTTGGCACAGCGCCGAGGTGTTAGATGACTAACTAGAGCACACGGCTATGAGTTATCTGTTAGAGCTCCTGTGTTGGCACAGCTCCGAGGTGTTAGATAACTAACTAGAGCACACGGCCATGAGTTATCTGTTAGAGCTCCTGTGTTGGCACAGCTCCGATGTGTTAGATAACTAACTAGAGCACACGGCCATGAGTTATCTGTTAGAGCTCCTGTGTTGGCACAGCGCCGATGTGTTAGATAACTAACTAGAGCACACGGCCATGAGTTATCTGTTAGAGCTCCTGTGTTGGCACAGCGCCGAGGTGTTAGATAACTAACTAGATTACACGGCCATTGAGGTTTCTGTTAAGGCTCCAGTGTTGGCACAACGTCGATATGTTAGATAACTAACTAGAGCACACGGCCATGAGTTATCTGTTAGAGCTCCTGTGTTGGCACAGCGCCGAGGTGTTAGATAACTAACTAGAGCATACGGCCATGAGTTATCTGTTAGAGCTCCTGTGTTGGCACAGCTCCGAGGTGTTAGATAACTAACTAGAGCACACGGCCATGAGTTATCTGTTAGAGCTCCTGTGTTGGCACAGCGCCGAGGTGTTAGATAACTAACTAGAGTACACGGCCATGCATTATCTGTTAGAGCTCCTGTGTTGGCACAGCGCCGAGGTGTTAGATAACTAACTAGATTACACGGCCATTGAGGTTTCTGTTAAGGCTCCAGTGTTGGCACAACGTCGATATGTTAGATAACTAACTAGAGCACATGGCCATGAGTTATCTGTTAGAGCTCCTGTGTTGGCACAACGCCGAGGTGTTAGATGACTAACTAGAGCACACGCCATGAGTTATCTGTTAGAGTTCATGTGTTGGCACAGCGCCGAGATGTTAGATAACTAACTAGAGCACACGGCCATGAGTTATCTGTTAGAGCTCCTGTGTTGGCATAACGTCGATTTGTTAGATAACTAACTAGAGCACACGGCCATGAGTTATCTATTAGAGCTCCTGTGTTGGCACAGCTCCGAGGTGTTAGGTAACTAACTAGAGCACACGGCCATGAGTTATCTGTTAGAGCTCCTGTGTTGGCACAGCGCTGATCTGTTAGAAGAGTAGCAAGATCACATGGCCATTGAGGTTTATGTTAGGGATCAAGTGTTCAGTTGGCACAACGTCGATCTGTTCGATGACTAACTTCATTACACGACCATTCAGAGCTCCAGTGTTGGCACAAAGCTGACCCGTTAGATAACTAACTAGATTACACGGCCATTGAGGTTTCTGTTAAGGCTCCAGTGTTGGTACAACGTCGATATGTTAGATAACTAACTAGAGCACACGGCCATGAGTTATCTGTTAGAGCTCCTGTGTTGGCACGGCGCCGAGGTGTTAGATAACTAACTAGAGCACACGGCCATGAGTTATCTGTTAGAGCTCCTGTGTTGGCACAGCGCCGAGGTGTTAGATAACTAACTAGAGCACACGGCCATGAGTTATCTGTTAGAGCTCCTGTGTTGGCACAGAGCCGAGGTTAGATGACTAACTAGAGCACACGGCCATGAGTTATCTGTTAGAGCTCCTGTGTTGGCGCAGCTCCAAGGTGATAGATGACTAACTAGAGCACACGGCCATGAGTTATCTGTTAGAGCGCCTGTGTTGGTACAGCTCCGAGGTGTTAGATAACTAACTAGAGCACACGGCCATGAGTTATCTGTTAGAGCTCCTGTGTTGGTACAACTACGAGGTGTTAGATGACTAACTAGAGCACACGGTCATGAGTTATCTGTTAGAGCTCTTGTGGTGGCACAACGTCGATATGTTAGATAACTAACTAGAGCACACGGCCATGAGTTATCTGTTAGAGCTCCAGTGTTGGCACAGCTCCGAGGTGTTAGATAACTAACTAGAGCACACGGCCATGAGTTATCTGTTAGAGCTCCAGTGTTGGCACAGCGCCGAGGTGTTAGATAACTAACTAGAGCACACGGCCATGAGTTATCTGTTAGAGCTCCTGTGTTGGCACAGCGCCGAGGTGTTAGATGACTAACTAGAGCACACGGCCATGAGTTATCTGTTAGAGCTCCTGTGTTGGCACAGCTCCGAGGTGTTAGATAACTAACTAGAGCACACGGCCATGAGTTATCTGTTAGAGCTCCTGTGTTGACACAGCTCCGAGGTGTTAGATAACTAACTAGAGCACACGGCCATGAGTTATCTGTTAGAGCTCCAGTGTTGGCACAGCGCCGAGGTGTTAGATAACTAACTAGAGCACACGGTCATGAGTTATCCGTTAGAGCTCCAGTGTTGGCAAAGCGCCGAGGTCGTCATAATGGTCCACGTGGGCCCAGCTGGATCCGTACACCAAAGTTAGACACTTACAGGTCTTCACAATGGTCCTTGTGGGCCCAGCTGGACCCGTACACCAAAGTTAGACAGACTTACACGTCGTCAAAATGGTCCTTGTGGGCCCAGCTGGATCCGTACACCAAACTTGCACAGACTTACACGTCGTCACAAAGGTCCATGTGGTCCCAGCTGGATCAGTACACCAAAGTTAGATAGACTTACAGGTCTCCACTATGGTCCTTGTATGCCCAGTTGGATGCGTATGTTTGTTTATACCTGTTATTTACTTCTTCGTTCTTAACATGTATTTGGGTCTCGGCGACTTCGTTGTGTAAGTATATAGGCAGCAGTCTCACGTGGTCATAATAAACACCAATTTGTCGCTAACTTTCGTGGTAAAATATTCATGAATATAATGCCTACTCATATTTAAATAATCCATTAAATTGGGGCAGCCATGAATTATTTCTTAAATAACACATTTAATCAGGTTCATTACTTTCACAATTGAGTTAAGTCCCCTTTTAGCCTGAATGCTGTTGCTTTTTTGTTTGTTTGAATGGTGTTTTAACGCCACTTTCAGCAATTTTTCAGCTATATCATGGCGTCCAGTTTTTATTGGGGGAGGAAGCCGGAGTACCCGGAGAAAACCCCCGACCTGCGGTAGGAAAACTGGCAATCCTTGTCAATTAAGATTGGAGTCGAGTACACCCTGCCTGCAGTGAGAATCGAACCCGCAATCTCAGTGTTGACAGACCACGTGATCAATAGTAGACGAACTTCCTTGACCACTCGGCCACCGAGGCCCCCGAATGCTGTTGCAAAAGTGTCTCAAAATGTATATATGTTAATTAATATCTTTGTTGTGTTTTCGATGTTTATGTAAAACATCTATTTGAAGTAAAACTAATATCAGCATTTGGAAAGTCATTTTATTTTGTTTTTGTCAGTTTATTATAAAGGTTATCACGAACATATTTACAAGAGGAAAACAAATATTGAAGCTAGTTTTTAAACCCATTAATAATACAAGTACGCGATTTTAACAAGTGTTTCGTTCAAGTGGTTTTATGGTTATAATTAACTTTCAAAATAATAATGATTTGTTGTTAGCATGTGAATTTTACATGTCACTAAATGCGGGTAGGTTCAGTGACAAGATATCAGTAGGACACCTATTTATTGATGGCAAGACTATTGAAAACATATAAATCAATACAAGAATACAAGAATACAAGTTTATTGGCCAATTATGGGCCCTCGAGGGGCAAATACAGCACAACATGTATGATTATTACAGTTACAGTATATAAATAACATAGATTATAAATTTCAATGGCAAACACATATTAGTCATAGAGAATGGGAAAAAAAAATAAAAATTGGGGCATCATAGCTATTAATGGACCTTAAATAGAACATAGCTTAAGTTATGTTACATTCCTGCAGAAAGCAACTCAACTGGTCAACAATTTCAGAATTTTCACAACTAAAACACCAGAAAATTTTGTCAGATGCAGAAAGGTTTTCAAAGTTAATGTTATAATTTTTCACAATATTAAAAAGTAAATTTCTTTTGGCATCAAATTTAGGACACTCTGATAAATAATGAACTTCGTCTTCAACCCTTTTTAGGTCACATTTATCACATATTCTAAGATCTAATGGGGTCATAGGTTTAGTATATCTACCCAGTTCAACTTTAAGTTGATGATTACTTACTCTAAATTTAGCAAAACACTTCCTTTTATCAAACTTTTTAATTATATCCAAATATTGTTCATAACCAAAGTTACATTTGATTTTGAAATACGTTCTTAGTTTACTTTCTTCAGCAATGAGTTTTTCTCTAAGCTGGTACCATAAATTTCTGTATAAATCTTTAAGGTGCTTGCCAATAGAATATTTAACATAATTTTTGTTCAGGGCCAATGAGCTACTCTCCACAGGAATATTTAAAATGTTGAGCAGGGAGACTAACGAACCATACCAGGTGTCTACTCCATTGTTATGCATTGATTTCATTTCTGTAAATGCATCATTTAACAATTCAGTAGGTGAATTATTCAACCTGTGCCAGTACTTCAAAACAGATTTAAAACAGTCAAATACTATTGGATATTGACCAAATTCTGACATTACAGCAAAGTTTGAAGCTTTTTTACTGACACCAAGTAAATATTTCAAAAAATGTATTTCCATTTTTTCGCAAGGGAAGACACCAGTAAGTCTCGTAAAATCACATAACGAATCCCTATTAAATGATTTAGGTAGATAGCATCCCCAGATTTCAGAGCTATAATTAAGAATAGCCTTAATTGTATGGTTAAATATATGTAAAGAAGACTTGATGCTTGGTCCAAGGGACAACAGATCCGCCTTGAGTTTATATAATGCTTTAGTTGCTTTATTAAATAAATCATACTTTGCCTCGGTAAAAGAGCCTGATATAGAGAATAATATTCCAAGATATTTGTACTTCCGAATACTTTCTATAGAGTTGCCTCTGAAAGTAAATTGATCATTAATGAGTCTGCCTGGCTTATTGAAAATAAGCACTTTAGTTTTTGAAGTATTGACATCAATACACCAATCATCACAAAAATTTTCTAATAAATTTAAACTATTTTGAAGGCCAGAGGCTGATTTCGATAACAGAACAGCATCGTCAGCGTATAGAAGGCAGTTGACTCTATGATTATTAAGATATACATGACCTAAAGAGGACTCAAGATATTTTGGAAGATCATTAATAAAAATTTTAAAAAGATTTGGACTCAGGACATCACCTTGACGGACTCCAATACTTGAGGCAAAGGACTCAGTTAACTCTTGTCCCACTTTCACAGAAAGCAATGATTTAGAATACATATTTTTTAATAAACTATAAAACAGGCCACCTATTCCATTTTGCAATATTTTAATGTATATTGCATTATGGAGAACTGTATCAAATGCCTTTCTAAAGTCCACAAAACAGGCATATAGTTTTTTATTTGAATTGGTATATTTGTCTATTATAGTTTTTAATACAAACATATGATCAGAAGGCCTTGATTTTTTGGTAAAGCCAATTTGAAAAGGTGAAATCAGTTTATGCTGTTCCAGAAATTTATCAAGCCTGCTGTTGAAAATGGAGTTAAACAGTTTGCCTAAACAACCAGTTATTGCTATTCCCCTATAGTTTTCAGGATTACTGCGGTCACCTGATTTGAAGATAGGGCTAAGGTAACCTGCAGACCAATTATTGGGATAAAATCCAGATAAAAGTATAGTGTTAAATAACTTTTTGATACAAGGTAGTAGATGAGTTTCTCCAGATTTTAAGATATTATTATTTATCAATTGCAGACCACCAGATTTATTATTCTTAAGTTTTTTTATGCCTGACTTAATTTCAGAATCTGTGATGGAGAAGTCTAGGGCCGTGAAGGACTTATAGTCCTCCTCATAATCTTTGAGTAATGTTTTTAATGCTATCATTCTATTTACATATCTATCTGGTATTTTATTTAAACTTTCAAAATGTGTTTTGAAATCTGACGGTGCTACAGGAATATTAACATCATTTTTATCTTTAAGAGAATTGATTAAAGACCAATAAGCTTTTGGATTATTGGATTCTAACTCATCTAGCTGCTTTATTATGTTATTACTATAATTTTTGGCCTTGAATTTTCTAGTTTTATTATAAATTCTGTAGAGTCTGTAGTAGCTATTTTTAAGTTCAATATTAAAAGGGTTTTGAGACATTAATATGGCCTTATACCTTAATTGGGATTTCATATCGAAAAGGTCAGAATCAAAAAATTTCTTATGTTTCTTTGGATTTTTCTTTTTTGATCCCGAAGGTTTTTTTAAACATTTATCACAAGCATCAGTGATAATTGATTCAAATTTAGAACAGGCATTGTTTATTGATGTTTCATTTGAAAGATCAATTACTTCACTAATGAAATTATTAAGTCTTTCTGAAATTTGTGGGTTTTGGAATTCAGAATGCAGCTTTTTGCTAGAGGAATCATCCCATCTATATTGAGGAGGTACAGATTTGTTAGATTCACTTGGGAGAGTTTTACGAAAGTTAGCATAAATATTCCAAATTAGTTTACAATGGGCATCAGAAAGGGTTGGGATGAAGTCCGATACTTTAAAAAATGGAATCTGGCTTAATAAAGACTCAGATGCCAGTACATAATCAACTGTGCTACATCCATTAGGTGTAAAGCATGTGAACTTGCCAAAAGAATCTCCCATTAATCTTCCGTTAAGTATTCTTAGCTTGTTCCCTATACAGAAATCCAACAAGTTTCTACCTCTTTGGTCAAGAACATGATCGTGATTGTCCCGCAGACCAGCATCAACATCAGAGATATAATCTGAATAACCTGTATTATAATTGTTATTATCACAAATAATAAAATCAGGCTCTTTGCCAGTTCTGGCATTAAAATCACCACAGACTATGATATCACCTAAATGATTAAAGTTAGCAATATCCTCTGACAAAATATCTAATAAAGATTTTCCTTCATGTTCAATGGCGTTGGAAATCGGAGACTGAGCTGGGGGATTATAAACAACACAAGCATAAATATCACGACCGGTATTAAAGAATTCTTTTTTAAGAACTAGCCACTGAAAATTAGTGTTATTAATTGGAAGGATCTTAATACCTTGTTTAAGATGAGGTTTGTAAAGGATACCTAAGCCACCAAAAAATCTACCGTTTTTTGACTTTTGTCTACAAACTGGAAAATAGCTGAAACCCGAAAAGCTCATTGAGTCGCTATAACCAACATGCGTCTCAGCTAGAAGAACAATATCGTAAGCGGATATTTCTTTTATAAATGAAGGGTCAGTGGACTTGTCAAGTTGCTTGGATTTTGATTTCAAGCCTCCGATATTCCAAAAACAAAACTTAACACTATTGCTAGTAGACATGTTGTTAAGTGTAGATAGTAAAACATGACATTTATATAACTGTTTAATTGTTCTTTATATATAAAACAATCTAAAATTTAAAGAATTGTGCCTGATTTATTTATTGTCGGTAGAGACATTATATCTTTCAATTTGGCATATAAATGGCTTGAAATAATACCTGTTACAGACCTGCTTGCAAATATAAACTTTATAGAACTGAAGTTAAAAGGCAATAAGACAACATACAGAACTGTTAATTAGAGACAAGAACAACACGTGCGTCAGGTATAGTCATGGTCCAGAATGCCTTGACATAAGTCTGTCACGAACTCATCTCAAACAGACAAATACAAACTCTAAACCGGCCGGTACCAACTCTGTCCTTTTGATGTCATATAACTGCTGAATAGAAAAATATGCATTAATCGAACGTCACACAACTCTGTCATTGTGATGTCATATATCTACTGAACAATGCAAAAAAAAGGTCTAAATCGACCGGTACCCAATGTTGTCCTTATAATGTCATATGTCTACTGAACAGGAAAATAGGTCTAAATCGACCGGTACCCAACTCTGTCCATATGATTTCATATATACTCACTCTAAAAAAAACGCAACATACAGAAAAAAAATGGGAATTTTACTTCATATATTTTTTTAACAATTTATTTATACAAAAATGTAAAAATTGGCACACTTCATGTTCATGAGTACTTTTACCATGTCAGCATCTGTTGTGTCCACCATTTGCTTATAAAACAGCCCCTATTCTTCTTTGCATGGATTCAATTAAACGTTGAAAACGAACACGCGGTATCCTTTGCCACTCATACTGAAGTGCCGGCTCTAATTGTTGCAGATTTTGCGGCGGTGGTTGTCGTTGGCGCACACGCCGATCCAGTTCATCCCACAGATGTTCAATTGGGTTAAGATGCGGAGATAGTTATGGCCAACGGATCATATTGACATTCTATTCTGTTGCTCTAAAAAATCTACATGTGCTGTATTTGGTCAGACATTGAAAGTTAAGATTTCCTTGGATATGTATCAGCTGTGTGTTCCTGACGTAAGAGATAGCGGCCCAATCATAACACTGCCTCCACCAAAATTGATCTTTTTACAACACAGTTTTGCGCAAAACGTTCATTTCGGTGCCTGTACACTCCTATGCGACCATCTCGCTTTTCAAGCTGAAAACGTGACTCATCGCTGAACCACACTCTTCTCCAGTCCTATAAATTCCAATAGTACACCATCTAACCCTTGCTCGGCGGTGTTGGCGTATTATTGTTGCTCCGATGTAAAGTCTTTTTGTCGGCAAGCCATGAGAGCGTAACCGATTTCTTACTGTCTGTGGTGATAGAGGGCGCAACACAGGGACGTTTACAGCTGTTTCCGTTGCAGCGATAGTCATATATTCCGTAGATTGAATAATCTAATTTAGCGATCCTGCGCCCGAGCTGTAATACGCGGACGCCCTTAACGTAGTCAGTGTGTCGCAGTACCAAGCAGCTGGTAACGTCTCCAAAGGCGTGAAATTGTGCTACGATGAACATTGTTTTTTCTGGCAACAGCATTCTGTGATTCCCCGGCCTCGATTCGACCGATAGCGATATTCCGGGTAGCAACATCTAACCTTCTCATAGCGTCACCTCATCAGAATTTTATTTTACTAATTCAGTCAAGAAAAGAAATAGCGGGGTTTTATACCGGTTGTCGGAGTAAAAAAAAAATACCCATGTTTGTCACGTGAAAGTCGACCATGTTTTAGCTATGCGTAATTCATAGTGTGTTCCAGATTTCGACCACAATCGTTTAGGGGTAAATGAACTTGAATGCTTTCACCTGGAAACATTTAATTAAGGCGTAATTATGATGTTGTGTATATATATTTTTGAATATGTATAGGTTATTTGTCCGCAAAAAATTATTTGAAAAAAATTTATCCGATGTTGCGTTTCGTTTTTGAGTGAGTATATATGGGACGTCAGAGAGATCTCCATAAGCAAAATAGTGGAATTTGCGACACAGGCCAGAATCACCACATTTCAAAATCTCCCGATGTAAAAAAAAATTGCATGTCATTAAATGTCTACATATGTAGTATTGGTAGATATATGTTTCAGTATATCCGCCTCATTCCTCGTGAAATATAGGATCTTATATTAGTACTCTTGGATAATCGGATTTATCCAATCGAGAAAATTAAATTATGGAATTTTAAGTCCGAGCCTTGCCAAGGACTTAAATTTCCATAATTTAACTATCGAGACTGGAGAAATCCGATAATCCAGGAGTACTATTGTAAGATTCTGTTTCTCTAAATTTAAAATAGAGGTAAACTTGAGAAATGAAGTACAAATTCTCTCGAACCCCAATTTTACGTTCATGACTTGAAAACGCGGTACATGGAAGGTGTTTTGTTCATGACGTCGTGAGTTCTTATTATATTTTAAAGCAATCAACTGATGAGGACAATAAATTTACTGGGGACGAGAACTATATTTTCCACAACGGTCAATCGGTTGGAATTTTACGTCAAAATTAGAGAAACAATGATTCAAACTTGTTTACAGTGATATATGTTTTTGTATTAATGATAATGGACAATAAAGGACAGTGATAGTCATACTGTGTAGTTCTATAACAGATTATGTTAAAATATTGCGTCTAATATATAGGACGTGTTCGTGTTTGAAATTAAACAATCGGTGCTATTTCCTGTTTGTGTTGAACGAAACGTCTGATTTTGAATTTCGTTCTTCATCAGCTTACTGATGGAGGAACTTTGAAGTCACAAGTACTTTGATAGCAAATCCAATAGTCGATATTAGCTTAGACTATTTAGTAGGCGTGGTAAAAAGTGTCAAAGATCCTCGAATATGATCGATGAGACAGGAGAACTTCTTGGTCAATCGAAACGTTCCGATAATGCCCGAGAAGTTACGATTCGACGTTTGGACGAATTATGGAACATATGGGATGAACCAAAATATGGAGGAAACATGTGTTGTTTGTTTAAGATCAAACTTACGAAGGTGTCAAGCCTCAAGCATTTATAAACACGATGTTCTTATAAACTAATTTAAATATTGGAACTATGAACGAATACACATCCATATCACACTGTGCAAGAAGAAATGGAAATGTAATGATCGCGTGACATGTTTATTTGTATTGACCTAATCAAAGGTGTTAAGTACAAAGTAGCGTCATTAATAAAACAAATAACATCTTCTGTATTGCTTCTTACTGATTCCATCAAATAAATGGTCTTTGATAAACAGTTCTTGTGTGTCCATTGAGCAGTTCGCGTCCAATATATTTTGTGTCCAATTTGCAGTCCGCGTCTAACATGCTTTGTGTCCTGTGTGCTGTCCGCGTCTTATACAGTTTTTGTCCTCTGTAGTCTGCGTCACGCATGTTTTGTGTCGTCTGAGTAGTCTGCGCCCTGCATGCTTTGTGTCCTCTGTAGTCTGCGTCACGCATATTTTGTGTCGTCTGAGTAGTCTGCGCCCTGCATGCTTTGTGTCCTCTGTAGTCTGCGTCACGCATATTTTGTGTCGTCTGAGTAGTCTGCGCCCTGCATGCTTTGTGTCCTCTGTAGTCTGCGTCACGCATGTTTTGTGTCCTCTGTAGTCTGCGTCACGCATATTTTGTGTCGTCTGAGTAGTCTGCGCCCTGCATGCTTTGTGTCCTCTGTAGTCTGCGCCCTGCATGCTTTGTGTCCTCTGTAGTCTGCGTCACGCATATTTTGTGTCGTCTGAGTAGTCTGCGCCCAGCATGCTTTGTGTCCTCTGTAGTCTGCGTCACGCATATTTTGTGTCGTCTGAGTAGTCTGCGCCCTGCATGCTTTGTGTCCTCTGTAGTCTGCGTCACGCATATTTTGTGTCGTCTGAGTAGTCTGCGCCCTGCATGCTTTGTGTCCTCTGTAGTCTGCGTCACGCATGTTTTGTGTCCTCTGTAGTCTGCGTCACGCATATTTTGTGTCGTCTGAGTAGTCTGCGCCCTGCATGCTTTGTGTCCTCTGTAGTCTGCGCCCTGCATGCTTTGTGTCCTCTGTAGTCTGCGTCACGCATGTTTTGTGTCGTCTGAGTAGTCTGCGCCCTGCATGCTTTGTGTCCTCTGTAGTCTGCGCCCTGCATGCTTTGTGTCCTCTGTAGTCTGCGTCACGCATATTTTGTGTCGTCTGAGTAGTCTGCGCCCTGCATGCTTTGTGTCCTCTGTAGTCTGCGTCACGCATATTTTGTGTCGTCTGAGTAGTCTGCGCCCTGCATGCTTTGTGTCCTCTGTAGTCTGCGTCACGCATATTTTGTGTCGTCTGAGTAGTCTGCGCCCTGCATGCTTTGTGTCCTCTGTAGTCTGCGTCACGCATGTTTTGTGTCCTCTGTAGTCTGCGTCACGCATATTTTGTGTCGTCTGAGTAGTCTGCGCCCTGCATGCTTTGTGTCCTCTGTAGTCTGCGCCCTGCATGCTTTGTGTCCTCTGTAGTCTGCGTCACGCATGTTTTGTGTCGTCTGAGTAGTCTGCGCCCTGCATGCTTTGTGTCCTCTGTAGTCTGCGCCCTGCATGCTTTGTGTCCTCTGTAGTCTGCGTCACGCATATTTTGTGTCGTCTGAGTAGTCTGCGCCCTGCATGCTTTGTGTCCTCTGTAGTCTGCGTCACGCATGTTTTGTGTCCTCTGTGCAGTTTACGTTCAACATGTTTGTGTCTGTGCTGTCCACTTCCAACTTGTTTGTGTCCTCTTTGGTGTCCACGTCCAAAAGGTTTATTTATTCTGTATATTGATCATGTAGAACGGTTATCATGTTTGTCCATGTGTTTTATTTTTACACAAAATTAGTTCTGCTATGATGTCAGGTCCTGTCTGATATGTTATAAGATGACTGTTTGGTATTTAAACCCATGGTCATCGCTCTTATTTTAATTGTATTAACATTTATAGCAGTATGCAATTGTTGTTTTCAGTTTTGTTCTCCGTAAAAATATGTATTTTGGAAAAAAAACAACAATCACGTGTAACAAACGTTTTGTCGCATTGAAATGATATATGTAATCCGATAATAACATTTAGATATGTTTTCAGTACTTCTATTTATTATACTGTTATAATGCGTATGGACTGTATGTATTGAGAATAAAGATATGTTCATGAATGCTTTCTCCTTGTAATATGTCCTCAGCTTAGCGGTGCATCACTCTCTCTCTCCCCATTGTTATACATTTAAGACTCACTGGGAGGCAGTGATTGGCCGCTAATTTCGTCTGTACGAACCTGTCTGAAAGATCTCAACCGTAAATTTCGGAATTGATATGTGATAAAGGTGGAATGTGATAACGGCAGGGTGCGAAAAAGGGGGTTTATAAGGGGTAGGCATGCAAAAAAGGCATGCGATAAATAGGTGTGGTAAAGTGTAAAAGGGTGTGATACAGGGTTGACATGCGATAAAGAGGTGTGATACAGGGTTGACAAGCGATAAAGAGGTGTGATACAGGGTTGACATGCGATAAAGAGGTGCTATTAAGGTAGGCATGCGATAAAGGGTTGTGATACAAGGTGGGCATGCGACAAAGAGGTTTATTACATGAATAAAATTTTATGTTTTTTGATTGGTCTAAAACAACTTTCGCGTAACTATAAATCGCAACACTACTAAAATTACGTCAAAATATGGAAGTTGTCCGCCGAATAATTCCGCTGCACAGTAAAGCTGAATTAAATATCAACCAGGTAACTACTAGTTCAGGACGGTTTTTCATTTTTAGTGGTCATTGAATTCGATCATCTCATAAATATATCGTGAAAAAATGTAAGAATCAATTGTTGATTTACTTATACTCTTTTCAATATTTGAAATGTGATGAAATTGGAATTCCAGGATTATCAGCAAATCAATATCAAAATGCAGTATTAAAACATATTAAGGGTAACCAGCATTACAACAATTACAAAATGTAATCATCCTCTACTTTTCTGAGTAATGAAGATGGTGATTTTATTCATGTAATAAAACAATTATTAACTTTAATATACGGTCGCTATCAGGATTTCTAAGCCCTCAAAAATGTATAGTCACCTCTCCTGGCGGGTCCGTGAATATTACATTTTCTCTTGGGGCCTCGGTGGCCGAGTGGTTAAGGTAGTTCGTGTACTATTAGTCTGTCAAAACTGAGGTTATGGGCCGAGTCTGACTGCGGGCGGGAAGGTACAGTCGACTCCAATCTTAATTGACAAGAATTGCCAGTTTTCCTACCGAAGGTCCGGGTTTTCTCCTTGCGCTCCGGCTTACTCCCCTAATACACAGTGGACGCCATGATATAGCTGAAAAATTTCTGAAAGTGGTGTTCAACACCAATAAAACAAATCAGACATACATTTTCTCTGGCTGATAATAATCCAGTTCTGCCTTGGTGTTTTCTGTGTAAATCACGTCGAATTAAGCTTTGCTGCCTGTGTATACCCGTCTTGTCGAGCCTTGTTGTTGTCGGTGTATATCCCGTTGAGTTATCCCTTGGTGTGGTCTAAGCATATCTCAAAGTTCCGATTTTGTGTTGTCTGTATATATTTCGTCGCATCGGGCCTTGGTGTTGTCTGTATATATCTCGTCGGGTTCAGCCTATGCGTTATTGGTGTATATCACGCCAAGTTCTACTTGTTATCGTCTTCGGGTTCAGTCGTGGTGTTGTCTATATATATCTCGTCGGGTTCAGCCTATGCGTTATTGGTGTATATCACGTCCAATTCTCCTTGTTATCGTCTGCGGGCTCAGTCGTGGTGTTGTATGTGTATATCCCGTCAAATCAACTTTTGTGTTGTCTGGTTATATCCCGTCCACTTCTGCCTTTCTGTTGTTTAAGTATATCCCTTCCAGTTCAGCCTAGCTGTTGTCTGTATATACCCCCTAGGGTTCAGCTTTAGCGTTACTGGTGTATATCACGTCGAGTTCTGTCTTTTTATTGTCAGTTTGTTTTCCATTGAGTTCTGCCTTGGTATTGTATGTACATATCCCTTTGAGTTCTGTCATATATATATAGTGCTATCTGTGTGCATCGGCTACTTTAGAATTGGTGTTGTCGGAGTATACCCTGTCGAGTTGAACCTTGGTGTTATCTGTGTGTACACTGTCGAGTTCAGTCTTGGTGTTGTCTGTGTATATCCCGGAGAGTTCAGTCTTGGTGTTGCCTATGTATATCCCGTGGAGTTCAGTCTTAGTGTTGCCTGTGTATATCCCGGAGAGTTCTGTCTTGGTGTTGCATATGTATATACCGGAGAGTTCAGTTTTGGTGTTGCATATGTATATCCCGGAGAGTTCAGTCTTGGTGTTGTCTGTGTATATCCCGGAGAGTTCAGTCTTGGTGCTAACGTTGCATATGTATATCCCGAAGAGTTCAGTCTTGGTGTTGCCTATGTATATCCCGGAGAGTTCAGTCTTGGTGTTGTCTGTGTATATCCCGAAGAGTTCAGTCTTGGTGTTGCCTATGTATATCCCGGAGAGTTCAGTCTTGGTGTTGTCTGTGTATATCCGGGAGAGTTCAGTCTTGGTGTTGTCTGTGTGTACACTGTCGAGTTCAGTCTTGGTGTTGTCTGTGTATATCCCGGAGAGTTCAGTCTTTGTGTTGCATACGTATATCCCGGAGAGTTCAGTCTTGGTGTTGCATATGTATATCCGGGAGAGTTCAGTCTTGGTGTTATCTCTGTATATCCTGAGAGTTCAGTCTTGGTGTTGCATGTGTATATCCCGGAGAGTTCAGTTTTGGTGTTGCATATGTATATCCGGGAGAGTTCAGTCTTGGTGTTGTCTCTGTATATCCCTGAGAGTTCAGTCTTGGTGTTGCATGTGTATATCCCGGAGAGTTCAGTTTTGGTGTTGCATATGTATATCCGGGAGAGTTCAGTCTTGGTGTTACATATGTATATCCGGGAGAGTTCAGTCTTGGTGTTGCATATGTATATCCGTGAGAGTTCAGTCTTGGTGTTGTCTGTGTATATCCCGGAGAGTTCAGTCTTGGTGTTACATATGTATATCCCGGAGAGTTCAGTCTTGGTGTTGTCTGTGTATATCCCGGAGAGTTCAGTCTTGGTGTTGCATATGTATATCCCGGAGAGTTCAGTCTTGGTGTTGCATATGTATATCCGTGAGAGTTCAGTCTTGGTGTTGTCTGTGTATATCCCGCAGAGTTCAGTCTTGGTGTTGTCTGTGTATATCCCGGAGAGTTCAGTCTTGGTGTTGTCTGTGTATATCCCGGAGAGTTCAGTCTTGGTGTTGCATATGTATATCCCGGAGAGTTCAGTCTTGGTGTTGCATATGTATATCCGGGAGAGTTCAGTCTTGGTGTTGTCTGTGTATATCCCGGAGAGTTCAGTCTTGGTGTTGCATATGTATATCCCGGAGAGTTCAGTCTTGGTGTTGCATATGTATATCCCGCAGAGTTCAGTCTTGGTGTTGCATATGTATATCCGGGAGAGTTCAGTCTTGGTGTTGCTTGTGTATATCCCGGAGAGTTCTGTCTTGGTGTTGCATATGTATATCCCGGAGAGTTCAGTCTTGGTGTTACATATGTATATCCCGGAGAGTTCAGTCTTGGTGTTGTCTGTGTATATCCCGGGGAGTTCAGTCTTGGTGCAAACGTTGCATATGTATATCCCGAAGAGTTCAGTCTTGGTGTTGCCTATGTATATCCCGGAGAGTTCAGTCTTGGTGTTGTCTGTGTATATCCCGGAGAGTTCAGTCTTGGTGTTGCCTATGTATATCCCGGAGAGTTCAGTCTTGGTGTTGTCTGTGTATATCCGGGAGAGTTCAGTCTTGGTGTTGTCTGTGTGTACACTGTCGAGTTCAGTCTTGGTGTTGTCTGTGTATATCCCGGAGAGTTCAGTCTTTGTGTTGCATATGTATATCCGGGAGAGTTCAGTCTTGGTGTTACATATGTATATCCGGGAGAGTTCAGTTTTGGTGTTGTCTCTGTATATCCCGCAGAGTTCAGTCTTGGTGTTGCATATGTATATCCCGGAGAGTTCAGTCTTGGTGTTGTCTCTGTATATCCCGCAGAGTTCAGTCTTGGTGTTGCATATGTATATCCCGGAGAGTTCAGTCTTTGTGTTGCATATGTATATCCGGGAGAGTTCAGTCTTGGTGTTACATATGTATATCCGGGAGAGTTCAGTCTTGGTGTTGTCTCTGTATATCCCGCAGAGTTCAGTCTTGGTGTTGCATATGTATATCCCGGAGAGTTCAGTTTTGGTGTTGCATATGTATATCCGGGAGAGTTCAGTCTTGGTGTTACATATGTATATCCGGGAGAGTTCAGTTTTGGTGTTGCATATGTATATCCGGGAGAGTTCAGTCTTGGTGTTACATATGTATATCCGGGAGAGTTCAGTCTTGGTGTTGCATATGTATATCCGGGAGAGTTCAGTCTTGGTGTTGCATATGTATATCCGGGATAGTTCAGTCTTGGTGTTGTCTGTGTATATCCCGAAGAGTTCAGTCTTGGTGTTGTATGTGTATATCCCGAAGAGTTCAGTCTTGGTGTTGTCTGTGTATATCCGGGAGAGTTCAGTCTTGGTGTTGCATATGTATATCCGGGAGAGTTCAGTCTTGGTGTTGCATATGTATATCCGGGAGAGTTCAGTCTTGGTGTTGCATATGTATATCCGTGAGAGTTCAGTCTTGGTGTTGTCTGTGTATATCCCGGAGAGTTCAGTCTTGGTGTTGTCTGTGTATATCCCGAAGAGTTCAGTCTTGGTGTTGTCTGTGTATATCCCGCAGAGTTCAGTCTTGGTGTTGTCTGTGTATATCCCGGAGAGTTCAGTCTTGGTGTTACATATGTATATCCCGGAGAGTTCAGTCTTGGTGTTGTCTGTGTATATCCCGGAGAGTTCAGTCTTGGTGTTGCATATGTATATCCCGGAGAGTTCAGTCTTGGTGTTGCATATGTATATCCGGGAGAGTTCAGTCTTGGTGTTGTCTGTGTATATCCCGGAGAGTTCAGTCTTGGTGTTGCATATGTATATCCCGGAGAGTTCAGTCTTGGTGTTGCATATGTATATCCCGCAGAGTTCAGTCTTGGTGTTGCATATGTATATCCGGGAGAGTTCAGTCTTGGTGTTGTCTGTGTATATCCCGTAGAGTTCAGTCTTAGTGTTGCCTGTGTATATCCCGGAGAGTTCTGTCTTGGTGTTGCATATGTATATCCCGGAGAGTTCAGTTTTGGTGTTGCATATGTATATCCCGGAGGGTTCAGTCTTGGTGTTGTCTGTGTATATCCCGGAGAGTTCAGTCTTGGTGTTGTCTGTGTATATCCGGGAGAGTTCAGTCTTGGTGTTGTCTGTGTGTACACTGTCGAGTTCAGTCTTGGTGTTGTCTGTGTATATCCCGGAGAGTTCAGTCTTGGTGTTGCATATGTATATCCGGGAGAGTTCAGTCTTGGTGTTATCTCTGTATATCCCTGAGAGTTCAGTCTTGGTGTTGCATGTGTATATCCCGGAGAGTTCAGTTTTGGTGTTGCATATGTATATCCGGGAGAGTTCAGTCTTGGTGTTGTCTCTGTATATCCCTGAGAGTTCAGTATTGGTGTTGCATGTGTATATCCCGGAGAGTTCAGTTTTGGTGTTGCATATGTATATCCCGGAGAGTTCAGTCTTGGTGTTGCATATGTATATCCGGGAGAGTTCAGTCTTGGTGTTGTCTGTGTATATCCCGGAGAGTTCAGTCTTGGTGTTGCATATGTATATCCCGGAGAGTTCAGTCTTGGTGTTGCATATGTATATCCCGCAGAGTTCAGTCTTGGTGTTGCATATGTATATCCGGGAGAGTTCAGTCTTGGTGTTGCCTGTGTATATCCCGGAGAGTTCTGTCTTGGTGTTGCATATGTATATCTCGGAGAGTTCAGTCTTGGTGTTGCCTATGTGTATCCCGGAGAGTTCAGTCTTGGTGTTGTCTGTGTATATCCCGGAGAGTTCAGTCTTGGTGTTGCCTATGTATATCCCGGAGAGTTCAGTCTTGGTGTTGTCGGTGTATATCCGGGAGAGTTCAGTCTTGGTGTTGTCTGTGTGTACACTGTCGAGTTCAGTCTTGGTTTTGTCTGTGTATATCCCGGAGAGTTCAGTCTTTGTGTTGCATATGTATATCCCGGAGAGTTGTCTTGGTGTTGCATATGTATATCCGGGAGAGTTCAGTCTTGGTGTTGTCTCTGTATATCCCGCAGAGTTCAGTCTGGTGTTGCATATGTATATCCGGGAGAGTTCAGTCTTGGTGTTGCATATGTATATCCGGGAGAGTTCAGTCTTGGTGTTGTCTGTGTATATCCCGAAGAGTTCAGTCTTGGTGTTGTATGTGTATATCCCGAAGAGTTCAGTCTTGGTGTTGTCTGTGTATATCCGGGAGAATTCAGTCTTGGTGTTGCATATGTATATCCGGGAGAGTTCAGTCTTGGTGTTGCATATGTATATCCGGGAGAGTTCAGTCTTGGTGTTGCATATGTATATCCGTGAGAGTTCAGTCTTGGTGTTGTCTGTGTATATCCCGGAGAGTTCAGTCTTGGTGTTGTCTGTGTATATCCCGAAGAGTTCAGTCTTGGTGTTGTCTGTGTATATCCCGCAGAGTTCAGTCTTGGTGTTGTCTGTGTATATCCCGGAGAGTTCAGTCTTGGTGTTACATATGTATATCCCGGAGAGTTCAGTCTTGGTGTTGTCTGTGTATATCCCGGAGAGTTCAGTCTTGGTGTTGCATATGTATATCCCGGAGAGTTCAGTCTTGGTGTTGCATATGTATATCCAGGAGAGTTCAGCCTTGGTGTTGTCTGTGTATATCCCGGAGAGTTCAGTCTTGGTGTTGCATATGTATATCCCGGAGAGTTTAGTCTTGGTGTTGCATATGTATATCCCGCAGAGTTCAGTCTTGGTGTTGCATATGTATATCCGGGAGAGTTCAGTCTTGGTGTTGTCTGTGTATATCCCGTAGAGTTCACTCTTGGTGTTGCATATATATATCCGGGAGAGTTCAGTCTTGGTGTTGCATATGTATATCCGGGAGAGTTCAGTCTTGGAATTGCATAGGTATATCCGGTAGAGTTCAGTCTTGGTGTTGCATATGTATATCCCGGAGAGTTCAGTCTTGGTGTTGCCTATGTATATACGGGAGAGTTCAGTCTTGGTGTTGTCTGTGTATATCCCGTAGAGTTCAGTCTTGGTGTTGCATATGTATATCCCGGAGAGTTCAGTCTTGGTGTTGCATATGTATATCCGGGAGAGTTCAGTCTTGGAATTGCATATGTATATCCGGGAGAGTTCAGTCTTGGAATTGCATATTTATATCCGGGAGAGTTCAGTCTTGGTGTTGTCTATGTATATCCCGGAGAGTTCAGTCTTGGTGTTGTCTGTGTATATCCCGGACAGTTCAGTCTAGGTGTGGTCTGTGTATATCCGGGAGAGTTCAGTCTTGGTATTGCATATGTATATCCGGGAGAGTTCAGTCTTGGTGTTGGATATGTATATCCGGGAGAGTTCAGTCTTTGTGTTGCATATGTATATCCGGGAGAGTTCAGTCGTGGTGTTGCATATGCATATCCGGGAGAGTTCAGTCTTGGTGTTGCATATGTATATTCGGGAGAGTTCAGTATTGGTGTTACATATGTATATCCCGGAGAGTTCAGTCTTGGTGTTGTCTGTGTATATCCCGGAGAGTTCAGTCTTTGTGTTGCCTATGTATATCCCGGAGAGTTCAGTCTTGGTGTTGTCTGTGTATATCCCGGAGAGTTCAGTCTTGGTGTTGCATATGTATATCCGGCAGAGTTCAGTCTTGGTGTTGTCTGTGTATATCCCGGAGAGTTCAGTCTTGGGGTTGTCGGTGTATATCCCGGAGTGTTCAGTCTTGGTGTTGCATATGTATATCCCGGAGAGTTCAGTCTTGGTGTAGTCTGTGTATATCCCTGAGAGTTCAGTCTTTGTGTTGCATATGTATATCCGGGAGAGTTCAGTCTTTGTGTTGCATATGTATATCCCGCAGAGTTCAGTCTTGGTGTTGCATATGTATATCCCGGAGAGTTCAGTCTTGGTGTAGTCTGTGTATATCCCGGAGAGTTCAGTCTTTGTGTTGCATATGTATATCCCGGAGAGTTCAGTCTTGGTGTTGTCTGTGTATATCCCGGAGAGTTCAGTCTTGGTGTTGCATATGTATGTCCCGGAGAGTTCAGTCTTGGTGTTGTCTGTGTATATCCCGAAGAGTTCAGTCTTGGTGCTAACGTTGCATATGTATATCCCGAAGAGTTCAGTCTTGGTGTTGCCTATGTATATCCCGGAGAGTTCAGTCTTGGTGTTGTCTGTGTATATCCCGGAGAGTTCAGTCTTGGTGTTGCCTATGTATATCCCGGAGAGTTCAGTCTTGGTGTTGTCTGTGTAAATCCGGTAGAGTTCAGTCTTGGTGTTGTCTGTGGGTACACTGTCGAGTTCAGTCTTGGTGTTGTCTGTGTATATCCCGGAGAGTTCAGTCTTTGTGTTGCATATGTATATCCCGGAGAGTTCAGTCTTGGTGTTGCATATGTATATCCGGGAGAGTTCAGTCTTGGTGTTGTCTCTGTATATCCCTGAGAGTTCAGTCTTGGTGTTGCATATGTATATCCCGGACAGTTCAGTTTTGGTGTTGCATATGTATATCCGGGAGAGTTCAGTCTTGGTGTTACATATGTATATCCGGGAGAGTTCAGTCTTGGTGTTGCATATGTATATCCGGGAGAGTTCAGTCTTGGTTTTGCATATGTATATCCGGGAGAGTTCAGTCTTGGTGTTGTCTGTGTATATCCGGGAGAGTTCAGTCTTGGTGTTGCATATGTATATCCGGGAGAGTTCAGTCTTTGTGTTGCATATGTATATCCGGGAGAGTTCAGTCGTGGTGTTGCATATGCATATCCGGGAGAGTTCAGTCTTGGTGTTGCATATGTATATCCGGGAGAGTTCAGTATTGGTGTTACATATGTATATCCCGGAGAGTTCAGTCTTGGTGTTGTCTGTGTATATCCCGGAGAGTTCAGTCTTTGTGTTGCATATGTATATCCCGGAGAGTTCAGTCTTGGTGTTGTCTGTGTATATCCCGGAGAGTTCAGTCTTGGTGTTGCATATGTATATCCTGCAGAGTTCAGTCTTGGTGTTGTCTGTGTATATCCCGGAGAGTTCAGTCTTGGGGTTGTCTGTGTATATCCCGGAGTGTTCAGTCTTGGTGTTGCATATGTATATCCCGGAGAGTTCAGTCTTGGTGTAGTCTGTGTATATCCCTGAGAGTTCAGTCTTTGTGTTGCATATGTATATCCGGGAGAGTTCAGTCTTGGTGTTGCATATGTATATCCGGCAGAGTTCAGTCTTGGTGTTGTCTGTGTATATCCCGGAGAGTTCCGTCTTGGTGTTGTCTGTGTGTACACTGTCGAGTTCAGTCTTGGTGTTGTCTGTGTATATCCCGGAGAGTTCAGTCTTTGTGTTGCATATGTATATCCCGGAGAGTTCAGTCTTGGTGTTGCATATGTATATCCGGGAGAGTTCAGTCTTGGTGTTGTCTCTGTATATCGCTGAGAGTTCAGTCTTGGTGTTGCATATGTATATCCCGGAGAGTTCAGTTTTGGTGTTGCATATGTATATCCGGGAGAGTTCAGTCTTGGTGTTACATATGTATATCCGGGAGAGTTCAGTCTTGGTGTTGCATATGTATATCCGGGAGAGTTCAGTCTTGGTTTTGCATATGTATATCCGGGAGAGTTCAGTCTTGGTGTTGTCTGTGTATATCCCGAAGAGTTCAGTCTTGGTGTTGTCTGTGTATATCCCCAAGAGTTCAGTCTTGGTGTTGTCTGTGTATATCCGGGAGAGTTCAGTCTTGGTGTTGCATATGTATATCCGGGAGAGTTCAGTCTTGGTGTTGCATATGTATATCCGGGAGAGTTCAGTCTTGGTGTTGCATATGTATATCCGTGAGAGTTCAGTCTTGGTGTTGTCTGTGTATATCCCGGAGAGTTCAGTCTTGGTGTTGTCTGTGTATATCCCGAAGAGTTCAGTCTTGGTGTTGTCTGTGTATATCCCGCAGAGTTCAGTCTAGGTGTTGTCTGTGTATATCCCGGAGAGTTCAGTCTTGGTGTTACATATGTATATCCCGGAGAGTTCAGTCTTGGTGTTGTCTGTGTATATCCCGGAGAGTTCAATCTTGGTGTTGCATATGTATATCCCGGAGAGATCAGTCTTGGTGTAGCATATGTATATCCGGGAGAGTTCAGTCTTGGTTTTGTCTATGTATATCCCGGAGAGTTCAGTCTTGGTGTTGCATATGTATATCCCGGAGAGTTCAGTCTTGGTGTTGCATATGTATATCACGCAGAGTTCAGTCTTGGTGTTGCATATGTATATCCGGGAGAGTTCAGTCTTGGTGTTGTCTGTGTATATCCCGTAGAGTTCAGTCTTGGTGTTGCATATATATATCCGGGAGAGTTCAGTCTTGGTGTTGCATATGTATATCCGGGAGAGTTCAGTCTTGGAATTGCATATGTATATCCGGTAGAGTTCAGTCTTGGTGTTGCATATGTATATCCGGGAGAGTTCAGTCTTGGTGTTGCCTATGTATATCCGGGAGAGTTCAGTCTTGGTGTTGTCTGTGTATATCCCGTAGAGTTCAGTCTTGGTGTTGCATATGTATATCCCGGAGAGTTCAGTCTTGGTGTTGCATATGTATATCCGGGAGAGTTCAGTCTTGGAATTGCATATGTATATCCGGGAGAGTTCAGTCTTGGAATTGCATATTTATATCCGGGAGAGTTCAGTCTTGGTGTTGTCTATGTATATCCCGGAGAGTTCAGTCTTGGTGTTGTCTGTGTATATCCCGGACAGTTCAGTCTAGGTGTTGTCTGTGTATATCCGGGAGAGTTCAGTCTTGGTGTTGCATATGTATATCCGGGAGAGTTCAGTCTTAGTGTTGCATATGTATATCCGGGAGAGTTCAGTCTTGGTGTTGCATATGTATATCCGGGAGAGTTCAGTCGTGGTGTTGCATATGCATATCCGGGAGAGTTCAGTCTTCGTGTTGCATATGTATATCCGGGAGAGTTCAGTATTGGTGTTACATATGTATATCCCGGAGAGTTCAGTCTTGGTGTTGTCTGTGTATATCCCGGTGAGTTCAGTCTTGGTGTTGCATATGTATATCCCGGAGAGTTCAGTCTTGGTGTTGTCTGTGTATATCCCGGAGAGTTCAGTCTTGGTGTTGCATATGTATATCCCGCAGAGTTCAGTCTTGGTGTTGTCTGTGTATATCCCGGAGAGTTCAGTCTTGGGGTTGTCTGTGTATATCCCGGAGTGTTCAGTCTTGGTGTTGCATATGTATATCCCGGAGAGTTCAGTCTTGGTGTAGTCTGTGTATATACCTGATAGTTCAGTCTTTGTGTTGCATATGTATATCCGGGAGAGTTCAGTCTTTGTGTTGCATATGTATATCCCGCAGAGTTCAGTCTTGGTGTTGCATATGTTTATCCCGGAGAGTTCAGTCTTATTGTAGTCTGTGTATATCCCGGAGAGTTCAGTCTTTGTGTTGGATATGTATATCCGGGAGAGTTAAGTCTTTGTGTTGCATATGTATATCCCGCAGAGTTCAGTCTTGGTGTTGCATATGTATATCCCGCATAGTTCAGTCTTGGTGTTGTCTGTGTATATCCCGCATAGTTCAGTCTTGGTGTTGTCTGTGTATATCCCGCAGAGTTCAGTCTAAGTGTTGCATATGTATATCCCGGAGAGTCAGTCTTGGTGTTGTCTGTGTATATCCCGGAGAGTTCAGTCTTGGTGTTACATATGTATATCCGGAAGAGTTCAGTCTTGGTGTTGCATATGTATATCCCGGAGAGTTCAGTCTTGGTGTTGCATATGTATATCCCGGAGAGTTCAGTCTTGTTGTTGTCTATATATATCACGGGGAGTTCAGTCTTGGTGTTGTCTGTGTATATCCGGGAGAGTTCAGTCTTGGTGTTGTCTGTGTATATCCGGAAGAGTTCAGTCTTGGTGTTGTCTGTGTATATCCCGGAGAGTTCAGTCTTGGTGTTGCATATGTATATCCGGCAGAGTTCAGTCTTGGTGTTGTCTGTGTATATCCCGGAGAGTTCAGTCTTGGGGTTGTCTGTGTATATCCCGGAGTGTTCAGTCTTGGTGTTGCATATATATATCCCGGAGAGTTCAGTCTTGGTGTAGTCTGTGTATATCCCTGAGAGTTCAGTCTTTGTGTTGCATATGTATATCCGGGAGAGTTCAGTCTTTGTGTTGCATATGTATATCCCGCAGAGTTCAGTCTTGGTGTTGCATATGTATATCCCGGAGAGTTCAGTCTTGGTGTAGTCTGTGTATATCCCGGAGAGTTCAGTCTTTGTGTTGCATATGTATATCCCGGAGAGTTCAGTCTTGGTGTTGTCTGTGTATATCCCGGAGAGTTCAGTCTTGGTGTTGCATATGTATATCCCGGAGAGTTCAGTCTTGGTGTTGTCTGTGTATATCCAGGAGAGTTCAGTCTTGGTGCTAACGTTGCATATGTATATCCCGAAGAGTTCAGTCTTGGTGTTGCCTATGTATATCCCTTAGAGTTCAGTCTTGGTGTTGTCTGTGTATATCCCGGAGAGTTCAGTCTTGGTGTTGCCTATGTATATCCCGGAGAGTTCAGTCTTGGTGTTGTCTGTGTAAATCCGGTAGAGTTCAGTCTTGGTGTTGTCTGTGTGTACACTGTCGAGTTCAGTCTTGGTGTTGTCTGTGTATATCCCGGAGAGTTCAGTCTTTGTGTTGCATATGTATATCCCGGAGAGTTCAGTCTTGGTGTTGCATATGTATATCCGGGAGAGTTCAGTCTTGGTGTTGTCTCTGTATATCCCTGAGAGTTCAGTCTTGGTGTTGCATATGTATATCCCGGAGAGTTCAGTTTTGGTGTTGCATATGTATATCCGGGAGAGTTCAGTCTTGGTGTTACATATGTATATCCGGGAGAGTTCAGTCTTGGTGTTGCATATGTATATCCGGGAGAGTTCAGTCTTGGTTTTGCATATGTATATCCGGGAGAGTTCAGTCTTGGTGTTGTCTGTGTATATCCCGAAGAGTTCAGTCTTGGTGTTGTCTGTGTATATCCCGAAGAGTTCAGTCTTGGTGTTGTCTGTGTATATCCGGGAGAGTTCAGTCTTGGTGTTGCATATGTATATCCCGGAGAGTTCAGTCTTGGTGTTGCATATGTATATCCGGGAGAGTTCAGTCTTGGTGTTGCATATGTATATCCTTGAGAGTTCAGTCTTGGTGTTGTCTGTGTATATCCCGGAGAGTTCAGTCTTGGTGTTGTCTGTGTATATCCCGAAGAGTTCAGTCTTGGTGTTGTCTGTGTATATCCCGCAGAGTTCAGTCTAGGTGTTGTCTGTGTATATCCCGGAGAGTTCAGTCTTGGTGTTACATATGTATATCCCGGAGAGTTCAGTCTTGGTGTTGTCTGTGTATATCCCGGAGAGTTCAGTCTTGGTGTTGCATATGTATATCCCGGAGAGTTCAGTCTTGGTGTTGCATATGTATATCCGGGAGAGTTCAGTCTTGGTGTTGTCTGTGTATATCCCGGAAAGTTCAGTCTTGGTGTTGCATATGTATATCCCGGAGAGTTCAGTCTTGGTGTTGCATATGTATATCACGCAGAGTTCAGTCTTGGTGTTGCATATGTATATCCGGGAGAGTTCAGTCTTGGTGTTGTCTGTGTATATCCCGTAGAGTTCAGTCTTGGTGTTGCATATATATATCCGGGAGAGTTCAGTCTTGGTGTTGCATATGTATATCCGGGAGAGTTCAGTCTTGGAATTGCATATGTATATCCGGTAGAGTTCAGTCTTGGTGTTGCATATGTATATCCGGGAGAGTTCAGTCTTGGTGTTGCCTATGTATATCCGGGAGAGTTCAGTCTTGGTGTTGTCTATGTATATCCCGTAGAGTTCAGTCTTGGTGTTGCATATGTATATCCCGGAGAGTTCAGTCTTGGTGTTGCATATGTATATCCGGGAGAGTTCAGTCTTGGAATTGCATATGTATATCCGGGAGAGTTCAGTCTTGGAATTGCATATTTATATCCTGGAGAGTTCAGTCTTGGTGTTGTCTATGTATATCCCGGAGAGTTCAGTCTTGGTGTTGTCTGTGTATATCCCGGACAGTTCAGTCTAGGTGTTGTCTGTGTATATCCGGGAGAGTTCAGTCTTGGTGTTGCATATGTATATCCGGGAGAGTTCAGTCTTAGTGTTGCATATGTAAATCCGGGAGAGTTCAGTCTTGGTGTTGCATATGTATATCCGGGAGAGTTCAGTCCTGGTGTTGCATATGCATATCCGGGAGAGTTCAGTCTTCGTGTTGCATATGTATATCCGGGAGAGTTCAGTATTGGTGTTACATATGTATATCCCGGAGAGTTCAGTCTTGGTGTTGTCTGTGTATATCCCGGTGAGTTCAGTCTTGGTGTTGCATATGTATATCCCGGAGAGTTCAGTCTTGGTGTTGTCTGTGTATATCCCGGAGAGTTCAGTCTTGGTGTTGCATATGTATATCCCGCAGAGTTCAGTCTTGGTGTTGTCTGTGTATATCCCGGAGAGTTCAGTCTTGGGGTTGTCTGTGTATATCCCGAAGTGTTCAGTCTTGGTGTTGCATATGTATATCCCGGAGAGTTCAGTCTTGGTGTAGTCTGTGTATATCCCTGAGAGTTCAGTCTTTGTGTTGCATATGTATATCCGGGAGAGTTCAGTCTTTGTGTTGCATATGTATATCCCGCAGAGTTCAGTCTTGGTGTTGCATATGTTTATCCCGGAGAGTTCAGTCTTATTGTAGTCTGTGTATATCCCGGAGAGTTCAGTCTTTGTGTTGGATATGTATATCCGGGAGAGTTCAGTCTTTGTGTTGCATATGTATATCCCGCAGAGTTCAGTCTTGGTGTTGCATATGTATATCCCGCATAGTTCAGTCTTGGTGTTGTCTGTGTATATCCCGCATAGTTCAGTCTTGGTGTTGTCTGTGTATATCCCGCAGAGTTCAGTCTTAGTGTTGCATATGTATATCCCGGAGAGTCAGTCTTGGTGTTGTCTGTGTATATCCCGGAGAGTTCAGTCTTGGTATTACATATGTATATCCCGGAGAGTTCAGTCTTGGTGTTGCATATGTATATCCCGGAGAGTTCAGTCTTGGTGTTGCATATGTATATCCCGGAGAGTTCAGTCTTGTTGTTGTCTATATATATCACGGGGAGTTCAGTCTTGGTGTTGTCTGTGTATATCCGGGAGAGTTCAGTCTTGGTGTTGTCTGTGTATATCCGGAAGAGTTCAGTCTTGGTGTTGTCTGTGTATATCCCGGAGAGTTCAGTCTTGATGTTACATATGTATATCCGGGAGAGTTCAGTCCTGGTGTTGCATATTTATATCCCGGAGAGTTCAGTCTTGGTGTTGTCTGTGTATATCCGGGAGAGTTCAGTCTTGGTGTTGTCTGTGTATATCCCGGAGAGTTCAGTCTTGGTGTTGTCTGTGTATATCCCGGAGTGTTCAGTCTTGGTGTTGCATATGTATATCCCGGAAAGTTCAGTCTTGGTGTAGTCTGTGTATATCCCTGAGAGTTCAGTCTTTGTGTTGCATATGTATATCCGGGAGAGTTCAGTCTTTGTGTTGCATATGTATATCCCGCAGAGTTCAGTCTTGGTGTTGCATATGTATATCCCAGAGAGTTCAGTCTTTGTGTAGTCTCTGTATATCCCGGAGAGTTCAGTCTTTGTGTTGCATATGTATATCCGGGAGAGTTCAGTCTTTGTGTGGCATATGTATATCCCGCAGAGTTCAGTCTTGGTGTTGCATATGTATATCCCGCATAGTTCAGTCTTGGTGTTGTCTGTGTATATCCCGCATAGTTCAGTCTTGCTGTTGTCTGTGTATATCCCTGAGAGTTCAGTCTTGGTGTTGCATATGTATATCCCGGATAGTCAGTCTTGCTGTTGTCTGTGTATATCCCTGAGACTTCAGTCTTGGTGTTACATATGTATATCCCGGAGAGTGCAGTCTTGGTGTTGTCTGTGTATATCCCGCCGAATTCAGTCTTGGTGTTGCATATGTATATCCGGGAGAGTTCAGTCTTGGTGTTGTCTGTGTATATCCCGCAGAGTTAAGTCTTGGTGTTGCATATGTATATCCGGGAGAGTTCAGTCTTGGTGTTGCATATGTATATCCCGGAGAGTTCAGTCTTGTTGTTGCATATGTATATCCCGGAGAGTTCAGTCTTGGTGTTGTCTGTGTATATCCCGGAAAGTTCAGTCATGGTGTTGTCTGTGTATATCCCGGAGAGTTCAGTCTTGATGTTGTTTGTGTATATCCCGCAGAGTTCAGTCTTGGTGTTGCATATGTATATCCCGGAGAGTTCAGTCTTGGTGTTGCATATGTATATCCCGGAGAGTTTAGTCTTGGTGTTGTCTGTGTATATCCCGGAGAGTTCTGTCTTGGTGTTGCATATTTATATCCGGGAGAGTTCAGTCTTGGTGTTGTCTGTGTATATCCGGGAGAGTTCAGTCTTGGTGTTGTCTGTGTATATCCGGGAGAGTTCAGTCTTGGTGTTGCATATATATATCCCGAAGAGTTCAGTCTTGGTGTTGTCTGTGTATATCCCGCAGAGTTCAGTCTTGGTGTTGCATATGTATATCCCGGAGAGTTTAGTCTTGGTGTTGCATATGTATATCCCGGATAGTTCAGTCTTGGTGTTGTCTGTGTATATCCCGCAGAGTTCAGTCTTGGTGTTGTCTGTGTATATCCCGGAGAGTTCAGTCTTAGTGTTGCATATGTATATCCCGGAGAGTCAGTCTTGGTGTTGTCTGTGTATATCCCGGAGAGTTCAGTCTTGGTGTTACATATGTATATCCCGGAGAGTTCAGTCTTGGTGTTGCATATGTATATCCCGGAGAGTTCAGTCTTGGTGTTGCATATGTATATCCCGGAGAGTTCAGTCTTGTTGTTGTCTATATATATCACGGGGAGTTCAGTCTTGGTGTTGTCTGTGTATATCCGGGAGAGTTCAGTCTTGGTGTTGTCTGTGTATATCCGGAAGAGTTCAGTCTTGGTGTTGTCTGTGTATATCCCGGAGAGTTCAGTCTTGATGTTGCATATGTATATCCGGGAGAGTTCAGTCTTGGTGTTGCATATTTATATCCCGGAGAGTTCAGTCTTGGTGTTGTCTGTGTATATCCCGGAGAGTTCAGTCTTGGTGTTGTCTGTGTATATCCCGGAGTGTTCAGTCTTGGTGTTGCATATGTATATCCCGGAAAGTTCAGTCTTGGTGTAGTCTGTGTATATCCCTGAGAGTTCAGTCTTTGTGTTGCATATGTATATCCGGGAGAGTTCAGTCTTTGTGTTGCATATGTATATCCCGCAGAGTTCAGTCTTGGTGTTGCATATGTATATCCCGGAGAGTTCAGTCTTTCTGTAGTCTCTGTATATCCCGGAGAGTTCAGTCTTTGTGTTGCATATGTATATCCGGGAGAGTTCAGTCTTTGTGTTGCATATGTATATCCCGCAGAGTTCAGTCTTGGTGTTGCATATGTATATCCCGCATAGTTCAGTCTTGGTGTTGTCTGTGTATATCCCGCATAGTTCAGTGTTGGTGTTGTCTGTGTATATACCGTAGAGTTCAGTCTTGGTGTTGCATATGTATATCCCGGAGAGTCAGTCTTGCTGTTGTCTGTGTATATCCCTGAGAGTTCAGTCTTGGTGTTGCATATGTATATCCCGGAGAGTGCAGTCTTGGTGTTGTCTGTGTATATCCCGCCGAATTCAGTCTTGGTGTTGCATATGTATATCCGGGAGAGTTCAGTCTTGGTGTTGTCTGTGTATATCCCGCAGAGTTAAGTCTTGGTGTTGCATATGTATATCCGGGAGAGTTCAGTCTTGGTGTTGCATATGTATATCCCGGAGAGTTCAGTCTTGTTGTTGCATATGTATATCCCGGAGAGTTCAGTCTTGGTGTTGTCTGTGTATATCCCGGAAAGTTCAGTCATGGTGTTGTCTGTGTATATCCCGGAGAGTTCAGTCTTGGTGTTGTCTGTGTATATCCCGCAGAGTTCAGTCTTGGTGTTGCATATGTATATCCCGGAGAGTTCAGTCTTGGTGTTGCATATGTATATCCCGGAGAGTTTAGTCTTGGTGTTGTCTATGTATATCCCGGAGAGTTCTGTCTTGGTGTTGCATATTTATATCCGGGAGAGTTCAGTCTTGGTGTTGTCTGTGTATATCCGGGAGAGTTCAGTCTTGGTGTTGTCTGTGTATATCCCGGAGAGTTCAGTCTTGGTGTTGCATATGTATATCCTGGAGTGGTTAGTCTTGGTGTTGTCTGTGTATATCCCGGAGAGTTCAGTCTTGGTGTTGTCTGTGTATATCCCGGAGAGTTCAGTCTTGGTGTTGCATATGTATATCCTGGAGTGGTTAGTCTTGGTGTTGTCTGTGTATATCCCGGAGAGTTCAGTCTTGGTGTTGTCTATGTATATCCCGCAGAGTTCAGTCTTGGTGTTGTATATGTATATCCCGGAGAGGTCATTCTTGGTGTTGCATATGTATATCCGGGAGAGTTCAGTCGTGGTGTTGCATATTTATATCCCGGAGAGTTCAGTCTAGGTGTTGTCTGTGTATATCCCGCAGAGTTCAGTCTTGGTGTTGCATATGTATATCCGGGAGAGTTCAGTCTTGGTGTTGTCTCTGTATATCGCTGAGAGTTCAGTCTTGGTGTTGCATATGTATATCCCGGAGAGTTCAGTTTTGGTGTTGCATATGTATATCCGGGAGAGTTCAGTCTTGGTGTTACATATGTATATCCGGGAGAGTTCAGTCTTGGTGTTGCATATGTATATCCGGGAGAGTTCAGTCTTGGTTTTGCATATGTATATCCGGGAGAGTTCAGTCTTGGTGTTGTCTGTGTATATCCCGAAGAGTTCAGTCTTGGTGTTGTCTGTGTATATCCCCAAGAGTTCAGTCTTGGTGTTGTCTGTGTATATCCGGGAGAGTTCAGTCTTGGTGTTGCATATGTATATCCGGGAGAGTTCAGTCTTGGTGTTGCATATGTATATCCGGGAGAGTTCAGTCTTGGTGTTGCATATGTATATCCGTGAGAGTTCAGTCTTGGTGTTGTCTGTGTATATCCCGGAGAGTTCAGTCTTGGTGTTGTCTGTGTATATCCCGAAGAGTTCAGTCTTGGTGTTGTCAGTGTATATCCCGCAGAGTTCAGTCTAGGTGTTGTCTGTGTATATCCCGGAGAGTTCAGTCTTGGTGTTACATATGTATATCCCGGAGAGTTCAGTCTTGGTGTTGTCTGTGTATATCCCGGAGAGTTCAATCTTGGTGTTGCATATGTATATCCCGGAGAGTTCAGTCTTGGTGTTGCATATGTATATCCGGGAGATTTCAGTCTTGGTGTTGTCTGTGTATATCCCGGAGAGTTCAGTCTTGGTGTTGCATATGTATATCCCGGAGAGTTCAGTCTTGGTGTTGCATATGTATATCACGCAGAGTTCAGTCTTGGTGTTGCATATGTATATCCGGGAGAGTTCAGTCTTGGTGTTGTCTGTGTATATCCCGTAGAGTTCAGTCTTGGTGTTGCATATATATATCCGGGAGAGTTCAGTCTTGGTGTTGCATATGTATATCCGGGAGAGTTCAGTCTTGGAATTGCATATGTATATCCGGTAGAGTTCAGTCTTGGTGTTGCATATGTATATCCGGGAGAGTTCAGTCTTGGTGTTGCCTATGTATATCCGGGAGAGTTCAGTCTTGGTGTTGTCTGTGTATATCCCGTAGAGTTCAGTCTTGGTGTTGCATATGTATATCCCGGAGAGTTCAGTCTTGGTGTTGCATATGTATATCCGGGAGAGTTCAGTCTTGGAATTGCATATGTATATCCGGGAGAGTTCAGTCTTGGAATTGCATATTTATATCCGGGAGAGTTCAGTCTTGGTGTTGTCTATGTATATCCCGGAGAGTTCAGTCTTGGTGTTGTCTGTGTATATCCCGGACAGTTCAGTCTAGGTGTTGTCTGTGTATATCCGGGAGAGTTCAGTCTTGGTGTTGCATATGTATATCCGGGAGAGTTCAGTCTTAGTGTTGCATATGTATATCCGGGAGAGTTCAGTCTTGGTGTTGCATATGTATATCCGGGAGAGTTCAGTCGTGGTGTTGCATATGCATATCCGGGAGAGTTCAGTCTTCGTGTTGCATATGTATATCCCGGAGAGTTCAGTCTTGGTGTTGTCTGTGTATATCCCGGAAAGTTCAGTCATGGTGTTGTCTGTGTACATCCCGGTGAGTTCAGTCTTGGTGTTGCATATGTATATCCCGGAGAGTTCAGTCTTGGTGTTGTCTGTCTATATCCCGGAGAGTTCAGTCTTGGTGTTGCATATGTATATCCCGCAGAGTTCAGTCTTGGTGTTGTCTGTGTATATCCCGGAGAGTTCAGTCTTGGGGTTGTCTGTGTATATCCCGGAGTGTTCAGTCTTGGTGTTGCATATGTATATCCCGGAGAGTTCAGTCTTGGTGTAGTCTGTGTATATCCCTGATAGATCAGTCTTTGTGTTGCATATGTATATCCGGGAGAGTTCAGTCTTTGTGTTGCATATGTATATCCCGCAGAGTTCAGTCTTGGTGTTGCATATGTTTATCCCGGAGAGTTCAGTCTTATTGTAGTCTGTGTATATCCCGGAGAGTTCAGTCTTTGTGTTGGATATGTATATCCGGGAGAGTTCAGTCTTTGTGTTGCATATGTATATCCCGCAGAGTTCAGTCTTGGTGTTGCATATGTATATCCCGCATAGTTCAGTCTTGGTGTTGTCTGTGTATATCCCGCATAGTTCAGTCTTGGTGTTGTCTGTGTATATCCCGCAGAGTTCAGTCTTAGTGTTGCATATGTATATCCCGGAGAGTCAGTCTTGGTGTTGTCTGTGTATATCCCGGAGAGTTCAGTCTTGGTGTTACATATGTATATCCGGAAGAGTTCAGTCTTGGTGTTGCATATGTATATCCCGGAGAGTTCAGTCTTGGTGTTGCATATGTATATCCCGGAGAGTTCAGTCTTGTTGTTGTCTATATATATCACGGGGAGTTCAGTCTTGGTGTTGTCTGTGTATATCCGGGAGAGTTCAGTCTTGGTGTTGTCTGTGTATATCCGGAAGAGTTCAGTCTTGGTGTTGTCTGTGTATATCCCGGAGAGTTCAGTCTTGGTGTTGCATATGTATATCCGGCAGAGTTCAGTCTTGGTGTTGTCTGTGTATATCCCGGAGAGTTCAGTCTTGGGGTTGTCTGTGTATATCCCGGAGTGTTCAGTCTTGGTGTTGCATATGTATATCCCGGAGAGTTCAGTCTTGGTGTAGTCTGTGTATATCCCTGAGAGTTCAGTCTTTGTGTTGCATATGTATATCCGGGAGAGTTCAGTCTTTGTGTTGCATATGTATATCCCGCAGAGTTCAGTCTTGGTGTTGCATATGTATATCCCGGAGAGTTCAGTCTTGGTGTAGTCTGTGTATATCCCGGAGAGTTCAGTCTTTGTGTTGCATATGTATATCCCGGAGAGTTCAGTCTTGGTGTTGTCTGTGTATATCCCGGAGAGTTCAGTCTTGGTGTTGCATATGTATATCCCGGAGAGTTCAGTCTTGGTGTTGTCTGTGTATATCCCGGAGAGTTCAGTCTTGGTGCTAACGTTGCATATGTATATCCCGAAGAGTTCAGTCTTGGTGTTACCTATGTATATCCCGGAGAGTTCAGTCTTGGTGTTGTCTGTGTATATCCCGGAGAGTTCAGTCTTGGTGTTGCCTATGTATATCCCGGAGAGTTCAGTCTTGGTGTTGTCTGTGTAAATCCGGTAGAGTTCAGTCTTGGTGTTGTCTGTGTGTACACTGTCGAGTTCAGTCTTGGTGTTGTCTGTGTATATCCCGGAGAGTTCAGTCTTTGTGTTGCATATGTATATCCCGGAGAGTTCAGTCTTGGTGTTGCATATGTATATCCGGGAGAGTTCAGTCTTGGTGTTGTCTCTGTATATCCCGGAGAGTTCAGTCTTGGTGTTGCATATGTATATCCCGGAGAGTTCAGTTTTGGTGTTGCATATGTATATCCGGGAGAGTTCAGTCTTGGTGTTACATATGTATATCCGGGAGAGTTCAGTCTTGGTGTTGCATATGTATATCCGGGAGAGTTCAGTCTTTGTTTTGCATATGTATATCCGGGAGAGTTCAGTCTTGGTGTTGTCTGTGTATATCCCGAAGAGTTCAGTCTTGGTGTTGTCTGTGTATATCCCGAAGAGTTCAGTCTTGGTGTTGTCTGTGTATATCCGGGAGAGTTCAGTCTTGGTGTTGCATATGTATATCCGGGAGAGTTCAGTCTTGGTGTTGCATATGTATATCCTTGAGAGTTCAGTCTTGGTGTTGTCTGTGTATATCCCGGAGAGTTCAGTCTTGGTGTTGTCTGTGTATATCCCGAAGAGTTCAGTCTTGGTGTTGTCTGTGTATATCCCGCAGAGTTCAGTCTAGGTGTTGTCTGTGTATATCCCGGAGAGTTCAGTCTTGGTGTTACATATGTATATCCCGGAGAGTTCAGTCTTGGTGTTGTCTGTGTATATCCCGGAGAGTTCAGTCTTGGTGTTGCATATGTATATCCCGGAGAGTTCAGTCTTGGTGTTGCATATGTATATCCGGGAGAGTTCAGTCTTGGTGTTGTCTGTGTATATCCCGGAAAGTTCAGTCTTGGTGTTGCATATGTATATCCCGGAGAGTTCAGTCTTGGTGTTGCATATGTATATCACGCAGAGTTCAGTCTTGGTGTTGCATATGTATATCCGGGAGAGTTCAGTCTTGGTGTTGTCTGTGTATATCCCGTAGAGTTCAGTCTTGGTGTTGCATATATATATCCGGGAGAGTTCAGTCTTGGTGTTGCATATGTATATCCGGGAGAGTTCAGTCTTGGAATTGCATATGTATATCCGGGAGAGTTCAGTCTTGGTGTTGCATATGTATATCCGGGAGAGTTCAGTCTTGGTGTTGCCTATGTATATCCGGGAGAGTTCAGTCTTGGTGTTGTCTGTGTATATCCCGTAGAGTTCAGTCTTGGTGTTGCATATGTATATCCCGGAGAGTTCAGTCTTGGTGTTGCATATGTATATCCGGGAGAGTTCAGTCTTGGAATTGCATATGTATATCCGGGAGAGTTCAGTCTTGGAATTGCATATTTATATCCGGGAGAGTTCAGTCTTGGTGTTGTCTATGTATATCCCGGAGAGTTCAGTCTTGGTGTTGTCTGTGTATATCCCGGACAGTTCAGTCTAGGTGTTGTCTGTGTATATCCGGGAGAGTTCAGTCTTGGTGTTGCATATGTATATCCGGGAGAGTTCAGTCTTAGTGTTGCATATGTATATCCGGGAGAGTTCAGTCTTGGTGTTGCATATGTATATCCGGGAGAGTTCAGTCCTGGTGTTGCATATGCATATCCGGGAGAGTTCAGTCTTCGTGTTGCATATGTATATCCGGGAGAGTTCAGTATTGGTGTTACATATGTATATCCCGGAGAGTTCAGTCTTGGTGTTGTCTGTGTATATCCCGGTGAGTTCAGTCTTGGTGTTGCATATGTATATCCCGGAGAGTTCAGTCTTGGTGTTGTCTGTGTATATCCCGGAGAGTTCAGTCTTGGTGTTGCATATGTATATCCCGCAGAGTTCAGTCTTGGTGTTGTCTGTGTATATCCCGGAGAGTTCAGTCTTGGGGTTGTCTGTGTATATCCCGGAGTGTTCAGTCTTGGTGTTGCATATGTATATCCCGGAGAGTTCAGTCTTGGTGTAGTCTGTGTATATCCCTGAGAGTTCAGTCTTTGTGTTGCATATGTATATCCGGGAGAGTTCAGTCTTTGTGTTGCATATGTATATCCCGCAGAGTTCAGTCTTGGTGTTGCATATGTTTATCCCGGAGAGTTCAGTCTTATTGTAGTCTGTGTATATCCCGGAGAGTTCAGTCTTTGTGTTGGATATGTATATCCGGGAGAGTTCAGTCTTTGTGTTGCATATGTATATCCCGCAGAGTTCAGTCTTGGTGTTGCATATGTATATCCCGCATAGTTCAGTCTTGGTGTTGTCTGTGTATATCCCGCATAGTTCAGTCTTGGTGTTGTCTGTGTATATCCCGCAGAGTTCAGTCTTAGTGTTGCATATGTATATCCCGGAGAGTCAGTCTTGGTGTTGTCTGTGTATATCCCGGAGAGTTCAGTCTTGGTATTACATATGTATATCCCGGAGAGTTCAGTCTTGGTGTTGCATATGTATATCCCGGAGAGTTCAGTCTTGGTGTTGCATATGTATATCCCGGAGAGTTCAGTCTTGTTGTTGTCTATATATATCACGGGGAGTTCAGTCTTGGTGTTGTCTGTGTATATCCGGGAGAGTTCAGTCTTGGTGTTGTCTGTGTATATCCGGAAGAGTTCAGTCTTGGTGTTGTCTGTGTATATCCCGGAGAGTTCAGTCTTGATGTTACATATGTATATCCGGGAGAGTTCAGTCCTGGTGTTGCATATTTATATCCCGGAGAGTTCAGTCTTGGTGTTGTCTGTGTATATCCGGGAGAGTTCAGTCTTGGTGTTGTCTGTGTATATCCCGGAGAGTTCAGTCTTGGTGTTGTCTGTGTATATCCCGGAGTGTTCAGTCTTGGTGTTGCATATGTATATCCCGGAAAGTTCAGTCTTGGTGTAGTCTGTGTATATCCCTGAGAGTTCAGTCTTTGTGTTGCATATGTATATCCGGGAGAGTTCAGTCTTTGTGTTGCATATGTATATCCCGCAGAGTTCAGTCTTGGTGTTGCATATGTATATCCCGGAGAGTTCAGTCTTTGTGTAGTCTCTGTATATCCCGGAGAGTTCAGTCTTTGTGTTGCATATGTATATCCGGGAGAGTTCAATCTTTGTGTTGCATATGTATATCCCGCAGAGTTCAGTCTTGGTGTTGCATATGTATATCCCGCATAGTTCAGTCTTGGTGTTGTCTGTGTATATCCCGCATAGTTCAGTGTTGGTGTTGTCTGTGTATATACCGTAGAGTTCAGTCTTGGTGTTGCATATGTATATCCCGGAGAGTCAGTCTTGCTGTTGTCTGTGTATATCCCTGAGAGTTCAGTCTTGGTGTTACATATGTATATCCCGGAGAGTGCAGTCTTGGTGTTGTCTGTGTATATCCCGCCGAATTCAGTCTTGGTGTTGCATATGTATATCCGGGAGAGTTCAGTCTTGGTGTTGTCTGTGTATATCCCGCAGAGTTAAGTCTTGGTGTTGCATATGTATATCCGGGAGAGTTCAGTCTTGGTGTTGCATATGTATATCCCGGAGAGTTCAGTCTTGTTGTTGCATATGTATATCCCGGAGAGTTCAGTCTTGGTGTTGTCTGTTTATATCCCGGAAAGTTCAGTCATGGTGTTGTCTGTGTATATCCCGGAGAGTTCAGTCTTGATGTTGTTTGTGTATATCCCGCAGAGTTCAGTCTTGGTGTTGCATATGTATATCCCGGAGAGTTCAGTCTTGGTGTTGCATATGTATATCCCGGAGAGTTTAGTCTTGGTGTTGTCTGTGTATATCCCGGAGAGTTCTGTCTTGGTGTTGCATATTTATATCCGGGAGAGTTCAGTCTTGGTGTTGTCTGTGTATATCCGGGAGAGTTCAGTCTTGGTGTTGTCTGTGTATATCCGGGAGAGTTCAGTCTTGGTGTTGCATATGTATATCCCGAAGAGTTCAGTCTTGGTGTTGTCTGTGTATATCCCGCAGAGTTCAGTCTTGGTGTTGCATATGTATATCCCGGAGAGTTCAGTCTTGGTGTTGCATATGTATATCCCGGATAGTTCAGTCTTGGTGTTGTCTGTGTATATCCCGCAGAGTTCAGTCTTGGTGTTGTCTGTGTATATCCCGGAGAGTTCAGTCTTAGTGTTGCATATGTATATCCCGGAGAGTCAGTCTTGGTGTTGTCTGTGTATATCCCGGAGAGTTCAGTCTTGGTGTTACATATGTATATCCCGGAGAGTTCAGTCTTGGTGTTGCATATGTATATCCCGGAGAGTTCAGTCTTGGTGTTGCATATGTATATCCCGGAGAGTTCAGTCTTGTTGTTGTCTATGTATATCACGGGGAGTTCAGTCTTGGTGTTGTCTGTGTATATCCGGGAGAGTTCAGTCTTGGTGTTGTCTGTGTATATCCGGAAGAGTTCAGTCTTGGTGTTGTCTGTGTATATCCCGGAGAGTTCAGTCTTGATGTTACATATGTATATCCGGGAGAGTTCAGTCCTGGTGTTGCATATTTATATCCCGGAGAGTTCAGTCTTGGTGTTGTCTGTGTATATCCCGGAGAGTTCAGTCTTGGTGTTGTCTGTGTATATCCCGGAGTGTTCAGTCTTGGTGTTGCATATGTATATCCCGGAAAGTTCAGTCTTGGTGTAGTCTGTGTATATCCCTGAGAGTTCAGTCTTTGTGTTGCATATGTATATCCGGGAGAGTTCAGTCTTTGTGTTGCATATGTATATCCCGCAGAGTTCAGTCTTGGTGTTGCATATGTATATCCCGGAGAGTTCAGTCTTTGTGTAGTCTCTGTATATCCCGGAGAGTTCAGTTTTTTTGTTGCATATGTATATCCGGGAGAGTTCAGTCTTAGTGTTGCATATGTATATCCCGCAGAGTTCAGTCTTGGTGTTGCATATGTATATCCCGCATAGTTCAGTCTTGGTGTTGTCTGTGTATATCCCGCATAGTTCAGTGTTGGTGTTGTCTGTGTATATACCGTAGAGTTCAGTCTTGGTGTTGCATATGTATATCCCGGAGAGTCAGTCTTGCTGTTGTCTGTGTATATCCCTGAGAGTTCAGTCTTGGTGTTACATATGTATATCCCGGAGAGTGCAGTCTTGGTGTTGTCTGTGTATATCCCGCCGAATTCAGTCTTGGTGTTGCATATGTATATCCGGGAGAGTTCAGTCTTGGTGTTGTCTGTGTATATCCCGCAGAGTTAAGTCTTGGTGTTGCATATGTATATCCGGGAGAGTTCAGTCTTGGTGTTGCATATGTATATCCCGGAGAGTTCAGTCTTGTTGTTGCATATGTATATCCCGGAGAGTTCAGTCTTGGTGTTGTCTGTGTATATCCCGGAAAGTTCAGTCATGGTGTTGTCTGTGTATATCCCGGAGAGTTCAGACTTGATGTTGTCTGTGTATATACCGCAGAGTTCAGTCTTGGTGTTGCATATGTATATCCCGGAGAGTTCAGTCTTGGTGTTGCATATGTATATCCCGGAGAGTTTAGTCTTGGTGTTGTCTATGTATATCCCGGAGAGTTCTGTCTTGGTGTTGCATATTTATATCCGGGAGAGTTCAGTCTTGGTGTTGTCTGTGTATATCCGGGAGAGTTCAGTCTTGGTGTTGTCTGTGTATATCCGGGAGAGTTCAGTCTTGGTGTTGCATATGTATATCCCGAAGAGTTCAGTCTTGGTGTTGTCTGTGTATATCCCGCAGAGTTCAGTCTTGGTGTTGCATATGTATATCCCGGAGAGTTTAGTCTTGGTGTTGTATATGTATATCCCGGATAGTTCAGTCTTGGTGTTGTCTGTGTATATCCCGCAGAGTTCAGTCTTGGTGTTGTCTGTGTATATCCCGCAGAGTTCCGTCTTAGTGTTGTCTGTGTATATCCCGGAGAGTTCAGTCTTGGTAATGTCTGTGTATATCCGGGAGAGTTCAGTCTTGGTGTTGTCTGTGTATATCCCGGAGAGTTCAGTCTTGATGTTACATATGTATATCCGGGAGAGTTCAGTCCTGGTGTTGCATATTTATATCCCGGAGAGTTCAGTCTTGGTGTTGTCTGTGTATATCCGGGAGAGTTCAGTCTTGGTGTTGTCTGTGTATATCCCGGAGAGTTCAGTCTTGGTGTTGTCTGTGTATATCCCGGAGTGTTCAGTCTTGGTGTTGCATATGTATATCCCGGAAAGTTCAGTCTTGGTGTAGTCTGTGTATATCCCTGAGAGTTCAGTCTTTGTGTTGCATATGTAAATCCGGGAGAGTTCAGTCTTTGTGTTGCATATGTATATCCCGCAGAGTTCAGTCTTGGTGTTGCATATGTATATCCCGGAGAGTTCAGTCTTTGTGTAGTCTCTGTATATCCCGGAGAGTTCAGTCTTTGTGTTGCATATGTATATCCGGGAGAGTTCAGTCTTTGTGTTGCATATGTATACCCCGCAGAGTTCAGTCTTGGTGTTGCATATGTATATCCCGCATAGTTCAGTCTTGGTGTTGTCTGTGTATATCCCGCATAGTTCAGTGTTGGTGTTGTCTGTGTATATACCGTAGAGTTCAGTCTTGGTGTTGCATATGTATATCCCGGAGAGTCAGTCTTGCTGTTGTCTGTGTATATCCCTGAGAGTTCAGTCTTGGTGTTACATATGTATATCCCGGAGAGTGCAGTCTTGGTGTTGTCTGTGTATATCCCGCCGAATTCAGTCTTGGTGTTGCATATGTATATCCGGGAGAGTTCAGTCTTGGTGTTGTCTGTGTATATCCCGCAGAGTTAAGTCTTGGTGTTGCATATGTATATCCGGGAGAGTTCAGTCTTGGTGTTGCATATGTATATCCCGGAGAGTTCAGTCTTGTTGTTGCATATGTATATCCCGGAGAGTTCAGTCTTGGTGTTGTCTGTGTATATCCCGGAAAGTTCAGTCATGGTGTTGTCTGTGTATATCCCGGAGAGTTCAGTCTTGATGTTGTTTGTGTATATCCCGCAGAGTTCAGTCTTGGTGTTGCATATGTATATCCCAGAGAGTTCAGTCTTGGTGTTGCATATGTATATCCCGGAGAGTTTAGTCTTGGTGTTGTCTGTGTATATCCCGGAGAGTTCTGTCTTGGTGTTGCATATTTATATCCGGGAGAGTTCAGTCTTGGTGTTGTCTGTGTATATCCGGGAGAGTTCAGTCTTGGTGTTGTCTGTGTATATCCGGGAGAGTTCAGTCTTGGTGTTGCATATGTATATCCCGAAGAGTTCAGTCTTGGTGTTGTCTGTGTATATCCCGGAGAGTTCAGTCTTGGTGTTGCATATGTATATCCCGGAGAGTTTAGTCTTGGTGTTGCATATGTATATCCCGGATAGTTCAGTCTTGGTGTTGTCTGTGTATATCCCGCAGAGTTCAGTCTTGGTGTTGTCTGTGTATATCCCGGAGAGTTCAGTCTTAGTGTTGCATATGTATATCCCGGAGAGTCAGTCTTGGTGTTGTCTGTGTATATCCCGGAGAGTTCAGTCTTGGTGTTACATATGTATATCCCGGAGAGTTCAGTCTTGGTGTTGCATATGTATATCCCGGAGAGTTCAGTCTTGGTGTTGCATATGTATATCCCGGAGAGTTCAGTCTTGTTGTTGTCTATATATATCCCGGAGAGTTCAGTCTTGGTGTTGTCTGTGTATATCCGGGAGAGTTCAGTCTTGGTGTTGTCTGTGTATATCCGGAAGAGTTCAGTCTTGGTGTTGTCTGTGTATATCCCGGAGAGTTCAGTCTTGGTGTTACATATGTATATCCGGGAGAGTTCAGTCCTGGTGTTGCATATTTATATCCCGGAGAGTTCAGTCTTGGTGTTGTCTGTGTATATCCCGGAGAGTTCAGTCTTGGTGTTGTCTGTGTATATCCCGGAGTGTTCAGTCTTGGTGTTGCATATGTATATCCCGGAAAGTTCAGTCTTGGTGTAGTCTATGTATATCCCTGAGAGTTCAGTCTTTGTGTTGCATATGTATATCCGGGAGAGTTCAGTCTTTGTGTTGCATATGTATATCCCGCAGAGTTCAGTCTTGGTGTTGCATATGTATATCCCGGAGAGTTCAGTCTTTGTGTAGTCTCTGTATATCCCGGAGAGTTCAGTCTTTGTGTTGCATATGTATATCCGGGAGAGTTCAGTCTTTGTGTTGCATATGTATATCCCGCAGAGTTCAGTCTTGGTGTTGCATATGTATATCCCGCATAGTTCAGTCTTGGTGTTGTCTGTGTATATCCCGCATAGTTCAGTGTTGGTGTTGTCTGTGTATATCCCTGAGAGTTCAGTCTTGGTGTTGCATATGTATATCCCGGAGAGTCAGTCTTGCTGTTGTCTGTGTATATCCCTGAGAGTTCAGTCTTGGTGTTACATATGTATATCCCGGAGAGTGCAGTCTTGGTGTTGTCTGTGTATATCCCGCCGAATTCAGTCTTGGTGTTGCATATGTATATCCGGGAGAGTTCAGTCTTGGTGTTGTCTGTGTATATCCCGCAGAGTTAAGTCTTGGTGTTGCATATGTATATCCGGGAGAGTTCAGTCTTGGTGTTGCATATGTATATCCCGGAGAGTTCAGTCTTGTTGTTGCATATGTATATCCCGGAGAGTTCAGTCTTGGTGTTGTCTGTGTATATCCCGGAAAGTTCAGTCATGGTGTTGTCTGTGTATATCCCGGAGAGTTCAGTCTTGATGTTGTCTGTGTATATCCCGCAGAGTTCAGTCTTGGTGTTGCATATGTATATCCCGGAGAGTTCAGTCTTGGTGTTGCATATGTATATCCCGGAGAGTTTAGTCTTGGTGTTGTCTATGTATATCCCGGAGAGTTCTGTCTTGGTGTTGCATATTTATATCCGGGAGAGTTCAGTCTTGGTGTTGTCTGTGTATATCCGGGAGAGTTCAGTCTTGGTGTTGTCTGTGTATATCCGGGAGAGTTCAGTCTTGGTGTTGCATATGTATATCCCGAAGAGTTCAGTCTTGGTGTTGTCTGTGTATATCCCGCAGAGTTCAGTCTTGGTGTTGCATATGTATATCCCGGAGAGTTTAGTCTTGGTGTTGCATATGTATATCCCGGATAGTTCAGTCTTGGTGTTGTCTGTGTATATCCCGCAGAGTTCAGTCTTGGTGTTGTCTGTGTATATCCCGCAGAGTTCAGTCTTAGTGTTGTCTATGTATATCCCGGAGAGTTCAGTCTTGGTAATGTCTGTGTATATCCGGGAGAGTTCAGTCTTGGTTTTGTCTGTGTATATCCCGGAGAGTTCAGTCTTGATGTTGCATATTTATATCCCGGAGAGTTCAGTCTTGGTGTTGTCTTTGTATATCCCGGAGAGTTCAGTCTTGGTGTTGCATATGTATATCCCGATGAGTTCAGTCTTGGTGTTGCATATGTATATCCCGGAGAGTTCAGTCTTGGTGTTGCATATGTACATCCTGGAGTGGTTAGTCTTGGTGTTGTCTGTGTATATCCCGGAGAGTTCAGTCTTGGTGTTGTCTATGTATATCCCGCAGAGTTCAGTCTTGGTGTTGTATATGTATATCCCGGAGAGGTCATTCTTGCTGTTGCATATGTATATCCGGGAGAGTTCAGTCTTGGTGTTGCATATTTATATCCCGGAGAGTTCAGTCTTGGTGTTGTCTGTGTATATCCCGCAGAGTTCAGTCTTGGTGTTGCATATGTATATCCAGGAGAGTTCAGTCTTGGTGTTGTCTGTGTATATCCCACAGAGTTCAGTCTTGGTGTTGCATATGTATATCCGGGAGAGTTCAGTCTTGGTGTTGCATATGTATATCCCGGAGAGTTCAGTCTTGGTGTTGCATATGTATATCCCGGAATGTTCAGTCTTGGTGTTGTCTGTGTATATCCCGGAGAGTTCAGTCTTGGTGTTGCCTATGTATATCCCGGAGAGTTCAGTCTTGGTGTTGTCTGTGTATATCCCGCAGAGTTCAGTCTTGGTGTTGCATATGTATATCCCGGAGAGTTCAGACTTGGTGTTGCATATGTATATCCCGGAGAGTTCAGTCTTGGTGTTGTCTGTGTATATCCCGGAGAGTTCAGTCTTGGTGTTGCATATGTATATCCCGGAGAGTTCAGTCTTGGTGTTGTCTATGTATATCCCGCAGAGTTCAGTCTTGGTGTTGCATATGTATATCCCGGAGAGTTCAGTCTTGGTGTTGCATATGTATATCCCGGAGTGTTCAGTCTTGGTGTTGTCTGTGTATATCCCGGAGAGTTCAGTCGTGGTGTTGTCTATGTATATCCCGCAGAGTTCAGTCTTGGTGTTGTATATGTATATCCCGGAGAGTTCAGTCTTGGTGTTGTCTGTGTATATCCCGGAGAGTTCAGTCATGGTGTTGTCTGTGTATATCCGGTAGAGTTCTGTCTTGGTGTTGCATATGTATATCCCGGAGAGTTCAGTCTTGGTGTTGTCTGTGTATATCCCGCAGAATTTAGTCTTGGTGTTGCATATGTATATCCGGGAGAGTTCAGTCTTGGTGTTGTCTGTGTATATCCCGCAGAGTTCAGTCTTGGTGTTGCATATGTATATCCGGGAGAGTTCAGTCTTGGTGTTGCATATGTATATCCCGGAGAGATCAGTCTTGGTGTTGCATATGTATATCCCGGAGAGTTCAGTCTTGGTGTTGTCTGAGTATATCTCGGAGAGTTCAGTCTTGTTGTTGCATATGTATATCCCGGAGAGTTAAGTCTTGGTGTTGTCTGTGTATATCCCGGAGAGTTCAGTCTTGGTGTTGCATATGTATATCCCGGAGAGTTCAGTCTTGGTGTTGTCTGAGTATATATCGGAGAGTTCAGTCTTGGTGTTGTCTGTGTATATCCCGGAGAGTTCAGTCTTGGTGTTGTCTGTGTATATCCCGGAGAGTTCAGTCTTGGTGTTGCATATGTATATCCTGGAGTGGTTAGTCTTGGTGTTGTCTGTGTATATCCCGGAGAGTTCAGTCTTGGTGTTGTCTATGTATATCCCGCAGAGTTCAGTCTTGGTGTTGTATATGTATATCCCGGAGAGGTCATTCTTGGTGTTGCATATGTATATCCGGGAGAGTTCAGTCGTGGTGTTGCATATTTATATCCCGGAGAGTTCAGTCTAGGTGTTGTCTGTGTATATCCCGCAGAGTTCAGTCTTGGTGTTGCATATGTATATCCCGGAGAGTTCAGTCTTGGTGTTGTCTGTGTATATCCCACAGAGTTCAGTCTTGGTGTTGCATATGTATATCCGGGAGAGTTCAGTCTTAGTGTTGCATATATATATCCCGGAGAGTTCAGTCTTGGTGTTGCATATGTATATCCCGGAGAGTTCAGACTTGGTTTTGCATATGTATATCCCGGAGAGTTCAATCTTGGTGTTGTCTGTGTATATCCCGGAGAGTTCAGTCTTGGTGTTGCATATGTATATCCCGGAGAGTTCAGTCTTTGTGTTGTCTGTGTATATCCCGCAGAGTTCAGTCTTGGTGTTGCATATGTATATCCCGGAGTGTTCAGTCTTGGTGTTGCATATGTATATCCCGGAGTGTTCAGTCTTGGTGTTGTCTGTGTATATCCCGGAGAGTTCAGTCGTGGTGTTGTCTATGTATATATCTCGCAGAGTTCAGTCTTGGTGTTGTATATGTATATCCCGGAGAGTTCAGCCTTGGTGTTGTCTGTGTCTATCCCGGAGAGTTCAGTCATGGTGTTTTCTGTGTATATCCGGGAGAGTTCTGTCTTGGTGTTGCATATGTATATCCCGGAGAGTTCAGTCTTGGTGTTGTCTGTGTATATCCCGGAGAGTTCAGTCTTGGTGTTGCATATGTATATCCCGGAGAGTTCAGTCTTGGTGTTGTCTATGTATATCCCGCAGAGTTCAGTCTTGGTGTTGCATATGTATATCCCGGAGAGTTCAGTCTTGGTGTTGTCTGTGTATATCCCGCAGAGTTCAGTCTTGGTGTTGTCTGTGTATATCCCGGAGAGTTCAGTCTTAGTGTTGCATATGTATATCCCGGAGAGTCAGTCTTGGTGTTGTCTGTGTATATCCCGGAGAGTTCAGTCTTGGTGTTACATATGTATATCCCGGAGAGTTCAGTCTTGGTGTTGCATATGTATATCCCGGAGAGTTCAGTCTTGGTGTTGCATATGTATATCCCGGAGAGTTCAGTCTTGTTGTTGTCTATATATATCACGGGGAGTTCAGTCTTGGTGTTGTCTGTGTATATCCCGGAGAGTTCTGTCTTGGTGTTACATATGTATATCCCGGAGTGTTCAGTCTTGGTGTTGCATATGTATATCCCGGAGATTTCAGTCTTGTTGTTGTCTATGTATATCACGGAGTGTTCAGTCTTGGTGTTGTCTGTATATATCCAGAAGAGTTCAGTCGTGCTGTTGCATATGTATATCCCGGAGAGTTCAGTCTTGGTGTTGTCTGTGTATATCCTGGAGAGTTCAGTCTTGGTGTTGTCTGTGGATATCTCGGAGAGTTCAGTCTTGGTGTTGCATATGTATATCCCGGAGAGTTCAGTCTTGGTGTTGTCTGTGTATATCCCGCAGAGTTCAGTCTTGGTGTTGCATATGTATATTCCGGAGAGTTCAGTCTTGGTGTTGTCTGTGTATATCCCGCAGAGTTCAGTTTTGGTGTTGCATATGTATATCCCGGAGAGTTCAGTCTTGGTGTTGCATATGTATATCCCGGAGAGTTTAGTCTTGGTGTTGTCTGTGTATATCCCGGAGAGTTCTGTCTTGGTGTTGCATATGTATATCCGGGAGAGTTCAGTCTTGGTGTTGTCTGTGTATATCCGGGAGAGTTCAGTCTTGGTGTTGTCTGTGTATATCCGGGAGAGTTCAGTCTTGGTGTTGCATATGTATATCCCGAAGAGTTCAGTCTTGGTGTTGTCTGTGTATATCCCGCAGAGTTCAGTCTTGGTGTTGTCTGTGTATATCCCGGAGAGTTCAGTCTTGGTGTTGTCTATGTATATCCCGCAGAGTTCAGTCTTGGTGTTGCATATGTATATCCCGGATAGTTCAGTCTTGGTGTTGTCTGTGTATATCCCGCAGAGTTCAGTCTTGGTGTTGTCTGTGTATATCCCGCAGAGTTCAGTCTTGGTGTTGCATATGTATATCCCGCATAGTTCAGTCTTGGTGTTGTGTGTGTATATCCCTCATAGTTCAGTCTTGGTGTTGTCTGTGTATATCCCGCAGAGTTCAGTCTTGGTGTTGCATATGTATATCCCGGAGAGTCAGTCTTGGTGTTGTCTGTGTATATCCCGGAGAGTTCAGTCTTGGTGTTACATATGTATATCCCGGAGAGTTCAGTCTTGGTGTTGCATATGTATATCCCGGAGAGTTCAGTCTTGTTGTTGTCTATGTATATCCCACAGAGTTCAGTCTTGGTGTTGTCTGTGTATATCCCGGAGAGTTCAGTGTTGGTGTTGTCTGTGTATATCCGGGAGAGTTCAGTCTTGGTGTTGTCTGTGTATATCCCACAGAGTTCAGTCTTGGTGTTGTCTATGTATATCCCGGAGAGTTCAGTGTTGGTGTTGTCTGTGTATATCCGGGAGTGTTCAGTCTTGGTGTTGTCTGTGTATATCCGGAAGAGTTCAGTCTTGGTGTTGTCTGTGTATATCCCACAGAGTTCAGTCTTGGTGTTGTCTATGTATATCCCGGAGAGTTCAGTCTTGTTGTTGTCTGTGTATATCCCGGAGAGTTCAGTCTTGGTGTTGCATATGTATATCCGGGAGAGTTCAGTCTTGGTGTTGCATATGTATATCCCGGAGAGTTCAGTCTTGGTGTTGCATATGTATATCCCGGAATGTTCAGTCTTGGTGTTGTCTGGGTATATCCCGGAGAGTTCAGTCTTGGTGTTGCATATGTATATCCCGGAGAGTTCAGTCTTGGTGTTGTCTGTGTATATCCCGCAGAGTTCAGTCTTGATGTTGCATATGTATATCCCGGAGCGTTCAGACTTGGTGTTGCATATGTATATCCCGGAGAGTTCAGTCTTGGTGTTGTCTGTGTATATCCCGGAGAGTTCAGTCTTGGTGTTGTCTGTGTATATCCCGCAGAGTTCAGTCTTGGTGTTGCATATGTATATCCCGGAGAGTTCAGTCTTGGTGTTGCATATGTATATCCCGGAGTGTTCAGTCTTGGTGTTGTCTGTGTATATCCCGGAGAGTTCAGTCGTGGTGTTGTCTATGTATATCCCGCAGAGTTCAGTCTTGGTGTTGTATATGTATATCCTGGAGAGTTCAGTCTTGGTGTTGTCTGTGTATATCCCGGAGAGTTCAGTCATGGTTTTGTCTGTGTATATCCGGGAGAGTTCTGTCTTGGTGTTGCATATGTATATTCCGGAGAGTTCAGTCTTGGTGTTGTCTGTGTATATCCCGCAGAATTCAGTCTTGGTGTTGCATATGTATATCCGGGAGAGTTCAGTCTTGGTGTTGTCTGTGTATATCCCGCAGAGTTCAGTCTTGGTGTTGCATATGTATATCCGGGAGAGTTCAGTCTTGGTGTTGCATATGTATATCCGGGAGAGTTCAGTCTTGGTGTTGCATATGTATATCCCGGAGAGTTCAGTCTTGGTGTTGTCTGAATATATCTCGGAGAGTTCAGTCTTGTTGTTGCATATATATATCCCGGAGAGTTCAGTCTTGGTGTTGTCTGTGTATATCCCGGAGAGTTCAGTCTTGGTGTTGCATATGTATATCCCGGAGAGTTCAGTCTTGGTGTTGTCTGTGTATATCCGGGAGAGTTCAGTCTTGGTGTTGCATATGTATATCCCGAAGAGTTCAGTCTTGGTGTTGTCTGTGTATATCCCGCAGAGTGCAGTCTTGGTGAGGCATATGTATATCCCGGAGAGTTCAGTCTTGGTGTTGCATATGTATATCACGGAGAATTCAGTCTTGGTGTTGTCTGTGTATATCCCGGAGAGTTCAGTCTTTGTGTTGTCTATGTATATCCCGGAGAGTTCAGTCTTGGTGTTGTCTGTGTATATCCCGGAGAGTTCAGTCTTGGTGTTGCATATGTATATCTCGGAGAGTTCAGTCTTGGTGTTGTCTGTGTATATCCCGCAGAGTTCAGTCTTGGTGTTGCATATGTATATCCCGGAGAGTTCAGTCTTGGTGTTGCATATGTATATCCCGGAGTGTTCAGTCTTGGTGTTGTCTGTGTATATCCCGGAGAGTTCAGTCGTGGTGTTGTCTGTGTATATCCGGGAGAGTTCTGTCTTGGTGTTGCATATGTATATCCCGGAGAGTTCAGTCTTGGTGTTGTCTGTGTATATCCCGCAGAATTCAGTCTTGGTGTTGCATATGTATATCCGGCAGAGTTCAGTCTTGGTGTTGTCTGTGTATATCCCGCAGCGTTCAGTCTTGGTGTTGCATATGTATATCCGGGAGAGTTCAGTCTTGGTGTTGCACATGTATATCCCGGAGTGTTCAGTCTTGGTGTTGTCTGTGTATATCCCGGAGAGTTCAGTCTTGGTGTAGTCTGTGTATATCCCGGAGAGTTCAGTCTTTTTGTTGCATATGTATATCCGGGAGAGTTCAGTCTTTGTGTTGCATATGTATATCCCGCAGAGTTCAGTCTTGGTGTTGCATATGTATATCCCGCATAGTTCAGTCTTGGTGTTGTCTGTGTATATCCCTCATAGTTCAGTCTTGGTGTTGTCTGTGTATATCCCGCAGAGTTCAGTCTTGGTGTTGCATATGTATATCCCGGAGAGTCAGTCTTGGTGTTGTCTGTGTATATCACGGAGAGTTCAGTCTTGGTGTTACATATGTATATCCGGGAGAGTTCAGTCGTGGTGTTGCATATTTATATCCCGGAGAGTTCAGTCTTGGTGTTGTCTGTGTATATCCCGGAGAGTTCTTTCTTGGTGTTACATATGTATATCCCGGAGTGTTCAGTCTTGGTGTTGCATATGTATATCCCGGAGATTTCAGTCTTGTTGTTGTCTATGTATATCACGGAGTGTTCAGTCTTGGTGTTGTCTGTATATATCCAGAAGAGTTCAGTCGTGCTGTTGCATATGTATATCCCGGAGAGTTCAGTCTTGGTGTTGTCTGTGTATATCCTGGAGAGTTCAGTCTTGGTGTTGTCTGTGGATATCTCGGAGAGTTCTGTCTTGGTGTTGCATTTGTATATCCCGGAGACTTAAGTCTTGGTGTAGTCTGTGTATATCCCTGTGAGTTCAGTCTTTGTGTTGCATATGTATATCCCGGAGAGTTCAGTCTTTGTGTTGCATATGTATATCCCGCAGAGTTCAGTCTTGGTGTTGCATATGTATATCCCGGAGAGTTCAGTCTTGGTGTAGTCTGTGTATATCCCGGAGAGTTCAGTCTTTGTGTTGCATATGTATATCCCGCAGAGTTCAGTCTTGGTGTTGCATATGTATATCCCGCATAGTTCAGTCTTGGTGTTGTCTGAGTATATCCCTCATAGTTCAGTCTTGGCGTTGTCTGTGTATATCCCCCAGAGTTCAGTCTTGGTGTTGCATATGTATATCCCGGAGAGTCAGTCTTTGTGTTGTCTGTGTATATAACGGAGAGTTCAGTCTTGGTGTTACATATGTATATCCCGGAGAGTTCAGTCTTGGTGTTGCATATGTATATCCCGGAGAGTTCAGTCTTGGTGTTGTCTATGTATATCACGGGGAGTTCATTGTTGGTGTTGTCTGTGTATACCCGGGAGAGTTCAGTCTTGGTGTTGTCTGTGTATATCCCGGAGAGTTCAGTCTTGGTGTTACATATGTATATCCGGGAGAGTTCAGTCGTGGTGTTGCATATTTATATCCCGGAGAGTTCAGTCTTGGTGTTGTCTGTGTATATCCCGGAGAGTTCTGTCTAGGTGTTACATATGTATATCCCGGAGTGTTCAGTCTTGGTGTTGCATATGTATATCCCGGAGATTTCAGTCTTGTTGTTGTCTATGTATATCACGGAGTGTTCAGTCTTGGTGTTGTCTGTATATATCCAGAAGAGTTCAGTCGTGCTGTTGCATATGTATATCCCGGAGAGTTCAGTCTTGGTGTTGTCTGTGTATATCCTGGAGAGTTCAGTCTTGGTGTTGTCTGTGGATATCTCGGAGAGTTCAGTCTTGGTGTTGCATATGTATATCCCGGAGAGTTCAGTCTTGGTGTTGTCTGTGTATATCCCGCAGAGTTCAGTCTTGGTGTTGCATATGTATATTCCGGAGAGTTCAGTCTTGGTGTTGTCTGTGTATATCCCGCAGAGTTCAGTTTTGGTGTTGCATATGTATATCCCGGAGAGTTCAGTCTTGGTGTTGCATATGTATATCCCGGAGAGTTTAGTCTTGGTGTTGTCTGTGTATATCCCGGAGAGTTCTGTCTTGGTGTTGCATATGTATATCCGGGAGAGTTCAGTCTTGGTGTTGTCTGTGTATATCCGGGAGAGTTCAGTCTTGGTGTTGTCTGTGTATATCCGGGAGAGTTCAGTCTTGGTGTTGCATATGTATATCCCGAAGAGTTCAGTCTTGGTGTTGTCTGTGTATATCCCGCAGAGTTCAGTCTTGGTGTTGCATATGTATATCCCGGAGAGTTTAGTCTTGGTGTTGCATATGTATATCCCGGAGAATTCAGTCTTGGTGTTGTCTGTGTATATCCCGGAGAGTTCAGTCTTGGTGTTGTCTATGTATATCCCGCAGAGTTCAGTCTTGGTGTTGCATATGTATATCCCGGATAGTTCAGTCTTGGTGTTGTCTGTGTATATCCCGCAGAGTTCAGTCTTGGTGTTGTCTGTGTATATCCCGCAGAGTTCAGTCTTGGTGTTGCATATGGTTATCCCGCATAGTTCAGTCTTGGTGTTGTGTGTGTATATCCCTCATAGTTCAGTCTTGGTGTTGTCTGTGTATATCCCGCAGAGTTCAGTCTTGGTGTTGCATATGTATATCCCGGAGAGTCAGTCTTGGTGTTGTCTGTGTATATCCCGGAGAGTTCAGTCTTGGTGTTACATATGTATATCCCGGAGAGTTCAGTCTTGGTGTTGCATATGTATATCCCGGAGAGTTCAGTCTTGTTGTTGTCTATGTATATCCCACAGAGTTCAGTCTTGGTGTTGTCTGTGTATATCCCGGAGAGTTCAGTCTTGTTGTTGGTGTATATCCCGGAGAGTTCAGTCTTGGGTTGTCTATGTATATCCCGGAGAGTTCAGTCTTGGTGTTGTCTGTGTATATCCGGGAGAGTTCAGTCTTGGTGTTGTCTGTGTATATCCCACAGAGTTCAGTCTTGGTGTTGTCTATGTATATCCCGGAGAGTTCAGTGTTGGTGTTGTCTGTGTATATCCGGGAGTGTTCAGTCTTGGTGTTGTCTGTGTATATCCGGAAGAGTTCAGTCTTGGTGTTGTCTGTGTATATCCCACAGAGTTCAGTCTTGGTGTTGCATATGTATATCCGGGAGAGTTCAGTCTTGGTGTTGCATATGTATATCCCGGAGAGTTCAGTCTTGGTGTTGCATATGTATATCCCGGAATGTTCAGTCTTGGTGTTGTCTGGGTATATCCCGGAGAGTTCAGTCTTGGTGTTGCATATGTATATCCCGGAGAGTTCAGTCTTGGTGTTGTCTGTGTATATCCCGCAGAGTTCAGTCTTGGTGTTGCATATGTATATCCCGGAGCGTTCAGACTTGGTGTTGCATATGTATATCCCGGAGAGTTCAGTCTTGGTGTTGTCTGTGTATATCCCGGAGAGTTCAGTCTTTGTGTTGCATATGTATATCCCGGAGAGTTCAGTCTTGGTGTTGTCTGTGTATATCCCGCAGAGTTCAGTCTTGGTGTTGCATATGTATATCCCGGAGAGTTCAGTCTTGGTGTTGCATATGTATATCCCGGAGTGTTCAGTCTTGGTGTTGTCTGTGTATATCCCGGAGAGTTCAGTCGTGGTGTTGTCTATGTATATCCCGCAGAGTTCAGTCTTGGTGTTGTATATGTATATCCCGGAGAGTTCAGTCTTGGTGTTGTCTGTGTATATCCCGGAGAGTTCAGTCATGGTTTTGTCTGTGTATATCCGGGAGAGTTCTGTCTTGGTGTTGCATATGTATATTCCGGAGAGTTCAGTCTTGGTGTTGTCTGTGTATATCCCGCAGAATTCAGTCTTGGTGTTGCATATGTATATCCGGGAGAGTTCAGTCTTGGTGTTGTCTGTGTATATCCCGCAGAGTTCAGTCTTGGTGTTGCATATGTATATCCGGGAGATTTCAGTCTTGGTGTTGCATATGTATATCCGGGAGAGTTCAGTCTTGGTGTTGCATATGTATATCCCGGAGAGTTCAGTCTTGGTGTTGTCTGAATATATCTCGGAGAGTTCAGTCTTGTTGTTGCATATATATATCCCGGAGAGTTCAGTCTTGGTGTTGCATATGTATATCCCGGAGAGTTTAGTCTTGGTGTTGCATATGTATATCCCGGAGAATTCAGTCTTGGTGTTGTCTGTGTATATCCCGGAGAGTTCAGTCTTGGTGTTGTCTATGTATATCCCGCAGAGTTCAGTCTTGGTGTTGCATATGTATATCCCGGATAGTTCAGTCTTGGTGTTGTCTGTGTATATCCCGCAGAGTTCAGTCTTGGTGTTGTCTGTGTATATCCCGCAGAGTTCAGTCTTGGTGTTGCATATGGTTATCCCGCATAGTTCAGTCTTGGTGTTGTGTGTGTATATCCCTCATAGTTCAGTCTTGGTGTTGTCTGTGTATATCCCGCAGAGTTCAGTCTTGGTGTTGCATATGTATATCCCGGAGAGTCAGTCTTGGTGTTGTCTGTGTATATCCCGGAGAGTTCAGTCTTGGTGTTACATATGTATATCCCGGAGAGTTCAGTCTTGGTGTTGCATATGTATATCCCGGAGAGTTCAGTCTTGTTGTTGTCTATGTATATCCCACAGAGTTCAGTCTTGGTGTTGTCTGTGTATATCCCGGAGAGTTCAGTCTTGTTGTTGGTGTATATCCCGGAGAGTTCAGTCTTGGGTTGTCTATGTATATCCCGGAGAGTTCAGTCTTGGTGTTGTCTGTGTATATCCGGGAGAGTTCAGTCTTGGTGTTGTCTGTGTATATCCCACAGAGTTCAGTCTTGGTGTTGTCTATGTATATCCCGGAGAGTTCAGTGTTGGTGTTGTCTGTGTATATCCGGGAGTGTTCAGTCTTGGTGTTGTCTGTGTATATCCGGAAGAGTTCAGTCTTGGTGTTGTCTGTGTATATCCCACAGAGTTCAGTCTTGGTGTTGCATATGTATATCCGGGAGAGTTCAGTCTTGGTGTTGCATATGTATATCCCGGAGAGTTCAGTCTTGGTGTTGCATATGTATATCCCGGAATGTTCAGTCTTGGTGTTGTCTGGGTATATCCCGGAGAGTTCAGTCTTGGTGTTGCATATGTATATCCCGGAGAGTTCAGTCTTGGTGTTGTCTGTGTATATCCCGCAGAGTTCAGTCTTGGTGTTGCATATGTATATCCCGGAGCGTTCAGACTTGGTGTTGCATATGTATATCCCGGAGAGTTCAGTCTTGGTGTTGTCTGTGTATATCCCGGAGAGTTCAGTCTTTGTGTTGCATATGTATATCCCGGAGAGTTCAGTCTTGGTGTTGTCTGTGTATATCCCGCAGAGTTCAGTCTTGGTGTTGCATATGTATATCCCGGAGAGTTCAGTCTTGGTGTTGCATATGTATATCCCGGAGTGTTCAGTCTTGGTGTTGTCTGTGTATATCCCGGAGAGTTCAGTCGTGGTGTTGTCTATGTATATCCCGCAGAGTTCAGTCTTGGTGTTGTATATGTATATCCTGGAGAGTTCAGTCTTGGTGTTGTCTGTGTATATCCCGGAGAGTTCAGTCATGGTTTTGTCTGTGTATATCCGGGAGAGTTCTGTCTTGGTGTTGCATATGTATATTCCGGAGAGTTCAGTCTTGGTGTTGTCTGTGTATATCCCGCAGAATTCAGTCTTGGTGTTGCATATGTATATCCGGGAGAGTTCAGTCTTGGTGTTGTCTGTGTATATCCCGCAGAGTTCAGTCTTGGTGTTGCATATGTATATCCGGGAGATTTCAGTCTTGGTGTTGCATATGTATATCCGGGAGAGTTCAGTCTTGGTGTTGCATATGTATATCCCGGAGAGTTCAGTCTTGGTGTTGTCTGAATATATCTCGGAGAGTTCAGTCTTGTTGTTGCATATATATATCCCGGAGAGTTCAGTCTTGGTGTTGTCTGTGTATATCCCGGAGAGTTCAGTCTTGGTGTTGCATATGTATATCCCGGAGAGTTCAGTCTTGGTGTTGTCTGTTTATATCCGGGAGAGTTCAGTCTTGGTGTTGCATATGTATATCCCGAAGAGTTCAGTCTTGGTGTTGTCTGTGTATATCCCGCAGAGTGCAGTCTTGGTGAGGCATATGTATATCCCGGAGAGTTCAGTCTTGGTGTTGCATATGTATATCACGGAGAATTCAGTCTTGGTGTTGTCTGTGTATATCCCGGAGAGTTCAGTCTTTGTGTTGTCTATGTATATCCCGGAGAGTTCAGTCTTGGTGTTGTCTGTGTATATCCCGGAGAGTTCAGTCTTGGTGTTGCATATGTATATCTCGGAGAGTTCAGTCTTGGTGTTGTCTGTGTATATCCCGCAGAGTTCAGTCTTGGTGTTGCATATGTATATCCCGGAGAGTTCAGTCTTGGTGTTGCATATGTATATCCCGGAGTGTTCAGTCTTGGTGTTGTCTGTGTATATCCCGGAGAGTTCAGTCGTGGTGTTGTCTGTGTATATCCGGGAGAGTTCTGTCTTGGTGTTGCATATGTATATCCCGGAGAGTTCAGTCTTGGTGTTGTCTGTGTATATCCCGCAGCATTCAGTCTTGGTGTTGCATATGTATATCCGGCAGAGTTCAGTCTTGGTGTTGTCTGTGTATATCCCGCAGCGTTCAGTCTTGGTGTTGCATATGTATATCCGGGAGAGTTCAGTCTTGGTGTTGCACATGTATATCCCGGAGTGTTCAGTCTTGGTGTTGTCTGTGTATATCCCGGAGAGTTCAGTCTTGGTGTAGTCTGTGTATATCCCGGAGAGTTCAGTCTTTTTGTTGCATATGTATATCCGGGAGAGTTCAGTCTTTGTGTTGCATATGTATATCCCGCAGAGTTCAGTCTTGGTGTTGCATATGTATATCCCGCATAGTTCAGTCTTGGTGTTGTCTGTGTATATCCCTCATAGTTCAGTCTTGGTGTTGTCTGTGTATATCCCGCAGAGTTCAGTCTTGGTGTTGCATATGTATATCCCGGAGAGTCAGTCTTGGTGTTGTCTGTGTATAGCACGGAGAGTTAAGTCTTGGTGTTACATATGTATATCCCGGAGAGTTCAGTCTTGGTGTTGCATATGTATATCCCGGAGAGTTCAGTCTTGTTGTTGTCTATGTATATCACGGGGAGTTCATTGTTGGTGTTGTCTGTGTATATCCGGGAGAGTTCAGTCTTGGTGTTGTCTGTGTATATCCCGGAGAGTTCAGTCTTGGTTTTACATATGTATATCCGGGAGAGTTCAGTCGTGGTGTTGCATATTTATATCCCGGAGAGTTCAGTCTTGGTGTTGTCTGTGTATATCCCGGAGAGTTCTGTCTTGGTGTTACATATGTATATCCCGGAGTGTTCAGTCTTGGTGTTGCATATGTATATCCCGGAGATTTCAGTCTTGTTGTTGTCTATGTATATCACGGAGTGTTCAGTCTTGGTGTTGTCTGTGTATATCCGGAAGAGTTCAGTCTTGCTGTTGCATATGTATATCCCGGAGAGTTCAGTCTTGGTGTTGTCTGTGTATATCCTGGAGAGTTCAGTCTTGGTGTTGTCTGTAGATATCTCGGAGAGTTCAGTCTTGGTGTTGCATATGTATATCCCGGAGTGTTCAGTCTTGGTGTTGTCTGTGTATATCCCGCAGAGTTCAGTCTTGGTGTTGCATATGTATATCCCGGAGAGTTCAGTCTTGGTGTTGTCTGTGTATATCCCGCAGAGTTCAGTTTTGGTGTTGCATATGTATATCCCGGAGAGTTCAGTCTTGGTGTTGCATATGTATATCCCGGAGAGTTTAGTCTTGGTGTTGTCTGTGTATATCCCGGAGAGTTCTGTCTTGGTGTTGCATATGTATATCCGGGAGAGTTCAGTCTTGGTGTTGTCTGTGTATATCCGGGAGAGTTCAGTCTTGGTGTTGTCTGTGTATATCCGGGAGAGTTCAGTCTTGGTGTTGCATATGTATATCCCGAAGAGTTCAGTCTTGGTGTTGTCTGTGTATATCCCGCAGAGTTCAGTCTTGGTGTTGCATATGTATATCCCGGAGAGTTTAGTCTTGGTGTTGCATATGTATATCCTGGAGAATTCAGTCTTGGTGTTGTCTGTGTATATCCCGGAGAGTTCAGTCTTGGTGTTGTCTATGTATATCCCGCAGAGTTCAGTCTTGGTGTTGCATATGTATATCCCGGATAGTTCAGTCTTGGTGTTGTCTGTGTATATCCCGCAGAGTTCAGTCTTGGTGTTGTCTGTGTATATCCCGCAGAGTTCAGTCTTGGTGTTGCATATGTATATCCCGCAGAGTTCAGTCTTGGTGTTGCATATGTATATCCCGCATAGTTCAGTCTTTGTGTTGTGTGTGTATATCCCTCATAGTTCAGTCTTGGTGTTGTCTGTGTATATCCCGCAGAGATCAGTCTTGGTGTTGCATATGTATATCCCGGAGAGTCAGTCTTGGTGTTGTCTGTGTATATCCCTGAGAGTTCAGTCTTGGTGTTACATATGTATATCCCGGAGAGTTCAGTCTTGGTGTTGCATATGTATATCCCGGAGAGTTCAGTCTTGTTGTTGTCTATGTATATCATGGGGAGTTCAGTCTTGGTTTTGTCTGTGTATATCCCGGAGAGTTCAGTCTTGGTGTTACATATGTATATCCCGGACAGTTCAATCTTGGTGTTGTCTGTGTATATCCCGCAGAGTTCAGTCTTGGTGTTTTCTGTGTATATCCCGCAGAGTTCAGTCTTAGTGTTGTCTGTGTATATCCGGGAGAGTTCAGTCTTCATGTAGTCTGTGTATATCCCGGAGAGTTCAGTCTTGGTAATGTCTGTGTATATCCGGGAGAGTTCAGTCTTGGTGTTGTCTGTGTATATCCCGGATAGTTCAGTCTTGGTGTTGCATATGTATATCCCGGAGAGTTCAGTCTTGGTGATGTATGTGTATATCCCTCATAGTTCAGTCTTGGTGTTGTCTGTGTATATCCCGCAGAGTTCAGTCTTGGTGTTGCATTTGTATATCCCGGAGAGTCAGTCTTGGTGTTGTCTGTGTATATCCCGGAGAGTTCAGTCTTGGTGTTACATATGTATATCCCGGAGAGTTCAGTCTTGGTGTTGCATATGTATATCCCGGAGAGTTCAGTCTTGTTGTTGTCTATGTATATCACGGGGAGTTCAGTGTTGGTGTTGTCTGTGTATATCCGGGAGAGTTCAGTCTTGTTGTTGTCTGTGTATATCCCGAAGAGTTCAGTCTTGGTGTTACATATGTATATCCGGGAGAGTTCAGTCGTGGTGTTGTCTGTGTTAAATCCTGGAGAGTTTAGTCTTGGTGTTGTCTGTGTATATCCCGGAGAGTTCTGTCTTGGTGTTGCATATGTATATCCGGGAGTGTTCAGTCTTGCTGTTGTCTGTGTATATCCGGAAGAGTTCAGTCTTGGTGTTGTCTGTGCATATCCCGGAGAGTTCAGTCTTGGTGTTACATATGTATATCCGGGAGAGTTCAGTCGTGGTGTTGCATATTTATATCCCGGAGAGTTCAGTCTTGGTGTTGTCTGTGTATATCCCGGAGAGTTCTGTCTTGGTGTTACATATGTATATCCCGGAGTGTTCAGTCTTGGTGTTGCATATGTATATCCCGGAGATTTCAGTCTTGTTGTTGTCTATGTATATCACGGAGAGTTCAGTCTTGGTGTTGTCTGTGTATATCCGGGAGAGTTCAGTCTTGCTGTTGTCTGTGTATATCCGGAAGAGTTCAGTCTTGGTGTTGTCTGTGCATATCCCGGAGAGTTCAGTCTTGGTGTTACATATGTATATCCGGGAGAGTTCAGTCGTGGTGTTGCATATTTATATCCCGGAGAGTTCAGTCTTGGTGTTGTCTGTGTATATCCCGGAGAGTTCTGTCTTGGTGTTACATATGTATATCCCGGAGTGTTCAGTCTTGGTGTTGCATATGTATATCCCGAAGATTTCAGTCTTGTTGTTGTCTATGTATATCACGGAGAGTTCAGTCTTGGTGTTGTCTGTGTATATCCGGAAGAGTTCAGTCTTGATGTTGCATATGTATATCCCGGAGAGTTCAGTCTTGGTGTTGTCTGTGTTAAATCCTGGAGAGTTTAGTCTTGGTGTTGTCTGTGTATATCCCGGAGAGTTCTGTCTTGGTGTTGCATATGTATATCCGGGAGAGTTCAGTCTTGGTGTTGTTTGTGTATATCCGGGAGAGTTCAGTCTTGGTGTTGTCTGTGTATATCCGGGAGAGTTCAGTCTTGGTGTTGCATATGTATATCCCGAAGAGTTCAGTCTTGGTGTTGTCTGTGTATATCCCGCAGAGTTCAGTCTTGGTGTTGCATATGTATATCCCGGAGAGTTTAGTCTTGGTGTTGCATATGTATATCCCGGAGAATTCAGTCTTGGTGTTGTCTATGTATATCCCGGAGAGTTCAGTCTTGGTGTTGTCTATGTATATCCCGCAGAGTTCAGTCTTGGTGTTGCATATGTATATCCCGGACAGTTCAATCTTGGTGTTGTCTGTGTATATCCCGCAGAGTTCAGTCTTGGTGTTTTCTGTGTATATCCCGCAGAGTTCAGTCTTAGTGTTGTCTGTGTATATCCGGGAGAGTTCAGTCTTCATGTAGTCTGTGTATATCCCGGAGAGTTCAGTCTTGGTAATGTCTGTGTATATCCGGGAGAGTTCAGTCTTGGTGTTGTCTGTGTATATCCCGGATAGTTCAGTCTTGGTGTTGCATATGTATATCCCGGAGAGTTCAGTCTTGGTGATGTATGTGTATATCCCTCATAGTTCAGTCTTGGTGTTGTCTGTGTATATCCCGCAGAGTTCAGTCTTGGTGTTGCATTTGTATATCCCGGAGAGTCAGTCTTGGTGTTGTCTGTGTATATCCCGGAGAGTTCAGTCTTGGTGTTACATATGTATATCCCGGAGAGTTCAGTCTTGGTGTTGCATATGTATATCCCGGAGAGTTCAGTCTTGTTGTTGTCTATGTATATCCCGCAGAGTTCAGTCTTGGTGTTACATATGTATATCCGGGAGAGTTCAGTCGTGGTGTTGCATATTTATATCCCGGAGAAATCAGTCTTGGTGTTGTCTGTGTATATCCCGGAGAGTTCAATCTTGGTGTTGCATATGTATATCCCGCAAAGTTCAGTCTTGGTGTTGCATATGTATATCCCGGAGAGTTCAGTCTTGGTGTTGCATATGTATATCCTGGAGTGGTTAGTCTTGGTGTTGTCTGTGTATATCCCGGAGAGTTCAGTCTTGGTGTTGTCTATGTATATCCCGCAGAGTTCAGTCTTGGTGTTGTATATGTATATCCCGGAGAGTTCATTCTTGGTGTTGCATATTTATATCCCGGAGAGTTCAGTCTTGGTGTTGTCTGTGTATATCCCGCAGAGTTCAGTCTTGGTGTTGCATATGTATATCCCGGAGAGTTCAGTCTTGGTGTTGTCTGTGTGTATCCCACAGAGTTCAGTCTTGGTGTTGCATATGTATATCCGGGAGAGTTCAGTCTTGGTTTTGCATATGTATATCCCGGAGAGTTCAGTCTTGGTGTTGCATATGTATATCCCGGAATGTTCAGTCTTGGTGTTTTGTGTGTATATCCCGGAGAGTTCAGTCTTGGTGTTGCATATGTATATCCCGGAGAGTTCAGTCTTGGTGTTGTCTGTGTATATCCCGCAGAGTTCAGTCTTGGTGTTGCATATGTATATCCCGGAGAGTTTAGACTTGGTGTTGCATATGTATATCCCGGAGAGTTCAGTCTTGGTGTTGTCTGTGTATATCCCGGAGAGTTCAGTCTTGGTGTTGCATATGTATATCCCGGAGAGTTCAGTCTTGGTGTTGCATATGTATATCCCGGAGAGTTCAGTCTTGGTGTTGTCTGTGTATATCCCGGAGAGTTCAGTCGTGGTGTTGTCTATGTATATCCCCCAGAGTTCAGTCTTGGTGTTGTATATGTATATCCCGGAGAGTTCAGTCTTGGTGTTGTCTGTGTATATCCCGCAGAGTTCAGTCTTGGTGTTGCATATGTATATCCCGGAGAGTTCAGTCTTGGTGTTGCATATGTATATCCCGGAGTGTTCAGTATTGGTGTTGTCTGTGTATATCCCGGAGAGTTCAGTCGTGGTGTTGTCTATGTATATCCCGCAGAGTTCAGTCTTGGTGTTGTATATGTATATCCCGGAGAGTTCAGTCTTGGTGTTGTCTGTGTATATCCCGGAGAGTTCAGTCATGGTGTTGTCTGTGTATATCCCGGAGAGTTCTGTCTTGGTGTTGCATATGTATATCCCGGAGAGTTCAGTCTTGGTGTTGTCTGTGTATATCCCGCAGAATTCAGTCTTGGTGTTGCATATGTATATCCGGGAGAGTTCAGTCTTGGTGTTGTCTGTGTATATCCCGCAGAGTTCAGTCTTGGTGTTGCATATGTATATCCGGGAGAGTTCAGTCTTGGTGTTGCATATGTATATCCCGGAGAGTTCAGTCTTGGTGTTGCATATGTATATCCCGGAGAGTTCAGTCTTGGTGTTGTCTGAGTATATCTCGGAGAGTTCAGTCTTGTTGTTGCATATGTATATCCCGGAGAGTTCAGTCTTGGTGTTGTCTGTGTATATCCCGGAGAGTTCAGTCTTGATGTTGCATATGTATATCCCGGAGAGTTCAGTCTTGGTGTTGTCTGTGTATATCCGGGAGAGTTCAGTCTTGGTGTTTCATATGTATATCCCGAAGAGTTCAGTCTTGGTGTTGTCTGTGTATATCCCGCAGAGTGCAGTCTTGGTGTTGCATATGTATATCCCGGAGAGTTCAGTCTTGGTGTTGCATATGTATATCCCGGAGAATTCAGTCTTGGTGTTGTCTGTGTATATCCCGGAGAGTTCAGTCTTTGTGTTGTATATGTATATCCCGCAGAGTTCAGTCGTGGTGTTGCATATGTATATCCGGATTGTTCAGTCTTGGTGTTGTCTGTGCATATCCCGCAGAGTTCAGTCTTGGTGTTGTCTGTGTATATCCCGCAGAGTTCAGACTTACTGTTGTCTGTGTATATCCGGGAGAGTTCAGTCTTGGTAATGTCTGTGTATATCCGGGAGAGTTCAGTCTTGGTGTTGTCTGTGTATATCCCGGAGAGTTCAGACTTGGTGTTGCATATGTATCTCCCGGAGAGTTCAGTCTTGGTGTTGTCTGTGTATATCCCGGAGAGTTCAGTCTTGGTGTTGCATATGTATATCCCGCAGAGTTCAGTCTTGGTGTTGCATATGTATATCCCGGAGAGTTCAGTCTTGGTGTTGCATATGTGTATCCGGGAGAGTTCAGTCTTGGTGTTGTCTTTGTATATCCCGCAGCGTTCAGTCTTGGTGTTGCATATGTATATCCGGGATAGTTCAGACATGGTGTTGCATATGTATATCCCGGAGAGTTCAGTCTTGGTGTTGTCTATGTATATCCCGCAGAGTTCAGTCTTGGTGTTGTATATGTATATCCCGGAGACTACAGTCTTGGTGTTGCATTTGTATATCCGGGAGAGTATAGTTTTGGTGTTGTCTGTGTATATTCCGCAGAGTTCAGTCTTGGTGTTGCATATGTATATCCGGGAGAGTTCAGTCTTGGTGTTGTCGGTGTATATCCGGGAGAGTTCTGTCTTGGTGTTGCATATGTATATCCCGAATAGTTCAGTCTTGGTGATGTCTGTGTATATCCTGCAGAGTTCAGTCTTGGTGTTGCATATGTATATCCCGCAGAGTTCAGTCTTGGTGTTGCATATGTATATCCCGGAGAGTTCAGTCTTGGTGTTGCATATGTATATCCGGGAGAGTTCAGTCTTGGTGTTGTCTTTGTATATCTCGGAGAGTTCAGTCTTGTTGTTGCATATGTATATCCCGGAGAGTTCAGTCTTGGTGTTGTCTGTGTATATCCCAGAGAGTTCAGTCTTGATGTTGCATATGTATATCCCGGAGAGTTCAGTCTTGGTGTTGTCTGTGTATATCCGGGAGAGTTCAGTCTTGGTGTTGCATATGTATATCCCGAAGAGTTCAGTCTTGGTGTTGTCTGTGTATATCCCGCAGAGTGCAGTCTTGGTGTTGCATATGTATATCCCGGAGAGTTCAGTCTTGGTGTTGCATATGTATATCCCGGAGAATTCAGTCTTGGTGTTGTCTGTGTATATCCCGGAGAGTTCAGTCTTTGTGTTGTATATGTATATCCCGCAGAGTTCAGTCGTGGTGTTGCATATGTATATCCGGATTGTTCAGTCTTGGTGTTGTCTGTGCATATCCCGCAGAGTTCAGTCTTGGTGTTGTCTGTGTATATCCCGCAGAGTTCAGACTTACTGTTGTCTGTGTATATCCGGGAGAGTTCAGTCTTGGTAATGTCTGTGTATATCCGGGAGAGTTCAGTCTTGGTGTTGTCTGTGTATATCCCGGAGAGTTCAGACTTGGTGTTGCATATGTATCTCCCGGAGAGTTCAGTCTTGGTGTTGTCTGTGTATATCCCGGAGAGTTCAGTCTTGGTGTTGCATATGTATATCCCGCAGAGTTCAGTCTTGGTGTTGCATATGTATATCCCGGAGAGTTCAGTCTTGGTGTTGCATATGTATATCCGGGAGAGTTCAGTCTTGGTGTTGTCTTTGTATATCCCGCAGCGTTCAGTCTTGGTGTTGCATATGTATATCCGGAATAGTTCAGACATGGTGTTGCATATGTATATCCCGGAGAGTTCAGTCTTGGTGTTGTCTATGTATATCCCGCAGAGTTCAGTCTTGGTGTTGTATATGTATATCCCGGAGACTACAGTCTTGGTGTTGCATATGTATATCCGGGAGAGTATAGTTTTGGTGTTGTCTGTGTATATTCCGCAGAGTTCAGTCTTGGTGTTGCATATGTATATCCGGGAGAGTTCAGTCTTGGTGTTGTCGGTGTATATCCGGGAGAGTTCTGTCTTGGTGTTGCATATGTATATCCCGAATAGTTCAGTCTTGGTGATGTCTGTGTATATCCTGCAGAGTTCAGTCTTGGTGTTGCATATGTATATCCCGCAGAGTTCAGTCTTGGTGTTGCATATGTATATCCCGGAGAGTTCAGTCTTGGTGTTGCATATGTATATCCGGGAGAGTTCAGTCTTGGTGTTGTCTTTGTATATCCCGCAGCGTTCAGTCTTGGTGTTGCATATGTATATCCGGGAGAGTTCAGACATGGTGTTGCATATGTATATCCCGGAGAGTTCAGTCTTGGTGTTGTCTATGTATATCCCGCAGAGTTCAGTCTTGGTGTTGTATATGTATATCCCGGAGACTACAGTCTTGGTGTTGTCTGTGTATATCCCGGAGAGTTCAGTCATGGTGTTGTCTGTGTATATCCGGGAGAGTTCTGTCTTGGTGTTGCATATGTATATCCCGGAGAGTTCAGTCTTGGTGTTGTCTGTGTATATCTCGCAGAATTCAGTCTTGGTGTTGCATATGTATATCCGGGAGAGTATAGTTTTGGTGTTGTCTGTGTATATTCCGCAGAGTTCAGTCTTGGTGTTGCATATGTATATCCGGGAGAGTTCAGTCTTGGTGTTGCATATGTATATCCCGGAGAGTTCAGTCTTGGTGTTGTCTGTGTATATCCCGGAGAGTTCAGTCTTGTTGTTGCATATGTATATCCGGGAGAGTTCAGTCTTGGTGTTGTCTGTGTATATCCCGGAGAGTTCAGTCTTGGTGTTGTCTGTGTATATCCCGCAGAGTTCAGACTTGGTGTTTCATATGTATATCTGGGAGAGTTCAGTCTTGGTGTTGCATATGTATATCCGGGAGAGTTCAGTCTTGGTGTTACATATGTATATCCGGGAGAGTTCAGTCTTGGTGTTGCATATGTATATCCCGGAGAGTTCAGTCTTGGTGTTGCATATGTATATCCCGGAGAGTTCATTCTTGGTGTTGAATATGTATATCACTGAGAGTTCAGTCTTGGTGTTGTCTGTGTATATCCCGCAGAGTTCAGTCTTGGTGTTGCATATGTATATCCCGGAGAGTTCAGTCTTGTTGTTGTCTGTGTATATCCGGAAGAGTTCAGTCTTGCTGTTGAATATGTATATCCCGGAAAGTTCAGTCTTGGTGTTGTCTGTGTATATCCGAGAGAGTTCAGTCTTGGTGTTGGCTGTGTATATCCCGGAGAGTTCAGTCTTGGTGTTGTCTGTGTATATCCCGGAGAGTTCAGTCTTGGTGTTGCATATGTATATCCCGGAGAGTTCAGTCTTGGTGTTGTCTGTGTATATCCCGCAGAGTTCAGTCTTGGTGTTGTCTGTGTATATCCCGGAGAGTTCAGTCTTGGTGTTGTCTGTGTATATCCCGGAGAGTTCAGTCTTGGTGTTGCATATGAATATCCCGGAGAGTTCAGTCTTGGTGTTGCATATGTATATCCCGGAGAGTTTAGTCTTGGTATTGCCTATGTATATTCCGGAGAGTTCAGTCTTGGTGTTGCATATGTATATCCGGGAGAGTTCAGTCTTCGTGTTGTCTGCGTATATCCCGCAGAGTTCAGTCTTAGTGTTGTCTGTGTATATCCGGGAGAGTTCAGTGTTGGTGTAGTCTGTGTATATCCCGGAGAGTTCAGTCTTCGTAATGTCTGTGTATATCCGGGAGAGTTCAGTCTTGGTGTTGTCTGTGTATATCCCGGAGAGTTCAGTCTTGGTGTTACATATGTATATCCCAGAGAGTTCACTCTTGGTGTTGTCTGTGTATATTCCGCAGAGTTCAGTGTTGGTCTTGCATATGTATATCCCAGAGAGTTCAGTCTTGGTGTTGTCGGTGTATATCCGGGAGAGTTCTGTCTTGGTGTTGCATATGTATATCCCGGATAGTTCAGTCTTGGTGATGTCTGTGTATATCCTGCAGAGTTCAGTCTTGGTGTTGCATATGTATATCCGGGAGAGTTCAGTCTTGGTGTTGTCTTTGTATATCCCGCAGCGTTCAGTCTTGGTGTTGCATATGTATATCCGGGAGAGTTCAGATATGGTGTTGCATATGTATATCCCGGAGAGTTCAGTCTTGGTGTTGTCTATGTATATCCCGCAGAGTTCAGTCTTGGTGTTGTATATGTATATCCCGGAGACTACAGTCTTGGTGTTGTCTGTGTATATCTCGGAGAGTTCAGTCATGGTGTTGTCTGTGTAAATCCGGGAGAGTTCTGTCTTGGTGTTGCATATGTATATCCCGGAGAGTTCAGTCTTGGTGTTGTCTGTGTATATCCCGCAGAATTCAGTCTTGCTGTTGCATATGTATATCCGGGAGAGTATAGTCTTGGTGTTGTCTGTGTTTATCCCGCAGAATTCAGTCTTGGTGTTGCATATGTATATCCCGGAGAGTATAGTTTTGGTGTTGTCTGTGTATAGCCCGCAGAGTTCAGTCTTGGTGTTGCATATGTATATCCGGGAGAGTTCAGTCTTGGTGTTGCATATGTATATCCCGGAGAGTTCAGTCTTGGTGTTGTCTGTGTATATCCCGGAGAGTTCAGTCTTGTTGTTGCATATGTATATCCGGGAGAGTTCAGTCTTGGTGTTGCATATGTATATCCCGGAGAGTTCAGTCTTGGTGTTGTCTGTGTATATCCCGCAGAATTCAGTCTTGGTGTTGCATATGTATATCCGGGAGAGTTCAGTCTTGGTGTTGCATATGTATATCCTGGAGAGATCAGTCTTGGTGTTGTCTGTGTATATCCCGGAGAGTTCAGTCTTGTTGTTGCATAAGTATATCCGGGAGAGTTCAGTCTTGGTGTTGTCTGTGTATATCCCGGAGAGTTCAGTCTTGGTGTTGTCTGTGTATATCCCGCAGTGTTCAGTCTTGGTGTAGCATATGTATATCCGCGAGAGTTCAGTCTTGGTGTTGCGTATGTATATCCGGGAGAGTTCAGTCTTGGTGTTACATATGTATATCCGGGAGAGTTCAGTCTTGGTGTTGCATATGTATATCCCGGAGAGTTCAGTCTTGGTGTTGCATATGTATATCCCGGAGAGTTCAGTCTTGGTGTTGCATATGTATATCCCGGAGAGTTCAGTCTTGGTGTTGTCTGTGTATATCCCGCAGAGTTCAGTCTTGGTGTTGCATATGTATATCCGGGAGAGTTCAGTCTTGTTGTTGTCTGTGTATATCCGGAAGAGTTCAGTCTTGCTGTTGAATATGTATATCCCGGAGAGTTCAGTCTTGGTGTTGTCTGTGTATATCCGGGAGAGTTCAGTCTTGGTGTTGGCTGTGTATATCCCGGAGAGTTCAGTCTTGGTGTTGTCTGTGTATATCCCGGAGAGTTCAGACTTGGTGTTGCATATGTATATCCCGGAGAGTTCAGTCTTGGTGTTGTCTGTGTATATCTCGCAGAGTTCAGTCTTGGTGTTGCATATGTATATCCCGGAGAGTTCAGTCTTGGTGTTGTCTGTGTATATCCTGGAGAGTTCAGTCTTGGTGTTGCATATGTATATCCCGAGAGTTCAGTCTTGGTGTTGCATATGTATATCCCGGAGAGTTCAGTCTTGGTATTGCCTACGTATATTCCGGAGAGTTCAGTCTTGGTGTTGCATATGTATATCCGGGAGAGTTCAGTCTTGGTGTTGTCTGTGTATATCCAGGAGAGTTCAGTCTTGGTGTTGTCTGTGTATATCCGGGAGAGTTCAGTCTTGGTGCTGCATATGTATATCCCGAAGAGTTCAGTCTTGGTGTTGCATATGTATATCCCGGAGAGTTCAGTCTTGGTGTTGTCTGTGTATATCCCGGAGAGTTCCGTCTTGGTGTTGCATATTTATATCCCGGAGAGTTCAGTCTTGGTATTGTCTGTGTATATCCCGCAGAGTTCAGTCTTGGTGTTGCATATGTATATCCGGGAGAGTTCAGTCTTGGTGTTGCATATGTTTATCCCAGAGAGTTCAGTCTTGGTGTTGTCTGTGTATATCCCGCAGAGTTCAGTCTTGGTGTTGCATATGTATATCCCGGAAAGTTCAGTTTTGGTGTTGTCTGTGTATATCCCGCAGAGTTCAGTCTTGAAGTTGTCTGTGTATATCCCGCACAGTTCAGTCTTAGTGTTGTCTGTATATCCGGGAGAGTTCAGTCTTGGTGTAGTCTGTGTATATCCCGGAGAGTTCAGTCTTCGTAATGTCTGTGTATATCCCGGAGAGTTCCGTCTTGGTGTTGCATATTTATATCCCGGAGAGTTCAGTCTTGGTGTTGTCTGTGTATATCCCGCAGAGTTCAGTCTTGGTGTTGCATATGTATATCCGGGAGAGTTCAGTCTTGGTGTTGTCTGTGTATATCCGGGAGAGTTCAGTCTTGGTGCTGCATATGTATATCCCGAAGAGTTCAGTCTTGGTGTTGTCTATGTATATCCCAGAGAGTTCAGTCTTGGTGTTGTCTGTGTATATCCCGGAGAGTTCCGTCTTGGTGTTGCATATTTATATCCCGGAGAGTTCAGTCTTGGTGTTGTCTGTGTATATCCCGCAGAGTTCAGTCTTGGTGTTGCATATGTATATCCCGGAGAGTTCAGTCTTGGTGTTGCATATGTATATCCCGGAGAGTTCATTCTTGGTGTTGAATATGTATATCACTGAGAGTTCAGTCTTGGTGTTGTCTGTGTATATCCCGCAGAGTTCAGTCTTGGTGTTGCATATGTATATCCCGGAGAGTTCAGTCTTGTTGTTGTCTGTGTATATCCGGAAGAGTTCAGTCTTGCTGTTGAATATGTATATCCCGGAAAGTTCAGTCTTGGTGTTGTCTGTGTATATCCGAGAGAGTTCAGTCTTGGTGTTGGCTGTGTATATCCCGGAGAGTTCAGTCTTGGTGTTGTCTGTGTATATCCCGGAGAGTTCAGTCTTGGTGTTGCATATGTATATCCCGGAGAGTTCAGTCTTGGTGTTGTCTGTGTATATCCCGCAGAGTTCAGTCTTGGTGTTGTCTGTGTATATCCCGGAGAGTTCAGTCTTGGTGTTGTCTGTGTATATCCCGGAGAGTTCAGTCTTGGTGTTGCATATGAATATCCCGGAGAGTTCAGTCTTGGTGTTGCATATGTATATCCCGGAGAGTTTAGTCTTGGTATTGCCTATGTATATTCCGGAGAGTTCAGTCTTGGTGTTGCATATGTATATCCGGGAGAGTTCAGTCTTCGTGTTGTCTGTGTATATCCCGCAGAGTTCAGTCTTAGTGTTGTCTGTGTATATCCGGGAGAGTTCAGTGTTGGTGTAGTCTGTGTATATCCCGGAGAGTTCAGTCTTCGTAATGTCTGTGTATATCCGGGAGAGTTCAGTCTTGGTGTTGTCTGTGTATATCCCGGAGAGTTCAGTCTTGGTGTTACATATGTATATCCCAGAGAGTTCACTCTTGGTGTTGTCTGTGTATATTCCGCAGAGTTCAGTGTTGGTCTTGCATATGTATATCCCAGAGAGTTCAGTCTTGGTGTTGTCGGTGTATATCCGGGAGAGTTCTGTCTTGGTGTTGCATATGTATATCCCGGATAGTTCAGTCTTGGTGATGTCTGTGTATATCCTGCAGAGTTCAGTCTTGGTGTTGCATATGTATATCCGGGAGAGTTCAGTCTTGGTGTTGTCTTTGTATATCCCGCAGCGTTCAGTCTTGGTGTTGCATATGTATATCCGGGAGAGTTCAGATATGGTGTTGCATATGTATATCCCGGAGAGTTCAGTCTTGGTGTTGTCTATGTATATCCCGCAGAGTTCAGTCTTGGTGTTGTATATGTATATCCCGGAGACTACAGTCTTGGTGTTGTCTGTGTATATCTCGGAGAGTTCAGTCATGGTGTTGTCTGTGTATATCCGGGAGAGTTCTGTCTTGGTGTTGCATATGTATATCCCGGAGAGTTCAGTCTTGGTGTTGTCTGTGTATATCCCGCAGAATTCAGTCTTGCTGTTGCATATGTATATCCGGGAGAGTATAGTCTTGGTGTTGTCTGTGTTTATCCCGCAGAATTCAGTCTTGGTGTTGCATATGTATATCCCGGAGAGTATAGTTTTGGTGTTGTCTGTGTATAGCCCGCAGAGTTCAGTCTTGGTGTTGCATATGTATATCCGGGAGAGTTCAGTCTTGGTGTTGCATATGTATATCCCGGAGAGTTCAGTCTTGGTGTTGTCTGTGTATATCCCGGAGAGTTCAGTCTTGTTGTTGCATATGTATATCCGGGAGAGTTCAGTCTTGGTGTTGCATATGTATATCCCGGAGAGTTCAGTCTTGGTGTTGTCTGTGTATATCCCGCAGAATTCAGTCTTGGTGTTGCATATGTATATCCGGGAGAGTTCAGTCTTGGTGTTGCATATGTATATCCTGGAGAGATCAGTCTTGGTGTTGTCTGTGTATATCCCGGAGAGTTCAGTCTTGTTGTTGCATAAGTATATCCGGGAGAGTTCAGTCTTGGTGTTGTCTGTGTATATCCCGGAGAGTTCAGTCTTGGTGTTGTCTGTGTATATCCCGCAGTGTTCAGTCTTGGTGTAGCATATGTATATCCGCGAGAGTTCAGTCTTGGTGTTGCGTATGTATATCCGGGAGAGTTCAGTCTTGGTGTTACATATGTATATCCGGGAGAGTTCAGTCTTGGTGTTGCATATGTATATCCCGGAGAGTTCAGTCTTGGTGTTGCATATGTATATCCCGGAGAGTTCAGTCTTGGTGTTGCATATGTATATCCCGGAGAGTTCAGTCTTGGTGTTGTCTGTGTATATCCCGCAGAGTTCAGTCTTGGTGTTGCATATGTATATCCGGGAGAGTTCAGTCTTGTTGTTGTCTGTGTATATCCGGAAGAGTTCAGTCTTGCTGTTGAATATGTATATCCCGGAGAGTTCAGTCTTGGTGTTGTCTGTGTATATCCGGGAGAGTTCAGTCTTGGTGTTGGCTGTGTATATCCCGGAGAGTTCAGTCTTGGTGTTGTCTGTGTATATCCCGGAGAGTTCAGACTTGTCGTTGCATATGTATATCCCGGAGAGTTCAGTCTTGGTGTTGTCTGTGTATATCTCGCAGAGTTCAGTCTTGGTGTTGCATATGTATATCCCGGAGAGTTCAGTCTTGGTGTTGTCTGTGTATATCCTGGAGAGTTCAGTCTTGGTGTTGCATATGTATATCCCGAGAGTTCAGTCTTGGTGTTGCATATGTATATCCCGGAGAGTTCAGTCTTGGTATTGCCTACGTATATTCCGGAGAGTTCAGTCTTGGTGTTGCATATGTATATCCGGGAGAGTTCAGTCTTGGTGTTGTCTGTGTATATCCAGGAGAGTTCAGTCTTGGTGTTGTCTGTGTATATCCGGGAGAGTTCAGTCTTGGTGCTGCATATGTATATCCCGAAGAGTTCAGTCTTGGTGTTGCATATGTATATCCCGGAGAGTTCAGTCTTGGTGTTGTCTGTGTATATCCCGGAGAGTTCCGTCTTGGTGTTGCATATTTATATCCCGGAGAGTTCAGTCTTGGTATTGTCTGTGTATATCCCGCAGAGTTCAGTCTTGGTGTTGCATATGTATATCCGGGAGAGTTCAGTCTTGGTGTTGCATATGTTTATCCCAGAGAGTTCAGTCTTGGTGTTGTCTGTGTATATCCCGCAGAGTTCAGTCTTGGTGTTGCATATGTATATCCCGGAAAGTTCAGTTTTGGTGTTGTCTGTGTATATCCCGCAGAGTTCAGTCTTGAAGTTGTCTGTGTATATCCCGCACAGTTCAGTCTTAGTGTTGTCTGTATATCCGGGAGAGTTCAGTCTTGGTGTAGTCTGTGTATATCCCGGAGAGTTCAGTCTTCGTAATGTCTGTGTATATCCCGGAGAGTTCCGTCTTGGTGTTGCATATTTATATCCCGGAGAGTTCAGTCTTGGTGTTGTCTGTGTATATCCCGCAGAGTTCAGTCTTGGTGTTGCATATGTATATCCGGGAGAGTTCAGTCTTGGTGTTGTCTGTGTATATCCGGGAGAGTTCAGTCTTGGTGCTGCATATGTATATCCCGAAGAGTTCAGTCTTGGTGTTGTCTATGTATATCCCAGAGAGTTCAGTCTTGGTGTTGTCTGTGTATATCCCGGAGAGTTCCGTCTTGGTGTTGCATATTTATATCCCGGAGAGTTCAGTCTTGGTGTTGTCTGTGTATATCCCGCAGAGTTCAGTCTTGGTGTTGCATATGTATATCCGGGAGAGTTCAGTCTTGGTGTTGCATATGTTTATCCCAGAGAGTTCAGTCTTGGTGTTGTCTGTGTATATCCCGGAGAGTTCAATCTTAGTGTTGTCTGTGTATATCCCGCAGAGTTCAGTCTTGGTGTTGCATATGTATATCCCGGAGAGTTCAGTCTTGGTGTTGCATATGTATATCCCGGAGAGTTCAGTCTTGGTGTTGTCTGTGTATATCCCGCAGAGTTCAGTCTTGGTGTTGCATATGTATATCCCGGAAAGTTCAGTTTTGGTGTTGTCTGTGTATATCCCGCATAGTTCAGTCTTGAAGTTGTCTGTGTATATCCCGCACAGTTCAGTCTTAGTGTTGTCTGTGTATATCCGGGAGAGTTCAGTCTTGGTGTAGTCTGTGTATATCCCGGAGAGTTCAGTCTTCGTAATGTCTGTGTATATCCCGGAGAGTTCCGTCTTGGTGTTGCATATTTATATCCCGGAGAGTTCAGTCTTGGTGTTGTCTGTGTATATCCCGCAGAGTTCAGTCTTGGTGTTGCATATGTATATCCGGGAGAGTTCAGTCTTGGCGTTGCATATGTATATCCCAGAGAGTTCAGTCTTGGTGTTGTCTGTGTATATCCCGCAGAGTTCAGTCTTGGTGTTGTCTATGTATATCCCAGAGAGTTCAGTCTTGGTGTTGTCTGTGTATATCCGGGAGAGTTCTGTCTTGGTGTTGCATATGTATATCCCGGAGAGTTCAGTCTTGGTGATGTCTGTGTATATCCCGCAGAGTTCAGTCTTGGTGTTGCATATGTATATCCCGGAGAGTTCAGTCTTGGGGTTGTCTTTGTATATCCCGCAGCGTTCAGTCTTGGTGTTGCATATGTATATCCGGGAGAGTTCAGACATGGTGTTGCATATGTATATCCCGGAGAGTGCAGTCTTGGTGTTGTCTATGTATATCCCGCAGAGTTCAGTCTTGGTGGTGTATATGTATATCCCGGAGACTACATTCTTGGTGTTGTCTGTGTATATCCCGGAGAGTTCAGTCATGGTGTTGTCTGTGTATATCCGGGAGAGTTCTGTCTTGGTGTTGCATATGTTTATCCCGGAGAGTTCAGTCTTGGTGTTGTCTGTGTATATCATGCAGAATTCAGTCTTGGTGTTGCATATGTATATCCTTGAGAGTATAGTCTTGGTGTTGTCTGTGTATATCCCGCAGAGTTCAGTCTTGGTGTTGCATATGTATATCCGGGAGAGTTCAGTCTTGGTGTTGCATATGTATATCCCGGAGAGTTCAGTCTTGGTGTTGCATATGTATATCCCGGAGAGTTCAGTCTTGGTGTTGTCTGTGTATATCCCGGAGAGTTCAGTCTTGTTGTTGCATATGTATATCCGGGAGAGTTCAGTCTTGGTGTTGTCTGTGTATATCCCGGAGAGTTCAGTCTTGGTGTTGTCTGTGTATATCCTGCAGAGTTCAGTCTTGGTGTTGCATATGTATATCCGGGAGAGTTCAGTCTTGGTGTTGCATATGTATATCCGGGAGAGTTCAGTCTTGGTGTTACATATGTATATCCGTGAGAGTTCAGTCTTGGTGTTGCATATGTATATCCCGGAGAGTTCAGTCTTGGTGTTGCATATGTATATCCCGGAGTGTTCAGTCTTGGTTATGCATATGTATATCCCAGAGAGTTCAGTCTTTGGTGTTGCATATGTATATCCCGGAGAGTTCAGTCTTGGTGTTATCTGTGTATATCCCGCAGAGTTCAGTCTTGGTGTTGTCTGTGTATATCCCGGAGAGTTTAGCCTTGGTGTTGTCTATGTATATCCCGCAGAGTTCAGTCTTGGTGTTGCATATGTATATCCCGGGGAGTTCAGTCTTGGTGTTGTCTGTGTATATCCCGGAGAGTTCAGTCTTGGTGTTGTCTGTGTATATCCCGCAGAGTTCAGTCTTGGTGTTGTCTGTGTATATCCGGGAGTGTTCAGTCTTAGTGTAGTCTGTGTATATCCCGGAGAGTTCAGTCTTGGTGTTGTCTGTGTATACCCGGGAGAGTTCAGTCTTGGTGCTGCATATGTATATCCCGGAGAGTTCAGTCTTGGTGTTGTCTGTGTATATCCCGGAGAGTTCAGTCTTGGTGTTGCATATGTATATCACGGAGAGTTCAGTCTTGGTGTTGTCTCTGTATATCCCGGAGAGTTCAGTCTTGGTGTTGCATATGTATATTCCGGAGAGTTCAGTCTTGGTGTTGCATATGTATATCCCGGAGTGTTCAGACTTGGTGTTGTCTGTGTATATCCCGGAGAGTTCAGTCTTGGTGTTGTCTATGTATATCCCGCAGAGTTCAGTCTTGGTGTTATATATGTATATCCCGGAGAGTTCAGTCTTTGTGTTGTCTGTGTATATCCCGCAGAGTTCAGTCTTTGTGTCGCATATGTATATCCCGGTTAGTTCAGTCTTGGTGTTGTCTGTGTTTATCCGGGAGAGTTCAGTCTTGGTTTTTCATATGTATATCCCGGAGAGTTCAGTCTTTGTGTTGTCTGTGTATATCCCTCAGAGTTCAGTCTTGGTGTTGCATATTTATATCCCGGAGACTACATTCTTGGTGTTGTCTGTGTATATCCCGGAGAGTTCAGTCATGGTGTTGTCTGTGTATATCCGGGAGAGTTCTGTCTTGGTGTTGCATATGTATATCCCGGAGAGTTCAGTCTTGGTGTTGTCTGTGTATATCCCGCAGAATTCAGTCTTGGTGTTGCATATGTATATCCGGGAGAGTATAGTCTTGGTGTTGTCTGTGTATATCCCGCAGAGTCCAGTCTTGGTGTTGCATATATATATACGGGAGAGTTCAGTCTTGGTGTTGCATATGTATATCCCGGAGAGTTCAGTCTTGGTGTTGCATATGTATATCCCGGAGAGTTCAGTCTTGGTGTTGTCTGCGTATATCCCGGAGAGTTCAGTCTTGTTGTTGCATAAGTATATCCGGGAGAGTTCAGTCTTGGTGTTGTCTGTGTATATCCCGCAGAGTTCAGTCTTGGTGTTGCATATGTATATCCGGGAGAGTTCAGTCTTGGTGTTGCATATGTATATCCGGGAGAGTTCAGTCTTGGTGTTACATATGTATATCCGAGAGATTTCAGTCTTGGTGTTGCATATGTATATCCCGGAGAGTTCAGTCTTGGTGTTGCATATGTATATCCCGGAGAGTTCAGTCTTGGTTATGCATATGTATATCCCTTAGAGTTCAGTCTTTGGTGTTGCATATGTATATCCCGGAGAGTTCAGTCTTGGTGTTATCTGTGTATATCCCGCAGAGTTCAGTCTTGGTGTTGTCTGTGTATATCCCGGAGAGTTAAGTCTTGGTGTTGTCTATGTATATCCCGCAGAGTTCAGTCTTCGTGTTGCATATGTATATCCCGGAGAGTTCAGTCTTGGTGTTGTCTGTGTATATCCCGGAGAGTTCAGTCTTGGTGTTGCATATGTATATCCCGGAGAGTTCAGTCTTGGTGTTGTCTGTGTATATCCCGCAGAGTTCAGTCTTGGTGTTGCATATGTATATCCCGGAGAGTTCAGTCTTGGTGTTGCATATGTATATCCCGGAGAGTTCAGTCTTGGTGTTGCATATGTATATCCCGGAGAGTTCAGTCTTGGTGTTGCATATGTATATCCCGGAGAGTTCAGTCTTGGTATTGCCTATGTATATTCCGGAGAGTTCAGTCTTGGTGTTGCATATGTATATCCGGGAGAGTTCAGTCTTGGTGTTGTCTGTGTATATCCAGGAGAGTTCAGTCTTGGTGTTGTCTGTATATATCCGGGAGAGTTCAGTCTTGGTGCTGCATATGTATATCCGGAAGAGTTCAGTCTTGGTGTTGCATATGTATATCCCGGAGAGTTCAGTCTTCGTGTTGCATATGTTTATCCCGGAGAGTTCAGTTTTGGTGTTGTCTCTGTATATCCCGGAGAGTTCAGTCTTGGTGTTGCATATGTATATTCCGGAGAGTTCAGTCTTGGTGTTGCATATGTATATCCCGGAGTGTTCAGTCTTGGTGTTGTCTGTGTATATCCCGGAGAGTTCAGTCTTGGTGTTGTCTATGTATATCCCGCAGAGTTCAGTCTTGGTGTTATATATGTATATCCCGGAGAGTTCAGTCTTGGTGTTGTCTGTGTATATCCCGCAGAGTTCAGTCTTTGTGTCGCATATGTATATCCCGGTTAGTTCAGTCTTGGTGTTGTCTGTGTTTATCCGGGAGAGTTCAGTCTTGGTGTTGCATATGTATATCCCGGAGAGTTCAGTCTTGGTGTTGCATATGTATATCCCGGAGAGTTCAGTCTTGGTGTTGTCTATGTATATCCCGGAGAGTTCTGTCTTGGTGTTGTCTGTGTATATCCCGGAGAGTTCAGTCTTGGTGTTGTCTGTGTATATCCCGGAGAGTTCAGTCTTGGTGTTGTCTGTGTATATCCCGGAGAGTTCAGTCTTGGTGTTGCATATATATATCCCGGAGAGTTCAGTCATTGTGTTGTCTTTGTGTATATCCCGGAGAGTTCAGTCTTGGTGTTGCATATGTATATCCCGGAGAGTTCAGTCTTGGTGTTGTCTATGTATATCCCGCAGAGTTCAGTCTTGGTGTTGCATATGTATATCCCGGAGAGTTCAGTCTTGGTGTTTTCTGTGTATATCCCGGAGAGTTCAGTCTTGGTGTTGTCTGTGTGTATCCCGCAGAGTTCAGTCTTGGTGTTGCATATGTGTATCCGGGAGAGTTCAGTCTTGGTGTTGCATATGTTTATCCCAGAGAGTTCAGTCTTTGTCTTGCATATGTATATCCGGGAGAGTTCAGTCTTGGTGTTGTCTGTGTATATCCCGGAAAGTTCAGTCTTGGTGTTGTCTGTGTATATCCTGGAGAGTTCAGTCTTGGTGTTGTCTGTGTATATCCCGGAGAGTTCAGTCTTGGTGTTGCATATGTATATCCCGGAGAGTTCAGTCTTGGTGTTGTCTATGTATATCCGGGAGAGTTCAGTCTTGGTGTTGTCTGTGTATATCCCGGAAAGTTCAGTTTTGGTGTTGTCTCTGTATATCCCGGAGAGTTCAGTCTTGGTGTTGCATATGTATATTCCGGAGAGTTCAGTCTTGGTGTTGCATATGTATATCCCGGAGTGTTCAGTCTTGGTGTTGTCTGTGTATATCCCGGAGAGTTCAGTCTTGGTGTTGTCTATGTATATCCCGCAGAGTTCAGTCTTGGTGTTATATATGTATATCCCGGAGAGTTCAGTCTTGGTGTTGTCTGTGTATATCCCGCAGAGTTCAGTCTTTGTGTCGCATATGTATATCCCGGTTAGTTCAGTCTTGGTGTTGTCTGTGTTTATCCGGGAGAGTTCAGTCTTGGTGTTGCATATGTATATCCCGGAGAGTTCAGTCTTGGTGTTGCATATGTATATCCCGGAGAGTTCAGTCTTGGTGTTGTCTATGTATATCCCGGAGAGTTCAGTCTTGGTGTTGTCTGTGTATATCCCGGAGAGTTCAGTCTTGGTGTTGTCTGTGTATATCCCGGAGAGTTCAGTCATGGTGTTGTCTGTGTATATCCCGGAGAGTTCAGTCTTGGTGTTGCATATATATATCCCGGAGAGTTCAGTCATTGTGTTGTCTTTGTGTATATCCCGGAGAGTTCAGTCTTGGTGTTGCATATGTATATCCCGGAGAGTTCAGTCTTGGTGTTGTCTATGTATATCCCGCAGAGTTCAGTCTTGGTGTTGCATATGTATATCCCGGAGAGTTCAATCTTGGTGTTTTCTGTGTATATCCCGGAGAGTTCAGTCTTGGTGTTGTCTGTGTGTATCCCGCAGAGTTCAGTCTTGGTGTTGCATATGTGTATCCGGGAGAGTTCAGTCTTGGTGTTGCATATGTTTATCCCGGAGAGTTCAGTCTTTGTGTTGCATATGTATATCCGGGAGAGTTCAGTCTTGGTGTTGTCTGTGTATATCCCGGAAAGTTCAGTCTTGGTGTTGTCTGTGTATATCCTGGAGAGTTCAGTCTTGGTGTTGTCTGTGTATATCTCGGAGAGTTCAGTCTTGGTGTTGCATATGTATATCCCGGAGAGTTCAGTCTTGGTGTTGTCTATGTATATCCGGGAGAGTTCAGTCTTGGTGTTGTCTGTGTATATCCCGGAAAGTTCAGTCTTGGTGTTGTCTGTGTATATCCCGGAGAGTTCAGTCTTGGTGTTGTCTGTGTATATCCCGGAGAGTTCAGTCTTGGTGTTGCAGATGTATATCCGGAGAGTTCAGTCTTGGTGTTGTCTATGTATATCCGGGAGAGTTCAGTCTTGGTGTTGTCTGTGTATAAACCGGAGAGTTCAGTCTTGGTGTTGTCTGTGTATATCCCGGAAAGTTCAGTCTTGGAGTTGCATATGTATATCCCGGAGAGTTCAGTCTTGGTGTTGTCTGTGTATATCCCGGAGAGTTCATTCTTGGTGTTGCATATGTATATCCCGGAGAGTTCAGTCTTGGTGTTGCATATGTATATCCCGGAGAGTTCGGTCTTGGTGTTGTCTGTGTATATCCCGGAGAGTTCAGTCTTGGTGTTGCATATGTATATCCCGGAGAGTTCAGTCTTGGTGTTGTCTGTGTATATCCCGCAGAGTTCAGTCTTGGTGTTGCATATGTATATCCCGGAGAGTTCAGTCTTGGTGTTGCATATGTATATCCCGGAGAGTTCAGTCTTGGTGTTGCATATGTATATCCCGGAGAGTTCAGTCTTGGTGTTGCATATGTATATCCCGGAGAGTTCAGTCTTGGTATTGCCTATGTATATTCCGGAGAGTTCAGTCTTGGTGTTGCATATGTATATCCGGGAGAGTTCAGTCTTGGTGTTGTCTGTGTATATCCAGGAGAGTTCAGTCTTGGTGTTGTCTGTATATATCCGGGAGAGTTCAGTCTTGGTGCTGCATATGTATATCCGGAAGAGTTCAGTCTTGGTGTTGCATATGTATATCCCGGAGAGTTCAGTCTTCGTGTTGCATATGTTTATCCCGGAGAGTTCAGTTTTGGTGTTGTCTCTGTATATCCCGGAGAGTTCAGTCTTGGTGTTGCATATGTATATTCCGGAGAGTTCAGTCTTGGTGTTGCATATGTATATCCCGGAGTGTTCAGTCTTGGTGTTGTCTGTGTATATCCCGGAGAGTTCAGTCTTGGTGTTGTCTATGTATATCCCGCAGAGTTCAGTCTTGGTGTTATATATGTATATCCCGGAGAGTTCAGTCTTGGTGTTGTCTGTGTATGTCCCGCAGAGTTCAGTCTTTGTGTCGCATATGTATATCCCGGTTAGTTCAGTCTTGGTGTTGTCTGTGTTTATCCGGGAGAGTTCAGTCTTGGTGTTGCATATGTATATCCCGGAGAGTTCAGTCTTGGTGTTGCATATGTATATCCCGGAGAGTTCAGTCTTGGTGTTGTCTATGTATATCCCGGAGAGTTCTGTCTTGGTGTTGTCTGTGTATATCCCGGAGAGTTCAGTCTTGGTGTTGTCTGTGTATATCCCGGAGAGTTCAGTCTTGGTGTTGTCTGTGTATATCCCGGAGAGTTCAGTCTTGGTGTTGCATATATATATCCCGGAGAGTTCAGTCATTGTGTTGTCTTTGTGTATATCCCGGAGAGTTCAGTCTTGGTGTTGCATATGTATATCCCGGAGAGTTCAGTCTTGGTGTTGTCTATGTATATCCCGCAGAGTTCAGTCTTGGTGTTGCATATGTATATCCCGGAGAGTTCAGTCTTGGTGTTTTCTGTGTATATCCCGGAGAGTTCAGTCTTGGTGTTGTCTGTGTGTATCCCGCAGAGTTCAGTCTTGGTGTTGCATATGTGTATCCGGGAGAGTTCAGTCTTGATGTTGCATATGTTTATTCCGGAGAGTTCAGTCTTTGTGTTGCATATGTATATCCGGGAGAGTTCAGTCTTGGTGTTGTCTGTGTATATCCCGGAAAGTTCAGTCTTGGTGTTGTCTGTGTATATCCTGGAGAGTTCAGTCTTGGTGTTGTCTGTGTATATCCCGGAGAGTTCAGTCTTGGTGTTGCATATGTATATCCCGGAGAGTTCAGTCTTGGTGTTGTCTATGTATATCCGGGAGAGTTCAGTCTTGGTGTTGTCTGTGTATATCCCGGAAAGTTCAGTTTTGGTTTTGTCTCTGTATATCCCGGAGAGTTCAGTCTTGGTGTTGCATATGTATATTCCGGAGAGTTCAGTCTTGGTGTTGCATATGTATATCCCGGAGTGTTCAGTCTTGGTGTTGTCTGTGTATATCCCGGAGAGTTCAGTCTTGGTGTTGTCTATGTATATCCCGCAGAGTTCAGTCTTGGTGTTATATATGTATATCCCGGAGAGTTCAGTCTTGGTGTTGTCTGTGTATATCCCGCAGAGTTCAGTCTTTGTGTCGCATATGTATATCCCGGTTAGTTCAGTCTTGGTGTTGTCTGTGTTTATCCGGGAGAGTTCAGTCTTGGTGTTGCATATGTATATCCCGGAGAGTTCAGTCTTGGTGTTGCATATGTATATCCCGGAGAGTTCAGTCTTGGTGTTGTCTATGTATATCCCGGAGAGTTCAGTCTTGGTGTTGTCTGTGTATATCCCGGAGAGTTCAGTCTTGGTGTTGTCTGTGTATATCCCGGAGAGTTCAGTCATGGTGTTGTCTGTGTATATCCCGGAGAGTTCAGTCTTGGTGTTGCATATATATATGCCGGAGAGTTCAGTCATTGTGTTGTCTTTGTGTATATCCCGGAGAGTTCAGTCTTGGTGTTGCATATGTATATCCCGGAGAGTTCAGTCTTGGTGTTGTCTATGTATATCCCGCAGAGTTCAGTCTTGGTGTTGCATATGTATATCCCGGAGAGTTCAGTCTTGGTGTTTTCTGTGTATATCCCGGAGAGTTCAGTCTTGGTGTTGTCTGTGTGTATCCCGCAGAGTTCAGTCTTGGTGTTGCATATGTGTATCCGGGAGAGTTCAGTCTTGGTGTTGCATATGTTTATCCCGGAGAGTTCAGTCTTTGTGTTGCATATGTATATCCGGGAGAGTTCAGTCTTGGTGTTGTCTGTGTATATCGCGGAAAGTTCAGTCTTGGTGTTGTCTGTGTATATCCTGGAGAGTTCAGTCTTGGTGTTGTCTGTGTATATCCCGGAGAGTTCAGTCTTGGTGTTGCATATGTATATCCCGGAGAGTTCAGTCTTGGTGTTGTCTATGTATATCCGGGAGAGTTCAGTCTTGGTGTTGTCTGTGTATATCCCGGAAAGTTCAGTCTTGGTGTTGTCTGTGTATATCCCGGAGAGTTCAGTCTTGGTGTTGTCTGTGTATATCCCGGAGAGTTCAGTCTTGGTGTTGCAGATGTATATCCGGAGAGTTCAGTCTTGGTGTTGTCTATGTATATCCGGGAGAGTTCAGTCTTGGTGTTGTCTGTGTATAAACCGGAGAGTTCAGTCTTGGTGTTGTCTGTGTATATCCCGGAAAGTTCAGTCTTGGAGTTGCATATGTATATCCCGGAGAGTTCAGTCTTGGTGTTGTCTGTGTATATCCCGGAGAGTTCATTCTTGGTGTTGCATATGTATATCCCGGAGAGTTCAGTCTTGGTGTTGCATATGTATATCCCGGAGAGTTCGGTCTTGGTGTTGTCTGTGTATATCCCGGAGAGTTCAGTCTTGGTGTTGCATATGTATATCCCGGAGAGTTCAGTCTTGGTGTTGTCTGTGTATATCCCGCAGAGTTCAGTCTTGGTGTTGTATATGTATATCCCAGAGAGTTCAGTCTTGGTGTTGTCTGTGTATATCCCGGAGAGTTCAGTCTTGGTGTTGCATATGTATTTCCCAGAGAGTTCAGTCTTGGTGTTGTCTGTGCATATCCGGGAGAGTTCAGTCTTGGTGTTGCATATGTATATCCCGGAGAGTTCAGTCTTGGTGTTGTCTGTGTATATCCCGGAGAGTTCAATCTTGGTGTTGCATATGTATATCCCGGAGAGTTCAGTCTTGGTGTTGCATATGTATATCCCGGAGAGTTCGGTCTTGGTGTTGTCTGTGTATATCCCGGAGAGTTCAGTCTTGGTGTTGCATATGTATATCCCGGAGAGTTCAGTCTTGATGTTGTCTGTGTATATCCCGCGGAGAGTTCAGTCTTTGTGTTGCATATGTATATCCCGGAGAGTTCAGTCTTGGTGTTGTCTGTGTATATCCCGCAGAGTTCAGTCTTGGTGTTGTCTGTGTATACCCGGGAGAGTTCAGTCTTGGTGTCGCATATGTATATCCCGGAGAGTTCAGTCTTGGTGTTGTCTGTGTATATCCCGGAGAGTTCAGTCTTGGTGTTGCATATGTTTATCCCGGAGAGTTCAGTTTTGGTGTTGTCTCTGTATATCCCGGAGAGTTCAGTCTTGGTGTTGCATATGTATATTCCGGAGAGTTCAGTCTTTGTGTTGCATATGTATATCCCGGAGTGTTCAGTCTTGGTGTTGTCTGTGTATATCCCGGAGAGTTCAGTCTTGGTATTGTCTATGTATATCCCGCAGAGTTCAGTCTTGGTGTTATATATGTATATCCCGGAGAGTTCAGTCTTGGTGTTGTCTGTGTATATCCCGCAGAGTTCAGTCTTTGTGTCGCATATGTATATCCCGGTTAGTTCAGTCTTGGCGTTGTCTGTGTTTATCCGGGAGAGTTCAGTCTTGGTGTTGCATATGTATATCCCGGAGAGTTCAGTCTTGGTGTTGCATATGTATATCCCGGAGAGTTCAGTCTTGGTGTTGTCTATGTATATCCGGGAGAGTTCAGTCTTGGTGTTGCATATGTATATCCCGGAGAGTTCAGTCTTGGTGTTGCATATGTATATCCCGGAGAGTTCTGTCTTGGTGTTGTCTGTGTATATCCCGGAGAGTTCAGTCATGGTGTTGTCTGTGTATATCCCGGAGAGTTCAGTCTTGGTGTTGCATTTATATATCCCGGAGAGTTCAGTCATGGTGTTGTCTGTGTATATCCCGGAGAGTTCAGTCTAGGTGTTGCATATGTATATCCCGGAGAGTTCAGTCTTGGTGTTGTCTATGTATATCCCGCTGAGTTCAGTCTTGGTGTTGCATATGTATATCCCGGAGAGTTCAGTCTTGGTGTTGCATATGTTTATCCCGGAGAGTTCAGTCTTGGTGTTGCATATGTGTATCCGGGAGAGTTCAGTCTTGGTGTTGCATATGTATATCCCGGAGAGTTCAGTCTTGGTGTTGTCTATGTATATCCCGCAGAGTTCAGTCTTGGTGTTGCATATGTATATCCCGGAGAGTTCAGTCTTGGTGTTTTCTGTGTATATCCCGCAGAGTTCAGTCTTGCTGTTGCATATGTGAATCCGGGAGAGTTCAGTCTTGGTGTTGCATATGTTTATCCCGGAGAGTTCAGTCTTGGTGTTGCATATGTATATCCGGGAGAGTTCAGTCTTGGTGTTGTCTGTGTGTATCCCGCAGAGTTCAGTCTTGCTGTTGCATATGTGTATCCGGGAGAGTTCAGTCTTGGTGTTGCATATGTTTATCCCGGAGAGTTCAGTCTTGGTGTTGCATATGTATATCCCGGAAAGTTCAGTCTTGGTGTTGTCTGTGTATATCCCGGAGAGTTCAATCTTGGTGTTGCATATGTATATCCCGGAGAGTTCAGTCTTGGTGTTGCATATGTATATCCCGGAGAGTTCGGTCTTGGTGTTGTCTGTGTATATCCCGGAGAGTTCAGTCTTGGTGTTGCATATGTATATCCCGGAGAGTTCAGTCTTGATGTTGTCTGTGTATATCCCGCGGAGAGTTCAGTCTTTGTGTTGCATATGTATATCCCGGAGAGTTCAGTCTTGGTGTTGTCTGTGTATATCCCGCAGAGTTCAGTCTTGGTGTTGTCTGTGTATACCCGGGAGAGTTCAGTCTTGGTGTCGCATATGTATATCCCGGAGAGTTCAGTCTTGGTGTTGTCTGTGTATATCCCGGAGAGTTCAGTCTTGGTGTTGCATATGTTTATCCCGGAGAGTTCAGTTTTGGTGTTGTCTCTGTATATCCCGGAGAGTTCAGTCTTGGTGTTGCATATGTATATTCCGGAGAGTTCAGTCTTTGTGTTGCATATGTATATCCCGGAGTGTTCAGTCTTGGTGTTGTCTGTGTATATCCCGGAGAGTTCAGTCTGGTATTGTCTATGTATATCCCGCAGAGTTCAGTCTTGGTGTTATATATGTATATCCCGGAGAGTTCAGTCTTGGTGTTGTCTGTGTATATCCCGCAGAGTTCAGTCTTTGTGTCGCATATGTATATCCCGGTTAGTTCAGTCTTGGCGTTGTCTGTGTTTATCCGGGAGAGTTCAGTCTTGGTGTTGCATATGTATATCCCGGAGAGTTCAGTCTTGGTGTTGCATATGTATATCCCGGAGAGTTCAGTCTTGGTGTTGTCTATGTATATCCGGGAGAGTTCAGTCTTGGTGTTGCATATGTATATCCCGGAGAGTTCAGTCTTGGTGTTGCATATGTATATCCCGGAGAGTTCTGTCTTGGTGTTGTCTGTGTATATCCCGGAGAGTTCAGTCTTGGTGTTGTCTGTGTATATCCCGGAGAGTTCAGTCATGGTGTTGTCTGTGTATATCCCGGAGAGTTCAGTCTTGGTGTTGCATTTATATATCCCGGAGAGTTCAGTCATGGTGTTGTCTGTGTATATCCCGGAGAGTTCAGTCTAGGTGTTGCATATGTATATCCCGGAGAGTTCAGTCTTGGTGTTGTCTATGTATATCCCACAGAGTTCAGTCTTGGTGTTGCATATGTATATCCCGGAGAGTTCAGTCTTGGTGTTGCATATGTTTATCCCGGAGAGTTCAGTCTTGGTGTTGCATATGTGTATCCGGGAGAGTTCAGTCTTGGTGTTGCATATGTATATCCCGGAGAGTTCAGTCTTGGTGTTGTCTATGTATATCCCGCAGAGTTCAGTCTTGGTGTTGCATATGTATATCCCGGAGAGTTCAGTCTTGGTGTTTTCTGTGTATATCCCGCAGAGTTCAGTCTTGCTGTTGCATATGTGAATCCGGGAGAGTTCAGTCTTGGTGTTGCATATGTTTATCCCGGAGAGTTCAGTCTTGGTGTTGCATATGTATATCCGGGAGAGTTCAGTCTTGGTGTTGTCTGTGTGTATCCCGCAGAGTTCAGTCTTGCTGTTGCATATGTGTATCCGGGAGAGTTCAGTCTTGGTGTTGCATATGTTTATCCCGGAGAGTTCAGTCTTGGTGTTGCATATGTATATCCCGGAAAGTTCAGTCTTGGTGTTGTCTGTGTATATCCTGGAGAGTTCAGTCTTGGTGTTGTCTGTGTATATCCCGGAGAGTTCAGTCTTGGTGTTGCATATGTATATCCCGGAGAGTTCAGTCTTGGTGTTGTCTATGTATATCCGGGAGAGTTCAGTCTTGGTGTTGTCTGTGTATATCCCGGAGAGTTCAGTCTTGGTGTTGTCTGTGTATATCCCGGAGAGTTCAGTCTTGGTGTTGCAGATGTATATCCGGAGAGTTCAGTCTTGGTGTTGTCTATGTATATCCGCGAGAGTTCAGTCTTGGTGTTGTCTGTGTATAGCCCGGAGAGTTCAGTCTTGGTGTTGTCTGTGTATATCCCGGAAAGTTCAGTCTTGGTGTTGCATATGTATATCCCGGAGAGTTCAGTCTTGGTGTTGTCTGTGTATATCCCGGAGAGTTCAGTCTTGGTGTTGCATATGTATATCCCGGAGAGTTCAGTCTTGGTGTTGTCTGTGTATATCCCGGGGAGTTCATTCTTGGTGTTGCATATGTATATCCCGGAGAGTTCAGTCTTGGTGTTGCATATGTATATCCCGGAGAGTTCAGTCTTGGTGTTGTCTGTGTATATCCCGCAGAATTCAGTCTTGGTGTTGTATATGTATATCCCAGAGAGTTCAGTCTTGGTGTTGTCTGTGTATATCCCGGAGAGTTCAGTCTTGGTGTTGCATATGTATTTCCCAGAGAGTTCAGTCTTGGTGTTGTCTGTGCATATCCGGGTGAATTCTGTCTTGGTGTTGCATATGTATATCCCGGAGAGTTCAGTCTTGGTGATGTCTGTGTATATCCCGCAGAGTTCAGTCTTGGTGTTGCATATGTATATCCGGGAGAGTTCAGTCTTGGTGTTGTCTTTGTATATCCCGCAGAGTTCAGTCTTGGTGTTGCATATGTATATTCTGGAGAGTTCAGACATGGTGTTGCATATGTATATCCCGGAGAGTTCAGTCTTGGTGTTGCATATGTATATCCCGAAGAGTTCAGTCTTGGTGTTGTCTGTGTATATCCCGGAGAGTTCAGTCTTGGTGTTGCATATGTATATCCCGGAGAGTTCAGTCTTGGTGTTGTCTGTGTATATCCCGGAGAGTTCAGTCTTGGTGTTGCATATGTATATCCCAGAGAGTTCAGTCTTGGTGTTGTCTGTGTATATCCCGCAGAGTTCAGTCTTGGTGTTTTCTGTGTATATCCCGGAGAGTTCAGTCTTGGTGTTGCATATGTATATCCCGGAGAGTTCAGTCTTGGTGTTGTCTGTTTATATCCCGCAGAGTTCAGTCTTGGTGTTGTATATGTATATCCCAGAGAGTTCAGTCTTGGTGTTGTCTGTGTATATCCCGCAGAGTTCAGTCTTGGTGTTGCATATGTATATCCCGGAGAGTTCAGTCTTGGTGTTGTCTGTGCATATCCGGGAGAGTTCTGTCTTGGTGTTGTCTTTGTATATCCCGCAGAGTTCAGTCTTGGTGTTGCATATGTATATCCGGGAGAGTTCAGACATGGTGTTGCATATGTATATCCCGGAGAGTTCAGTCTTGGTGTTGCATATGTATATCCCGGAGAGTTCAGTCTTGGTGTTGTCTGTGTATATCCCGCGGAGAGTTCAGTCTTTGTGTTGCATATGTATATCCCGGAGAGTTCAGTCTTGGTGTTGTCTGTGTATATCCCGCAGAGTTCAGTCTTGGTGTTGTCTATGTATATCCGGGAGAGTTCAGTCTTGGTGTTGTCTGTGTATATCCCGGAAAGTTCAGTCTTGGTGTTGTCTGTGTATATCCCGGAGAGTTCAGTCGTGGTGTTGTCTGTGTATATCCCGGAGAGTTCAGTCTTGGTGTTGCAGATGTATATCCGGAGAGTTCAGTCTTGGTGTTGTCTATGTATATCCGGGAGAGTTCAGTCTTGGTGTTGTCTGTGTATAGCCCGGAGAGTTCAGTCTTGGTGTTGTCTGTGTATATCCCGGAAAGTTCAGTCTTGGTGTTGCATATGTATATCCCGGAGACTTCAGTCTTGTTGTTGTCTGTGTATATCCCGGAGAGTTCAGTCTTGGTGTTGCATATGTATATCCCGGAGAGTTCAGTCTTGGTGTTGTCTGTGTATATCCCGGAGAGTTCATTCTTGGTGTTGCATATGTATATCCCGGAGAGTTCAGTCTTGGTGTTGCATATGTATATCCCGTAGAGTTCAGTCTTGGTGTTGTCTGTGTATATCCCGCAGAGTTCAGTCTTGGTGTTGTATATGTATATCCCAGAGAGTTCAGTCTTGGTGTTGTCTGTGTATATCCCGGAGAGTTCAGTATTGGTGTTGCATATGTATTTCCCAGAGAGTTCAGTCTTGGTGTTGTCTGTGCATATCCGGGTGAATTCTGTCTTGGTGTTGCATATGTATATCCCGGAGAGTTCAGTCTTGGTGATGTCTGTGTATATCCCGCAGAGTTCAGTCTTGGTGTTGCATATGTATATCCGGGAGAGTTCAGTCTTGGTGTTGTCTTTGTATATCCCGCAGAGTTCAGTCTTGGTGTTGCATATGTATATCCTGGAGAGTTCAGACATGGTGTTGCATATGTATATCCCGGAGAGTTCAGTCTTGGTGTTGCATATGTATATCCCGGAGAGTTCAGTCTTGGTGTTGCATATGTATATCCCGGAGAGTTCAGTCTTGGTGTTGTCTGTGTATATCCCGGAGAGTTCAGTCTTGGTGTTGCATATGTATATCCCAGAGAGTTCAGTCTTGGTGTTGTCTGTGTATATCCCGCAGAGTTCAGTCTTGGTGTTGTCTGTGTATATCCCGGAGAGTTCAGTCTTGGTGTTGCATATGTATATCCCGGAGAGTTCAGTCTTGGTGTTGTCTGTTTATATCCCGCAGAGTTCAGTCTTGGTGTTGTATATGTATATCCCGGAGAGTTCAGTCTTGGTGTTGTCTGTGTATATCCCGCAGAGTTCAGTCTTGGTGTTGCATATGTATATCCCGGAGAGTTCAGTCTTGGTGTTGTCTGTGCATATCCGGGAGAGTTCTGTCTTGGTGTTGTCTTTGTATATCCCGCAGAGTTCAGTCTTGGTGTTGCATATGTATATCCGGGAGAGATCAGACATGGTGTTGCATATGTATATCCCGGAGAGTTCAGTCTTGGTGTTGCATATGTATATCCCGGAGAGTTCAGTCTTGGTGTTGTCTGTGTATATCCCGCGGAGAGTTCAGTCTTTGTGTTGCATATGTATATCCCGGAGAGTTCAGTCTTGGTGTTGTCTGTGTATATCCCGCAGAGTTCAGTCTTGGTGTTGTATATGTATATCCCAGAGAGTTCAGTCTTGGTGTTGTCTGTGTATATCCCGCAGAGTTCAGTCTTGGTGTTGCATATGTATATCCCGGAGAGTTCAGTCTTGGTGTTGTCTGTGCATATCCGGGAGAGTTCTGTCTTGGTGTTGTCTTTGTATATCCCGCAGAGTTCAGTCTTGGTGTTCCATATGTATATCCGGGAGAGTTCAGACATGGTGTTGCATATGTATATCCTGGAGAGTTCAGTCTTGGTGTTGCATATGTATATCCCGGAGAGTTCAGTCTTGGTGTTGTCTGTGTATATCCCGGAGAGTTCAGTATTGTTGTTGCATATGTATATCCCGGAGAGTTCAGTCTTGGTGTTGTCTGTGTATATCCCGGAGAGTTCAGTCATGGTGTTGTCTGTGTATATCCCGGAGAGTTCAGTCTTGGTGTTGCATATATATATCCCGAAGAGTTCAGTAATGGTGTTGTCTGTGTATATCCCGGAGAGTTCAGTCTTGGTGTTGCATATGTATATCCCGGAGAGTTCAGTCTTGGTGTTGTCTATGTATATCCCGCAGAGTTCAGTCTTGGTGTTTTCTGTGTATATCCCGGAGAGTTCAGTCTTGGTGTTGTCTGTGTGTATCCCGCAGAGTTCAGTCTTGGTGTTGCATATGTGTATCCGGGAGAGTTCAGTCTTGGTGTTGCATATGTATATCCCGGAGAGTTCAGTCTTGGTGTTGCATATGTATATCCTGTAGAGCTCAGTCTTGGTGTTGCATATGTATATCCCGGAGAGTTCAGTCTTGGTGTTGCATATGAATATCCCGGAGAGTTCAGTCTTGGTGTTGCATATGTATATCCCGAAGAGTTCAGTCTTGTTGTTGCATATGTATATCCCGGAGAGTTCAGTCTTGGTGTTCCATATGTATATCCGGGAGAGTTCAGTCTTGGTGTTGTCTGTGTATATCCCGGAAAGTTCAGTCTTGGTGTTGTCTGTGTATATCCCGGAGAGTTCAGTCTTGGTGTTGTCTGTGTATATCCCGGAGAGTTCAGTCTTGGTGTTGCATATGTATATCCCGGAGAGTTCGGTCTTGGTGTTGTCTGTGTATATCCCGGAGAGTTCAGTCTTGGTGTTGCATATGTATATCCCGGAGAGTTCAGTCTTGGTGTTGTCTGTGTATATCCCGCAGAGTTCAGTCTTGGTGTTGTATATTTATATCCCAGAGAGTTCAGTCTTGGTGTTGTTTGTGTATATCCCGCAGAGTTCAGTCTTGGTGTTGCATATGTATATCCCAGAGAGTTCAGTCTTGGTGTTGTCTGTGCATATCCGGGAGAGTTCTGTCTTGGTGTTGCATATGTATATCCCGGAGAGTTCAGTCTTGGTGATGTCTGTGTATATCCCGCAGAGTTCAGTCTTGGTGTTGCATATGTATATCCGGGAGAGTTCAGTCTTGGTGTTGTCTTTGTATATCCCGCAGAGTTCAGTCTTGGTGTTGCATATGTATATCCGGGAGAGTTCAGACATGGTGTTGCATATGTATATCCCGGAGAGCTCAGTCTTGGTGTTGCATATGTATATCCCGGAGAGTTCAGTCTTGGTGTTGTCTGTGTATATCCCGGATTGTTCAGTCTTGGTGTTGCATATGTTTATCCCGGAGAGTTCAGTCTTGGTGTTGTCTGTGTATATCCCGGAGAGTTCAGTCTTGGTGTTGTCTGTGTATATCCCGGAGAGTTCAGTCTTGGTGTTGCATATGTATATCCCAGAGAGTTCAGACTTGGTGTTGTCTGTGTATATCCCGGAGAGTTCAGTCTTGCTGTTGCATATGTATATTACGGAGAGTTCAGTCTTGGTGTTGTCTGTGTATATCCTGGAGAGTTCAGTCTTGGTGTTGTCTGTGTATATCCCGGAAAGTTCAGTCTTGGTGTTGTCTGTGTATATCCCGGATAGTTCAGTCTTGGTGTTGTCTGTGTATATCCCGGAGAGTTCAGTCTTGGTGTTGCATATGTATATCCCGGAGAGTTCAGTCTTGGTGTTGTCTATGTATATCCCGGAGAGTTCAGTCTTGGTGTTGTCTGTGTATATCCCGGAGAGTTCAGTCTTGGTGTTGCATATGTATATTCCGGAGGGTTCAGTCTTGGTGTTGTCTATGTATATCCCGGAGAGTTCAGTCTTGGTGTTGTCTGTGTATATCCCGGAGAGTTCAGTCTTGGTGTTGCATATGTATATCCCGGAGAGTTCAGTCTTGGTGTTGTCTGTGTATATCCCGGAGAGTTCAGTCTTGGTGTTGCATATGTATATCCCGGAGAGTTCAGTCTTGGTGTTGTCTATATATATCCCGGAGAGTTCAGTCTTGGTGTTGTCTGTGTATATCCCGGAGAGTTCAGTCTTGGTGTTGCATATGTATATCCCGGAGAGTTCAGTCTTGCTGTTGCATATGTATATTACGGAGAGTTCAGTCTTGGTGTTGTCTGTGTATATCCTGGAGAGTTCAGTCTTGGTGTTGTCTGTGTATATCCCGGAAAGTTCAGTCTTGGTGTTGTCTGTGTATATCCCGGAGAGTTCAGTCTTGGTGTTGTCTGTGTATATCCCGGAGAGTTCAGTCTTGGTGTTGCATATGTATATCCCGGAGAGTTCAGTCTTGGTGTTGTCTATGTATATCCCGGAGAGTTCAGTCTTGGTGTTGCATATGTATATCCCGGAGAGTTCAGTCTTGGTGTTGTCTATGTATATCCCGGATTGTTCAGTCTTGGTGTTGCATATGTATATCCCGGAGAGTTCAGTCTTGGTGTTGTCTGTGTATATCCCGGAGAGTTCAGTCTTGGTGTTGCATATGTATATCCCGGAGAGTTCAGTCTTGGTGTTGTCTATGTATATCCCGGAGAGTTCAGTCTTGGTGTTGTCTGTGTATATCCCGGAGAGTTCAGTCTTGGTGTTGCATATGTATATCCCAGAGAGTTCAGTCTTGGTGTTGTCTGTGTATATCCCGGAGAGTTCAGTCTTGGTGTTGCATATGTATAACCCGGAGAGTTCAGTCTTGGTGTTGTCTATGTATATCTGGGAGAGTTCAGTCTTGGTGTTGCATATGTATATCCCGGAGAGTTCAGTCTTGGTGTTGCATATGTATATCCCGGAGAGTTCAGTCTTGTTGTTGCATATGTATATCCCGGAGAGTTCAGTCTTGGTGTTCCATATGTATATCCGGGAGAGTTCAGTCTTGGTGTTGTCTGTGTATATCCCGGAAAGTTCAGTCTTGGTGTTGTCTGTGTATATCCCGGAGAGTTCAGTCTTGGTGTTGTCTGTGTATATCCCGGAGAGTTCAGTCTTGGTGTTGCATATGTATATCCCGGATAGTTCAGTCTTGGTGTTGTCTATGTATATCCGGGAGAGTTCAGTCTTGGTGTTGTCTGTGTATATCCCGGAGAGTTCAGTCTTGGTGTTGTCTGTGTATATCCCGGAAAGTTCAGTCTTGGTGTTGCATATGTATATCCCGGAGAGTTCAGTCTTGGTGTTGTCTGTGTATATCCCGGAGAGTTCAGTCTTGGTGTTGCATATGTATATCCCGGAGAGTTCAGTCTTGGTGTTGTCTGTGTATATCCCGGAGAGTTCAGTCTTGGTGTTGCATATGTATATCCCGGAGAGTTCAGTCTTGGTGTTGCATATGTATATCCCGGAGAGTTCGGTCTTGGTGTTGTCTGTGTATATCCCGGAGAGTTCAGTCTTGGTGTTGCATATGTATATCCCGGAGAGTTCAGTCTTGGTGTTGTCTGTGTATATCCCGCAGAGTTCAGTCTTGGTGTTGCATATGTATATCCCAGAGAGTTCAGTCTTGGTGTTGTCTGTGCATATCCGGGAGAGTTCTGTCTTGGTGTTGCATATGTATATCCCGGAGAGTTCAGTCTTGGTGATGTCTGTGTATATCCCGCAGAGTTCAGTCTTGGTGTTGCATATGTATATCCGGGAGAGTTCAGTCTTGGTGTTGTCTTTGTATATCCCGCAGAGTTCAGTCTTGGTGTTGCATATGTATATCCGGGAGAGTTCAGACATGGTGTTGCATATGTATATCCCGGAGAGTTCAGTCTTGGTGTTGTCTGTGTATATCCCGGAGAGTTCAGTCTTGGTGTTGTCTGTGTATATCCCGGAGAGTTCAGTCTTGGTGTTGCATATGTATATCCCGGAGAGTTCAGTCTTGGTGTTGTCTGTGTATATCCCGGAGAGTTCAGTCTTGGTGTTGTCTGTGTATATCCCGGAGAGTTCAGTCTTGGTGTTGCATATGTATATCCCAGAGAGTTCAGTCTTGGTGTTGTCTGTGTATATCCCGGAGAGTTCAGTCTTGCTGTTGCATATGTATATCCCGGAGAGTTCAGTCTTGGTGTTGTCTTTGTATATCCCGGAGAGTTCAGTCTTGGTGTTGTCCTTGTATATCCCGGAAAGTTCAGTCTTGGTGTTGTCTGTGCATATCCCGGAGAGTTCAGTCTTGGTGTTGTCTGTGTATATCCCGGAGAGTTCAGTCTTGGTGTTGCATATGTATATCCCGGATAGTTCAGTCTTGGTGTTGTCTGTGTATATCCCGGAGAGTTCAGTCTTGGTGTTGCATATGTATATCCCGGAGAGTTCAGTCTTGGTGTTGTCTATGTATATCCCGGAGAGTTCAGTCTTGGTGTTGTCTGTGTATATCCCGGAGAGTTCAGTCTTGGTGTTGCATATGTATATTCCGGAGAGTTCAGTCTTGGTGTTGTCTATGTAAATCCCGGAGAGTTCAGTCTTGGTGTTGTCTGTGTATATCCCGGAGAGTTCAGTCTTGGTGTTGCATATGTATATCCCGGAGAGTTCAGTCTTGGTGTTGTCTGTGTATATCCCGGAGAGTTCAGTCTTGGTGTTGCATATGTATATCCCGGAGAGTTCAGTCTTGGGTTGTCTATGTATATCCCGGAGAGTTCAGTCTTGGTGTTGTCTGTGTATATCCCGGAGAGTTCAGTCTTGGTGTTGCATATGTATATCCCGGAGAGTTCAGTCTTGCTGTTGCATATGTATATTACGGATAGTTCAGTCTTGGTGTTGTCTGTGTATATCCCGGAAAGTTCAGTCTTGGTGTTGTCTGTGTATATCCCGGAGAGTTCAGTCTTGGTGTTGCATATGTATATCCCGGAGAGTTCAGTCTTGTTGTTGCATATGTATATCCCGGAGAGTTCAGTCTTGGTGTTCCATATGTATATCCGGGAGAGTTCAGTCTTGGTGTTGTCTTTGTATATCCCGGAAAGTTCAGTCTTGGTGTTGTCTGTGTATATCCCGGAGAGTTCAGTCTTGGTGTTGTCTGTGTATATCCCGGAGAGTTCAGTCTTGGTGTTGCATATGTATATCCCGGAGAGTTCAGTCTTGGTGTTGTCTATGTATATCCGGGAGAGTTCAGTCTTGGTGTTGTCTGTGTATATCCCGGAGAGTTCAGTCTTGGTGTTGTCTGTGTATATCCCGGAAAGTTCAGTCTTGGTGTTGCATATGTATATCCCGGAGAGTTCAGTCTTGGTGTTGTCTGTGTATATCCCGGAGAGTTCAGTCTTGGTGTTGCATATGTATATCCCGGAGAGTTCAGTCTTGGTGTTGTCTGTGTATATCCCGGAGAGTTCAGTCTTGGTGTTGCATATGTATATCCCGGAGAGTTCAGTCTTGGTGTTGCATATGTATATCCCGGAGAGTTCAGTCTTGGTGTTGTCTGTGTATATCCCGGAGAGTTCAGTCTTGGTGTTGTCTGTGTATATCCCGGAGAGTTCAGTCTTGGTGTTGCATATGTATATCCCAGAGAGTTCAGTCTTGGTGTTGTCTGTGTATATCCCGGAGAGTTCAGTCTTGCTGTTGCATATGTATATCCCGGAGAGTTCAGTCTTGGTGTTGTCTTTGTATATCCCGGAGAGTTCAGTCTTGGTGTTGTCCTTGTATATCCCGGAAAGTTCAGTCTTGGTGTTGTCTGTGCATATCCCGGAGAGTTCAGTCTTGGTGTTGTCTGTGTATATCCCGGAGAGTTCAGTCTTGGTGTTGCATATGTATATCCCGGATAGTTCAGTCTTGGTGTTGTCTGTGTATATCCCGGAGAGTTCAGTCTTGGTGTTGCATATGTATATCCCGGAGAGTTCAGTCTTGGTGTTGTCTATGTATATCCCGGAGAGTTCAGTCTTGGTGTTGTCTGTGTATATCCCGGAGAGTTCAGTCTTGGTGTTGCATATGTATATTCCGGAGAGTTCAGTCTTGGTGTTGTCTATGTATATCCCGGAGAGTTCAGTCTTGGTGTTGTCTGTGTATATCCCGGAGAGTTCAGTCTTGGTGTTGCATATGTATATCCCGGAGAGTTCAGTCTTGGTGTTGTCTGTGTATATCCCGGAGAGTTCAGTCTTGGTGTTGCATATGTATATCCCGGAGAGTTCAGTCTTGGGTTGTCTATGTATATCCCGGAGAGTTCAGTCTTGGTGTTGTCTGTGTATATCCCGGAGAGTTCAGTCTTGGTGTTGCATATGTATATCCCGGAGAGTTCAGTCTTGCTGTTGCATATGTATATCCCGGAGAGTTCAGTCTTGGTGTTGTCTGTGTATATCCCGGAGAGTTCAGTCTTGGTGTTGTCTGTGTATATCCCGGAGAGTTCAGTCTTGGTTTTGTCTGTGTATATCCCGGAGAGTTCAGTCTTGGTGTTGCATATGTATATCCCGGAGAGTTCAGTCTTGGTGTTGTCTGTGTATATCCCGGAGAGTTCAGTCTTGGTGTTGCATATGTATATCCCGGAGAGTTCAGTCTTGGGTTGTCTATGTATATCCCGGAGAGTTCAGTCTTGGTGTTGTCTGTGTATATCCCGGAGAGTTCAGTCTTGGTGTTGCATATGTATATCCCGGAGAGTTCAGTCTTGCTGTTGCATATGTATATTACGGAGAGTTCAGTCTTGGTGTTGTCTGTGTATATCCCGGAGAGTTCAGTCTTGGTGTTGTCTGTGTATATCCCGGAGAGTTCAGTCTTGGTGTTGTCTGTGTATATCCCGGAGAGTTCAGTCTTGGTGTTGCATATGTATATCCCGGAGAGTTCAGTCTTGGTGTTGTCTATGTATATCCCGGAGAGTTCAGTCTTGGTGTTGCATATGTATATCCCGGAGAGTTCAGTCTTGGTGTTGTCTATGTATATCCCGGAGAGTTCAGTCTTGGTGTTGCATATGTATATCCCGGAGAGTTCAGTCTTGGTGTTGTCTGTGTATATCCCGGAGAGTTCAGTCTTGGTGTTGCATATGTATATCCCGCAGAGTTCAGTCTTGGTGTTGTCTATGTATATCCCGGAGAGTTCAGTCTTGGTGTTGTCTGTGTATATCCCGGAGAGTTCAGTCTTGGTGTTGCATATGTATATCCCGGAGAGTTCAGTCTTGGTGTTGTCTGTGTATATCCCGGAGAGTTCAGTCTTGGTGTTGCATATGTATAACCCGGAGAGTTCAGTCTTGGTGTTGTCTATGTATATCTGGGAGAGTTCAGTCTTGGTGTTGCATATGTATATCCCGGAGAGTTCAGTCTTGGTGTTGCATATGTATATCCCGGAGAGTTCAGTCTTGTTGTTGCATATGTATATCCCGGAGAGTTCAGTCTTGGTGTTCCATATGTATATCCGGGAGAGTTCAGTCTTGGTGTTGTCTGTGTATATCCCGGAAAGTTCAGTCTTGGTGTTGCATATGTATATCCCGGAGAGTTCAGTCTTGGTGTTGTCTGTGTATATCCCGGAGAGTTCAGTCTTGGTGTTGCATATGTATATCCCGGAGAGTTCAGTCTTGGTGTTGCATATGTATATCCCGGAGAGTTCAGTCTTGGTGTTGTCTGTGTATATCCCGGAGAGTTCAGTCTTGGTGTTGTCTGTGTATATCCCGGAGAGTTCAGTCTTGGTGTTGCATATGTATATCCCAGAGAGTTCAGTCTTGGTGTTGTCTGTGTATATCCCGGAGAGTTCAGTCTTGCTGTTGCATATGTATATCCCGGAGAGTTCAGTCTTGGTGTTGTCTTTGTATATCCCGGAGAGTTCAGTCTTGGTGTTGTCCTTGTATATCCCGGAAAGTTCAGTCTTGGTGTTGTCTGTGCATATCCCGGAGAGTTCAGTCTTGGTGTTGTCTGTGTATATCCCGGAGAGTTCAGTCTTGGTGTTGCATATGTATATCCCGGATAGTTCAGTCTTGGTGTTGTCTGTGTATATCCCGGAGAGTTCAGTCTTGGTGTTGCATATGTATATCCCGGAGAGTTCAGTCTTGGTGTTGTCTATGTATATCCCGGAGAGTTCAGTCTTGGTGTTGTCTGTGTATATCCCGGAGAGTTCAGTCTTGGTGTTGCATATGTATATTCCGGAGAGTTCAGTCTTGGTGTTGTCTATGTAAATCCCGGAGAGTTCAGTCTTGGTGTTGTCTGTGTATATCCCGGAGAGTTCAGTCTTGGTGTTGCATATGTATATCCCGGAGAGTTCAGTCTTGGTGTTGTCTGTGTATATCCCGGAGAGTTCAGTCTTGGTGTTGCATATGTATATCCCGGAGAGTTCAGTCTTGGGTTGTCTATGTATATCCCGGAGAGTTCAGTCTTGGTGTTGTCTGTGTATATCCCGGAGAGTTCAGTCTTGGTGTTGCATATGTATATCCCGGAGAGTTCAGTCTTGCTGTTGCATATGTATATTACGGAGAGTTCAGTCTTGGTGTTGTCTGTGTATATCCCGGAAAGTTCAGTCTTGGTGTTGTCTGTGTATATCCCGGAGAGTTCAGTCTTGGTTTTGTCTGTGTATATCCCGGAGAGTTCAGTCTTGGTGTTGCATATGTATATCCCGGAGAGTTCAGTCTTGGTGTTGTCTGTGTATATCCCGGAGAGTTCAGTCTTGGTGTTGCATATGTATATCCCGGAGAGTTCAGTCTTGGGTTGTCTATGTATATCCCGGAGAGTTCAGTCTTGGTGTTGTCTGTGTATATCCCGGAGAGTTCAGTCTTGGTGTTGCATATGTATATCCCGGAGAGTTCAGTCTTGCTGTTGCATATGTATATTACGGAGAGTTCAGTCTTGGTGTTGTCTGTGTATATCCCGGAAAGTTCAGTCTTGGTGTTGCATATGTATATCCCGGAGAGTTCAGTCTTGGTGTTGTCTGTGTATATCCCGGAGAGTTCAGTCTTGGTGTTGCATATGTATATCCCGGAGAGTTCAGTCTTGGTGTTGTCTGTGTATATCCCGGAGAGTTCAGTCTTGGTGTTGCATATGTATATCCCGGAGAGTTCAGTCTTGGTGTTGCATATGTATATCCCGGAGAGTTCAGTCTTGGTGTTGTCTGTGTATATCCCGGAGAGTTCAGTCTTGGTGTTGTCTGTGTATATCCCGGAGAGTTCAGTCTTGGTGTTGCATATGTATATCCCAGAGAGTTCAGTCTTGGTGTTGTCTGTGTATATCCCGGAGAGTTCAGTCTTGCTGTTGCATATGTATATCCCGGAGAGTTCAGTCTTGGTGTTGTCTTTGTATATCCCGGAGAGTTCAGTCTTGGTGTTGTCCTTGTATATCCCGGAAAGTTCAGTCTTGGTGTTGTCTGTGCATATCCCGGAGAGTTCAGTCTTGGTGTTGTCTGTGTATATCCCGGAGAGTTCAGTCTTGGTGTTGCATATGTATATCCCGGATAGTTCAGTCTTGGTGTTGTCTGTGTATATCCCGGAGAGTTCAGTCTTGGTGTTGCATATGTATATCCCGGAGAGTTCAGTCTTGGTGTTGTCTATGTATATCCCGGAGAGTTCAGTCTTGGTGTTGTCTGTGTATATCCCGGAGAGTTCAGTCTTGGTGTTGCATATGTATATTCCGGAGAGTTCAGTCTTGGTGTTGTCTATGTAAATCCCGGAGAGTTCAGTCTTGGTGTTGTCTGTGTATATCCCGGAGAGTTCAGTCTTGGTGTTGCATATGTATATCCCGGAGAGTTCAGTCTTGGTGTTGTCTGTGTATATCCCGGAGAGTTCAGTCTTGGTGTTGCATATGTATATCCCGGAGAGTTCAGTCTTGGGTTGTCTATGTATATCCCGGAGAGTTCAGTCTTGGTGTTGTCTGTGTATATCCCGGAGAGTTCAGTCTTGGTGTTGCATATGTATATCCCGGAGAGTTCAGTCTTGCTGTTGCATATGTATATTACGGAGAGTTCAGTCTTGGTGTTGTCTGTGTATATCCCGGAGAGTTCAGTCTTGGTGTTGTCTGTGTATATCCCGGAGAGTTCAGTCTTGGTTTTGTCTGTGTATATCCCGGAGAGTTCAGTCTTGGTGTTGCATATGTATATCCCGGAGAGTTCAGTCTTGGTGTTGTCTGTGTATATCCCGGAGAGTTCAGTCTTGGTGTTGCATATGTATATCCCGGAGAGTTCAGTCTTGGGTTGTCTATGTATATCCCGGAGAGTTCAGTCTTGGTGTTGTCTGTGTATATCCCGGAGAGTTCAGTCTTGGTGTTGCATATGTATATCCCGGAGAGTTCAGTCTTGCTGTTGCATATGTATATTACGGAGAGTTCAGTCTTGGTGTTGTCTGTGTATATCCCGGAGAGTTCAGTCTTGGTGTTGTCTGTGTATATCCCGGAGAGTTCAGTCTTGGTGTTGTCTGTGTATATCCCGGAGAGTTCAGTCTTGGTGTTGCATATGTATATCCCGGAGAGTTCAGTCTTGGTGTTGTCTATGTATATCCCGGAGAGTTCAGTCTTGGTGTTGCATATGTATATCCCGGAGAGTTCAGTCTTGGTGTTGTCTATGTATATCCCGGAGAGTTCAGTCTTGGTGTTGCATATGTATATCCCGGAGAGTTCAGTCTTGGTGTTGTCTGTGTATATCCCGGAGAGTTCAGTCTTGGTGTTGCATATGTATATCCCGCAGAGTTCAGTCTTGGTGTTGTCTATGTATATCCCGGAGAGTTCAGTCTTGGTGTTGTCTGTGTATATCCCGGAGAGTTCAGTCTTGGTGTTGCATATGTATATCCCAGAGAGTTCAGTCTTGGTGTTGTCTGTGTATATCCCGGAGAGTTCAGTCTTGGTGTTGCATATGTATAACCCGGAGAGTTCAGTCTTGGTGTTGTCTATGTATATCTGGGAGAGTTCAGTCTTGGTGTTGCATATGTATATCCCGGAGAGTTCAGTCTTGGTGTTGCATATGTATATCCCGGAGAGTTCAGTCTTGTTGTTGCATATGTATATCCCGGAGAGTTCAGTCTTGGTGTTCCATATGTATATCCGGGAGAGTTCAGTCTTGGTGTTGTCTGTGTATATCCCGGAAAGTTCAGTCTTGGTGTTGCATATGTATATCCCGGAGAGTTCAGTCTTGGTGTTGTCTGTGTATATCCCGGAGAGTTCAGTCTTGGTGTTGCATATGTATATCCCGGAGAGTTCAGTCTTGGTGTTGCATATGTATATCCCGGAGAGTTCAGTCTTGGTGTTGTCTGTGTATATCCCGGAGAGTTCAGTCTTGGTGTTGTCTGTGTATATCCCGGAGAGTTCAGTCTTGGTGTTGCATATGTATATCCCAGAGAGTTCAGTCTTGGTGTTGTCTGTGTATATCCCGGAGAGTTCAGTCTTGCTGTTGCATATGTATATCCCGGAGAGTTCAGTCTTGGTGTTGTCTTTGTATATCCCGGAGAGTTCAGTCTTGGTGTTGTCTGTGTATATCCCGGAAAGTTCAGTCTTGGTGTTGTCTGTGTATATCCCGGAGAGTTCAGTCTTGGTGTTGTCTGTGTATATCCCGGAGAGTTCAGTCTTGGTGTTGCATATGTATATCCCGGATAGTTCAGTCTTGGTGTTGTCTGTGTATATCCCGGAGAGTTCAGTCTTGGTGTTGCATATGTATATCCCGGAGAGTTCAGTCTTGGTGTTGTCTATGTATATCCCGGAGAGTTCAGTCTTGGTGTTGTCTGTGTATATCCCGGAGAGTTCAGTCTTGGTGTTGCATATGTATATTCCGGAGAGTTCAGTCTTGGTGTTGTCTATGTAAATCCCGGAGAGTTCAGTCTTGGTGTTGTCTGTGTATATCCCGGAGAGTTCAGTCTTGGTGTTGCATATGTATATCCCGGAGAGTTCAGTCTTGGTGTTGTCTGTGTATATCCCGGAGAGTTCAGTCTTGGTGTTGCATATGTATATCCCGGAGAGTTCAGTCTTGGGTTGTCTATGTATATCCCGGAGAGTTCAGTCTTGGTGTTGTCTGTGTATATCCCGGAGAGTTCAGTCTTGGTGTTGCATATGTATATCCCGGAGAGTTCAGTCTTGCTGTTGCATATGTATATCCCGGAGAGTTCAGTCTTGGTGTTGTCTGTGTATATCCCGGAGAGTTCAGTCTTGGTGTTGTCTGTGTATATCCCGGAGAGTTCAGTCTTGGTTTTGTCTGTGTATATCCCGGAGAGTTCAGTCTTGGTGTTGCATATGTATATCCCGGAGAGTTCAGTCTTGGTGTTGTCTGTGTATATCCCGGAGAGTTCAGTCTTGGTGTTGCATATGTATATCCCGGAGAGTTCAGTCTTGGGGTTGTCTGTGTATATCCCGGAGAGTTCAGTCTTGGTGTTGCCTATGTATATCCCGGAGAGTTCAGTCTTGGTGTTGCATATGTATATCCCGGAGAGTTCAGTCTTGCTGTTGCATATGTATATTACGGAGAGTTCAGTCTTGGTGTTGTCTGTGTATATCCCGGAAAGTTCAGTCTTGGTGTTGTCTGTGTATATCCCGGAGAGTTCAGTCTTGGTGTTGTCTGTGTATATCCCGGAGAGTTCAGTCTTGGTGTTGCATATGTATATCCCGGAGAGTTCAGTCTTGGTGTTGTCTATGTATATCCCGGAGAGTTCAGTCTTGGTGTTGCATATGTATATCCCGGAGAGTTCAGTCTTGGTGTTGTCTATGTATATCCCGGAGAGTTCAGTCTTGGTGTTGCATATGTATATCCCGGAGAGTTCAGTCTTGGTGTTGTCTGTGTATATCCCGGAGAGTTCAGTCTTGGTGTTGCATATGTATATCCCGCAGAGTTCAGTCTTGGTGTTGTCTATGTATATCCCGGAGAGTTCAGTCTTGGTGTTGTCTGTGTATATCCCGGAGAGTTCAGTCTTGGTGTTGCATATGTATATCCCGGAGAGTTCAGTCTTGGTGTTGTCTGTGTATATCCCGGAGAGTTCAGTCTTGGTGTTGCATATGTATAACCCGGAGAGTTCAGTCTTGGTGTTGTCTATGTATATCCCGGAGAGTTCAGTCTTGGTGTTGCATATGTATATCCCGGAGAGTTCAGTCTTGGTGTTGCATATGTATATCCCGGAGAGTTCAGTCTTGTTGTTGCATATGTATATCCCGGAGAGTTCAGTCTTGGTGTTCCATATGTATATCCGGGAGAGTTCAGTCTTGGTGTTGTCTGTGTATATCCCGGAAAGTTCAGTCTTGGTGTTGTCTGTGTATATCCCGGAGAGTTCATTCTTGGTGTTGTCTGTGTATATCCCGGAGAGTTCAGTCTTGGTGTTGCATATGTATATCCCGGAGAGTTCAGTCTTGGTGTTGTCTATGTATATCCGGGAGAGTTCAGTCTTGGTGTTGTCTGTGTATATCCCGGAGAGTTCAGTCTTGGTGTTGTCTGTGTATATCCCGGAAAGTTCAGTCTTGGTGTTGCATATGTATATCCCGGAGAGTTCAGTCTTGGTGTTGTCTGTGTATATCCCGGAGAGTTCAGTCTTGGTGTTGCATATGTATATCCCGGAGAGTTCAGTCTTGGTGTTGTCTGTGTATATCCCGGAGAGTTCAGTCTTGGTGTTGCATATGTATATCCCGGAGAGTTCAGTCTTGGTGTTGCATATGTATATCCCGGAGAGTTCAGTCTTGGTGTTGTCTGTGTATATCCCGGAGAGTTCAGTCTTGGTGTTGCATATGTATATCCCGGAGAGTTCAGTCTTGGTGTTGTCTGTGTATATCCCGCAGAGTTCAGTCTTGGTGTTGTATATGTATATCCCAGAGAGTTCAGTCTTGGTGTTGTCTGTGTATATCCCGCAGAGTTCAGTCTTGGTGTTGCATATGTATATCCCAGATAGTTCAGTCTTGGTGTTGTCTGTGCATATCCGGGAGAGTTCTGTCTTGGTGTTGCATATGTATATCCCGGAGAGTTCAGTCTTGGTGATGTCTGTGTATATCCCGCAGAGTTCAGTCTTGGTGTTGCATATGTATATCCGGGAGAGTTCAGTCTTGGTGTTGTCTTTGTATATCCCGCAGAGTTCAGTCTTGGTGTTGCATATGTATATCCGGGAGAGTTCAGACATGGTGTTGCATATGTATATCCCGGAGAGTTCAGTCTTGGTGTTGTCTGTGTATATCCCGGAGAGTTCAGTCTTGGTGTTGTCTGTGTATATCCCGGAGAGTTCAGTCTTGGTGTTGCATATGTATATCCCGGAGAGTTCAGTCTTGGTGTTGTCTGTGTATATCCCGGAGAGTTCAGTCTTGGTGTTGTCTGTGTATATCCCGGAGAGTTCAGTCTTGGTGTTGCATATGTATATCCCAGAGAGTTCAGTCTTGGTGTTGTCTGTGTATATCCCGGAGAGTTCAGTCTTGCTGTTGCATATGTATATCCCGGAGAGTTCAGTCTTGGTGTTGTCTTTGTATATCCCGGAGAGTTCAGTCTTGGTGTTGTCCTTGTATATCCCGGAAAGTTCAGTCTTGGTGTTGTCTGTGTATATCCCGGAGAGTTCAGTCTTGGTGTTGTCTGTGTATATCCCGGAGAGTTCAGTCTTGGTGTTGCATATGTATATCCCGGAGAGTTCAGTCTTGGTGTTGTCTATGTATATCCCGGAGAGTTCAGTCTTGGTGTTGTCTGTGTATATCCCGGAGAGTTCAGTCTTGGTGTTGCATATGTATATCCCGGAGAGTTCAGTCTTGGTGTTGTCTGTGTATATCCTGGAGAGTTCAGTCTTGGTGTTGCATATGTATATCCCGGAGAGTTCAGTCTTGGTGTTGTCTGTGTATATCCCGGAGAGTTCAGTCTTGGTGTTGCATATGTATATCAAGATTCAGAATCAGCAACTATAAATTATTCATTGAGACTATTAGATATAACAAACCCTTAACAAAACAGGAAGAGAGAATTTGTCAAAAATGTAATTTAAATGAAATTGAAAATGAACTCCATTTCTTTACCACCTGCCCTATGTTTTCTGACCTCAGAAATAAACTTTGAAAGTGTTTATAAATTTAGTATCAACTTCCCACAGTTATCAAACTTTCATAAATTTTACTGATGCTTCCATAATGAAGAAATAAGAATTCTTAATGACTTGGGCTCCTTTCTGCTAAATTGTAATGTGACATAATTTTAGCATTTTCACTTATCGTATTTACATAGACCTTTAATCTATATATACTTGCTTTAATTATTTGTCATAACTTCATGTATTTTTATTGTTTTATAAAAGTATAGTTATTTATTATTATTCATAGTATGGATTATATGTTACATGCATTTATTTAGTTATTTGTAATATGTTCATCTGTTTATTTGTCTGATTCTTGGATGTGATGAGTATTTGTTGGTTAGGCTTCATTGGACTTGGTTGTAACTGTTTCTAATTATACAATTCATAAAAGGTTAATTGTCACACCTGGGTAACTTCTCTATTGTGAATTGCATTTGGTCAGTTTTACACAACCCCCATTAGTAAGATTAGAAATGTTAATGGCGGTAATAACAGAAAATTCAGAGGATATAATTTGTGATAGTTTTAAGTGATCTATAAGACTTTATTTATTGAAAATCGTATACAGACATTTTCTATACATTATAGTAAATAGTTATTTTACTCGTGAGCCTAGGATCACTTTACTAGCTTATGATCGACGATTAATTGTATCAGGTGATAATTTTATATTATTGTGTGAATGGCGTATGCAGTCCATGCTATTTTATTTCTGTCCGATTACGGTAAGTATGCCCTTGGTCCAATTAATATGTTAGGCGCGAGTTAGTTTATTAATCGGTGAACATAAGATTTTTATGGATCTGCAGTTTATATGTAGAATGAGAGGCTTTCGAGTGATTTTTGAGTGTGACCTTGCCCCTTGCAGTTAAGGGTCTATTGTGTTTAAAAGGTCCTTGTATTTTTCGACCGCATAGTATTTTAAATTTAAAGATCGATATAGTAATTGTTTTATTCAGATATAACTAATTTTTGTAGAATTTCGTATATTTCATATTACGTTACGATTAAAACAATATTTTCCATTAGCGAATGTATTTAAGGTTATTAATTGTTTTCAGGTAACACATTGTACACCTGATGTTGACAACTTTATATTAGATGTATAGATGTTATACCAACCTAATCCCATAGTTAACATCCTAATGCGATACGGAGATGTTATTTTTTTATACGGCATAATTTATATAGCTTGTTGCTGTAATTATTAATATTTGGTATAGCTGCTAAATATAGAGATTGTCTATTTTATTTGGTTAATTTGCAGTTGCATATTGTGTTGCATTATATATAACCAATATTTACTTTGTCGTACTTGTGTTATACCACACCCACGTGACCACACCCTGCTTTAATATGACATCGAGTTGTGACTTTGCGATGTTTGTATATATTCCGTCCAGTTCAGGCTTCGTGTTAAATTTATCTGTATACATCGCGTCAAGTTCAGCTAGCGTTGTGCCTGTGTATGTCCCGTCGAGGTCTGCCTTGGTGTTGTTTATGTGTATATTTAGTATAGCATGTTCAGAAATTTGACGGACATCTTAATGCATCAGTCTGCATTCAGTCCTCAGGGTATCGACATAGGATGATATATTCCTAATAATTTTATTTTAATAATTATAATGCATGTACAATTTTAACAGTAGAAACAGCGATGATTTCATGCAAGTGAGTATTTGAATAAGAAAGGCCATGTGACCAAGGCAAGTTCTTTCGTATGAACTGGGTTGTTTACATGTTTTAATTGGCCAATGAGATTTCATCTAGCAAAGAAAATGATATTAAATGATAATATAACTAAAAACCTGGTGACTTGGAGTAAAACAACACGCACTGCAATTATATATAGCTGGTAAAATTCTTTCTACAAAAGTCGCATTCTTGATAACATACATTTTTTTAGCAAAAGCCAGCACGTGACGTGACTATGTAGAAATTGTATTCCGATTTTTTTAAATTATATATTTATATTTTTGTTGGGTCAGAAATGACAACTTTTCCCAATTATTAAGTTGTATATCAGTGTGTCCGTGTTGTGACTTGTCTTACCGAAGTCCTTTTAAATACCATTCTGGTATACGGCAAAGTCACTAAAATACTAGTAACCACTGCAGGCAGGCTGTACTCGACTCAATCTTAATTGACAAGGATTGACAGTTTTCCTACCGCAGGTCAGGGGTTCTCTCCGGGTACTACGGCTTCCTCCCCCAATAAAAACTGGACGCCATGAAATAGCTGAAAAATTGCTGAAAGTGGCGTTAAAACACCATTCAAACAAACAAACACTAAAATAAGTGAAGTATCTAATAAGCAATACTTGTATTCTGTGAAAGATTTCATTTTGTCAAGAACTCGAATCAGTGAATAAGGATCATGCCGGTATAAGGATAGACTCACTATAGGGTTCAGTCCATTATAGTGATCATTCTGGGATCAGTACAGTCAGGTATTGTGGTCATTCGAGTTTAGGGATCAGTGTAATAAATGGATCTGTCCATTAAAAAAGTCAGTTCAAAATAAGGATCGGTCTAGTATAGGGTTTAGTCTATTATATGTATAAGTCCAGAATAATGATCAATCCAGTAAAGGAATCGGCTAAGTATAAGGATCAGTCCAGTATCGGGATCGGTCCATTATTTGGTTCAGTCCAGTATAGGAATCAGTCCCTTTTGGGATGTCCATTAAAGGGATCGGTCCAGTATCAAGAGTAGTTGCAGTGACATATGTGTACGTAGTTGACGTTTCAGTCTATGTGGGTATTTTATACTGTCGTGTCAAAAAATAAAGCGCAAAACTGAACTATGATACAAATTGATGTATTGACCTCTAAAGACACTATGAGTTAACTTCTGCTGTATCCTACAAGATCACACCTATTGGGAAATTAAAGTAAAGACACATATTTTGTGTTATGTGACGCTACTGGTAGATTGCTCGGGAAAAGTGGGAATCCGTGGAATCAACCACACTTCCCTTATTCAAAATGTAATGTGTGGGTGTGACCCAGCTCAGCCTCCGCCCAAGACTGTGAAATTGCTATGTGCTGCTCTCCTTAGCGTGAATCATGTGGAGCGAGTTTGCTTTGAATAAGTTCTGTATATATAGTTTTACTTGGATGTCACATTGTCACATTGTAGTATTTTCAAACAAAGAGATTCGTAATTTTAAAATAAAATACATGCTACATGTATGTTGGCAGCTCACTATGGACGGACGTGACACGACTGTCTCTCTACTCCTCCTTAGCTCTAGCAAGGATATGAAACGACTGGCTCTCTAATCTTCCTTAGTTCTATCACGGATATGACATGACGGGCTCTCTACTCTTCCTTAGCTCTATCAAGGATATGGCACGACTGTTTCTCTACTCTTCTTAAGCTCTATCAAGGACCTGACACGACTGGTTCTCTACTCTTCTTTAGCTCTACCAAGGATATGACACGAATGGCTCTCTACTCTTCCTTAGCTCTATCAAGGATATGACAAGACTGGTTCTCTACTCTTCCTTAGCACTACCAAGAATATGACACCACTGGCTCTCTACTCTTCCTTAGCTCGACCGAGAATTTGACACGACTGGCTCTCTAGTCGTCCTTAGCTCTACAAAGGATATTGACTCTCTACTCTTCCTTTGCTCTACCAAGGATATTTCACGACTGTCTCGTTTTCTGTTCTAGTACTTTAAAATAAAAGCTTACGTCGTGTGTGACATTTTATTGTATTCGCTTATCAGAGACAGACACAAGACCATATGTACAATGTTTGTACACTGATTCCACCCCTGTACTTTTCTTAAGCTCAACCAGTGCAGTACAAACAGTAACTAAATATCAGTGAGATGGTATATATCTCTTTGAGCCCCGTCGACCTTGAGGTCAAAGTTCCATGTCAAAGGCCATCAACCATGGTATGCGACACATCGCCTTGATATTATCTACCCACATACCCAATATCCAAAGCATACCTCAAAGATATAAAAGTTATAGCCAATGAGTTTCGGACAGACGGTCGGAAAGACTGATCACTGTAGGATTGCCTCATTATATGGGAGGCAATATAAATTGCACAGAATAATAAAATTACATTTTCTTCATGTGGTACAGTTGTGTATTATTGGTACAAATAAGTTGTGTACGGGTTGTAATATTTCCTTATACTTGTGGACGAATTTCAGACTGAAAAGATATAATGGCTAATTCATGGGTAATTTCAGTAACCATGACTATTGTGCTAGGAAGCTTGCATATTATGCGCGGACAGTCATGTTTGATATTCATATGCAGAGTACTTGTATATGAGCAACCAAACTAATTAAAAACCAGATGAAACCTGCACGAAACTTCTGGAAATTCCGTCGCATCCGACTAATTGTTAAACCTTCTCCTAATACTTGATTTAATATGACAACATATATTGTATTTTATTCTACAGGGACAATATTTAGCTTTTACGTTTGCAACAAAATACAAATTTTGCTTATCAGAAAGTATCAAAAAGCAACACACGACCCTAGACTGTTTTAACTTTGTTTGGACTTACTTGTGTCTTCGTCCTAAATATATAGCTCTCAGCAGCGTTTATATTTAAAAATACAATTCTAAATGATATCAAATTCTATAATTACACGTCACATGATATGTTACAATCAATGTGGAAATTAAATAACAACCGGCTTGAAAAGTACAGTAGTGGCAGTGGCTGGATTCAATGACTTAATTGTTAATTCAAGACGTTAAATAATTACAGTCTCTGGTCGGTTAAAACTCATATCGAAAACAAATAGCGGAAGTACGTCTTGAACATACTGAAGCATTGCTTGCTGGACATCCATCAATCAATAAATACATGCCACCAGCACGTCATTACTTTAATTATTTATTACCTTTATGACAGTAGCTAAGCATTTGTCATAATTCAATATTAAGTCAGGCTCGGATCTATAACTTGGTGTCAGTATGATACAGATAGCGGCCTAGGCCTGTCTACGTGGGAGGGGGTTCATACCCCAAAGCTTTTGGAATACAAGCAACTACAGAGCTATTGTTAACGTTTCTCAAACTATCTTGCATTAATTGTGTCCATGGTCATGTGGCTGTCAATACAAAATATAAACATTAATAACTCATCCCGCATAAATATCATTAGCACGTCTGACATGAAACCCAAGTAAAGCCCATTCATTAACAATGGATGTTTTGTTTTGATGTATTACAGTCATGGACTCGGTGACGTCTGTCTTGTAAGTAAGTAAATAAGTAAGTCAGTGAGTAAGCAACAAGCAAACAAGCAAGTAAGTAAAGTAAGCGAGCAAGCCTGAAAGGAAGGAAGAAAAGAAACTAAGTAAATAACTGTGTAATGATGAAAGCAAATAGAAGGCAAGTAAGTAAGCAAGGCAGGAAGGAAGAAGCTTGCAAGTACAAGCAAGCAAGCAAGAAAGAAAGAAAGTAAGTTTTTGTTTTAAATAAAGACCAAACATTGATCTATCTTTCAGACAAAACTCAACAATAAAAACTGGCAGACCAAAGAAATACACCAAACGGCATTAAGAGGCTATGACAACGGGGGCGTTGCATATTATACATGTAAATAACATTTAAAGAATGTTGATTATGACTGTACATAATTTTCAAAATAGCAAGGAAACAATAAAAACTATGGGTGCACTCAGGTGATCCGGACTAGTGAGCATTGCCTGCTTCTAATAACCAACCTGTCGATTTACTCATTGTCATGTCAAGGAAAAGTCAAATCCAGGAATAGGAGAGACTATCTATATGACTCAGCCAAAATGTTCGATCGTATTTGAGAGATGGACTTCCCATAGCGATCAATTAAGTAATGGTGACGACCATAAAACAAGTAAGGGATGGCATGTTTTCCCAACAACGATAAATTAAGTCTTGGTGACAGCAATAGAACATCTTAAGGGATATGTTCCCAATTGCCACATAATAATCATTGGTTTAGAGAAATGCATGTATATATACAAGATGTTTTAACAGTACAACCGGCTTTGGATTCGTTGTTTAAATTGCTGAATAAAGCTAGGAAAATCGCTGAAATCATCGAGAGTGGACGAATGCAAGTGGGTATGTATAAAAAAGATGCTTGTTAATGTGTTTTTCCATTAATTTCAATTAAATATTTAAAGCAGTTGAGATATACACAGAATAGCCGTAAAACTCGCATCTATTTTCTCCGTCGCGTCTCACTGCGGGCAGGGTGTACTCGAAACAAACCTTAATTGACAAGAATGGCCAGTTTTCATACCGAAAGTCGGGGTTTTTCTTTGTGTAATCCGGCTTCCTATAAAAATTTGACGTCGTGATATAGCTGAAAATTTTTTGAAAGAAGCGTTAAAAATCATTCAAAAATCATTCAAATATATAATCTGTTGGGATTTACAGAGATAACTGACAATATTTGGGCTAAGCTCATATTTTCTTCACATAAATGACGAAATCAGCATTTTTGTTCATTATATTTCTACTGTTACACACGCGTTTGCAAATCATGGGAGCGCCCGCCGACTATACCCAATCTGAAACTGCCTCAAATTAAAATATCATTTAATTTTCTGTTTTATGGATTTACTGGTATCGTAACGACTCGCCCCACTCTCGAGTCGCCCCATCACGAGTCGCCCCATATTAATAACGAGTCGCCCCACATTTAATAACGAGTCGCCCCACTCAATAACGACTCGCCCCACAAATGTAAAATATATAATATAAGTTTATAAATTTAATATTTTAAAATATATTTAATTAAATTTATAGTATACATTTTTAAATTTGCATATATTGCTAGAACTTTTTTTTAATTGGCGGTGGATCTCTTGAGATTAAAGTGAACTCGTGTTCACTTCTTAAATTAATTGTGATAATTATAATTGAATATTTGCTTGTTTACAATCGCGATTAACTTTGATGGGATTAACAGTTTTAAAGGATGAAAAGTTAACCGACGTACTTAATATTATAATGAAGTAATTAATGTCTTTAATGTCAAATTGTCTGAGATTGGCATATGCTGTACAGATACTGTTTTTTTAACAAGATTATCGTAGCATGTACCTTCACTTTCAAAACGGTGTAAAACCTAATATTTATTACGAAATGTTACCATAATAGCAAAAACGTAGTTTTGTAGAAGTCTTGTATGAGAGGGCGGACAGGGTAGTGGGAGACAGGGGAGGGAGAAATGAGCAATGGGGAATGAGAAAGGAGAAAGGATGAGAAAGAAAGGAAAAAATAAAAACGAGGGAGGCAGTACTAGTACAAATTATTCTTTAATTCGTACCTGAAAATCATTTATTGAGTGTCAATTCATTGATTTAATGAAAAAAGGCTAAAAATTATATACATAAAAATCCAGTAAAAAGATATTTCGCATCCAAATGATCAGAATTTTTACTGCTAGTATGCAGTAAGGTTTTTCGTAAAAGCGTATGTCTGTCCCCTTTACATATCAACTACAATTGTTGTTTTTATGGTCTCTTGTTAACGGTCTCGGTGTAGTTTGAATAAGCGAGCACGTTAGAAATTTTTTAACAATAAGACAACCTTGTATTTTTTAATTTTTCGAAAACTGTTTTCAATAGTATGTAAGATTAACAGTATTCTACACAGTTTACAGGCGGCATTTAATAGTTTTACATTTATAGTACAATTTCGATTAATTAAAACACCGAGCAGTACAATATACCCAAATTAAAAAAATTATACTTTCAATGCATTTATTTATATTATAAAGTATTAAATATATAAATTTCTATTATAAATTTTATATTTTACATATGTGGGGCGAGTCGTTATTGAGTGGGGCGACTCGTTATTAAATGTGGGGCGACTCGTTATTAATATGGGGCGACTCGTGATGGGGCGAGTCGTTATATATTCTATTTACTTCCCCTTGATGTTTGATCACGTGACCAAAAAAATGCAAGATGGAAACTTCCCGAAAAAGAAAATGTGGAAGCAGGTTTTTTAGTTGTAGAGACATGACAATATTTTGACAGCAGATAATAATACAGTAAGGTAGGAGAATTTATATTGCAGTTATCACGTGACTTGTACCAAACGTTGAAAACGAAACCTACGAGTCCCACTGTCCATTCACAGGCTGCCACCCTACGCTGCCTACGGCGAAACACACTCGTAATACATCAATATTTTTTTATGACGTATTTGATGTACTTATGTAGTATGTGGTATACATTTTAGTGACGACAGAAAACAATAGTAAATTTTTCGTCCATTGAAAGAGGCCGTTGTTAACTGACCCATTTCCAGTTTTACATGATTTATCTCCCCTTTTACTTCCTGTTAAAATAAAATTACGGGCTGTCATCACTAAAAGACTATAAGGATTTTGCATTGTTTTTGTATTGTTTGTCAATGCCAATCATATTTTATTTAATAAGCCTCATCAGAAGATGTTACTATAGCCATAGGCAACAGGTGAGTTTGAATATTAGAATACTGATGTCACCGGTAATCTTGTTCACAGGCACTAGTTTCAGAAAAAAATTACCCCTGTACTCTAATATAACACAAGGTTCTAAACTTGTGAAAAAAAAATTTCGACCAGCACTTGAATTTCGAGAATTTTTCGATCGGGCATACGCGTTTCGGATTTGGGAACCACACAATCTTAAACTACAGTAATTTATCTACAAAACCATGTATAACACACCTACCTTAGCTGCCAATCACCAATGTCACAACCAGTTTTCAACAGGACAAACTGTGGCTGCAGCAGCAGTATTTAGTAACGTAAATGGGCACTAGGTGGTGTTTTTTAATTTGGAAAGTTTTCAATTAGTAAAAAATATACGGAAGATTGTGATTTTTTTACTTAATTATATCCCTTGTTAAAAAAGTTATTGGTCAGAGAGTAGTTCTCTCCATTAAAATGACAGAAGCAATTCTCATTAGTGACTATGTCGTTATTTTCCCATTAAAATCAATGGTAAACACTTCATTTGATAAATGTAGATTTCCACCCAAAACAAGTTATGTTACAGAGCTCCAGATAAGATTTTCTTCATTGGGTTGTTCACCCATCTGATGATTTATTTCATTGGGTATTTTTGTATATATCACTTTTGGGGTTGTGGTGGCCGAGCGGTTAAGGTAGTTTGTCTACTATTGATCGCGTGGTCTGTCAACACTGAGATTGTGTGTTCGATTCTCACTGCAGGCAGGTGTACTAGACTCTAATCTTAATTGACAAGGATTGCCAGTTTTCCTACAGTAGGTCGGGGTACTCCGGCTTCCTTCCCCAATATAAACCGGGCGCCATGATATAGCTGAAAAATTGCTGAAAGTGGCATTAAAACACCATTCACCAACAAACAATATATATCACTTTTATCATTTATTTAACCCACTCAAAAATAAGTTAATTGGGTTTTTCACCCATATAGAATTTATTTAATTGGGTTCTTTTATGCTGACAGAAATGCATTTCACTAGGATTTTATACATTTAGATAAATTTTGTCATTTTGCAGCAACTACAGAAACACTTTTCTTCCACGCCTATTCATGGTGCCACAACAAAAAACTAGACTGGTTCTAGCCATAAATAAAATTTTGAAGAAACGTATATATACCACAGGGAAAATGCATTTCTTCTTGTGAAATAAGTCTCCATACCTGCAGCACCATATGCTGCATGAAATATACATTACATTCAGAAAACCTCAGTTGTTACGTTGCAAAATATTTGAATCATAATTACGCAACTTTATGTATTTATCATGTTTATTTTGAATGAATTAATGCAATCCCTGAACAGTTTTATGCACTCAGTGAGTGAATTAAGCATGTTTCTAAAAATTGATTGGGTTTTTAGGCCTTTGATATTGCGTTTAGCAACACAAATCTATAAAAATAATTGGGGTTTGAAACTTTTTTTTTACGTAATAATACGCAGCTTTTCTAGAGCTCTGTATGTTTATCACTTTTAAAATTCCAATTTTTCACAAAAACTGTCAAAAGATTAGGTGGAGAGAATTACTTGCTGGCGAGAACTACTCCCTGACGAGTAATTTTAATTTTTTTGCCAATACTGAACTTGTTTTAACTACAGTGAAACCTGTCTAAACCGACCATCATCGGGACCAGAAAAAATGGTCGGTTTGGGCAGTGAATCGGTTTATTAAGGTGTTTGAAAAATTTAATTGGGTCAGGGTTTCATTCAACAAATAATGCATTGATGGATAATACCAATTGACTGTTATGTTATCAACCTGGTAGATTCTGAACACTGATTTTTAATTTTAGTTAAGACGTCTACTTTGTTGCTTTGTTTTGTAAACAAAGTTTTTATTTACGAACAGTTTTAGTTACACTATTCATTCAAAAAAGCTTCACAAAAAAGCGCCAATAGTTGTGTGTTTCTTTGTCTCCTGATGATGGTGTCCTCGGTCATAGTTTTCAGTTCTTGTAATTTATTTTAAGAACGACAGTCCTTAGCGTTTGCAAAAGTTATTATTTGATCCAGCGTTTTCAAAATATCCGCGTGTCATATCAGCTCCGAACGGTCGGCAACGATTTTTAAATTTCATCAAAATTCTTAAAGTTCACTTCCGACTAATCATGGCTCAAATGCACAAGCGGAATGTCGTCATCCGGACCATCTTCATTCTCATTCGTTATCTGTGCCGGGTCCAGCAAGGAAAATCTTACCTAGAGAAAACACTTTTGAATAATGTAGTCTGAAGTTTCATTCCAGGATTTAACGATCCCATTTAACAAAACTGGAAAACTCTAATTTAATTTTATCAATTAAAACAGTTCACCCTATTATTTATACGTAGGTTAAATCGATGTAAGTGTGCAATTAATTGCCCTTTAGGCAACCCAAGTTCAAACAATTATTGTTAAATAGTTGTGTAAACAAAGACACATGGCTTTGCGTTCAAGATTATCGATTTTTAATCAAGCCGCTTTTATGAGGGTTTTTATAGTAACAAATTGTATATTGGGGATTAACTTTTACTCCGGTGTTCGGAATACATAGTGGGCCGGTATAGTAAGGTATTTTTACTTAAGAAATTGAAAACAAAACTTTGGGACCGAACTTTTTGATCGGTATAGACGGGATTCCGGTTTAGTGAGGGGTCGGTTTTTAGAGGTTTGACTGTACAACTAAGACGTGGCATATTATTCTCGTTATTGACTAACTGTTGGATTGCTAATAACTTATTATTGGTAAGGGTGCAGCAGTGATACTTGTAGGATTTTTTTATGGTGAGTCCTGGACTTATCACTTTTGAAAGTGGTGAGTCCCAAAAAATTTTCATGAGTCCCACATATCGCAGAGGAGTCCAGCTAAGTGCTTGCATACATTCGTTTTCTTTGATGACCGACCCATTAGCCAGTATAAATGTCTTTTTATAAAAAGATATAATATGGCTTGCAGAATGTTTATCCAATGCATTTTTAGCTCACCTGACCCGAAGAGTCATGTGAGCTATTGCCATCACTTGGCGTCCGTCGTCGTCCGTCGTCGTCGTCGTCGTTAACTTTTCTTCAAAAATCTTCTCCTCCAAACCACTGAAGGGATTGCTTTGAAACTTTGCATACATCATCAGTAAAATGCCCTCTACCAAGTTTGCCCAAATCATGGCCTCAGACCAACCAACATGGCCGCCATGGCTAAAAATAGAACAGAGGGGTCAAAATACAGTTTTTTGCTTATAGTTCAAAAAGTATAACAGATACAGGAAAACCGAGGAGACCTTCCTTCTTCAGCATCTTAAGCTCTACAAAACACTCCATTGGGTCAAAGTTGTATGATGACTCCTTGTAGGAGTTATTGCCCTTTAATTGTCAAAATTGATGATTTTTGCCATTTTTGCCTCAAAATCTTGAAAATTATTAGAACTAGAGAAAAAGTTAGCATTGCTTAATTGTTCTGCTCTATGAGGGCTACAAAAATGACTTAAGGGTCAAGATTGTCTGATTAACCGTTTAAGAGTTATTCCCCTTGAACTGTTTTTTTTAATCGGTTTTTATTGATTTTTTAAAATCTTCTCCTCCGAAACAACTGAAAGTACTGCTTTGAAACTTTGTACACATCATCTGTCAAATGTCCTCAACCAAGTTTGCACCAACCATGGCTGCAGATTAACCAACATGGCCACCATGGCTAAAAATAGGATGGGGGGGGGGCGGTAAAATACAGTTTTTGGCTTATATTTAAAAAAGTGTAACAGATACTGGAAAACCAAAGAGACATGCCTTCATCTGCATCAAAAGCTCTACGAAACACTCCATTGGGTTGAAGTTGTATGATGACTCCTTATAGGAGTTATTGCCCTTTAATTGTCGAAATTGATTATTTTTGACATTTTTGCCTCAAAATCTTGAAAATTATTAGAACTAGAGAAAAAGTTAGCATTGCTTAATTGTTCTGCTCTATGAGGGCTACACAAATGACTTTAGGGTCAAGATTGTCTGATGAACCGTTTAGGAATTATTCCTCTTGAACATTTTTTTAATCAAAGTTACTTGATTTTAACAAATCTTCTCCTCTTAAACCAATGAAAGGACTGCTTTGAAACATTGCATACATCATCTTTAGGATGTCCTCTACCAAAATTGTCTAAATCATGACACCTGACTACCTACATAGCTATGTTGGATTAAAATAGAAAAAATGATAAAAGGGGGGGGGGGTCGAGAGAGTTTTCGACTGATAGTTAAAAAAGTATAACAGGTATAGAAAATTTGAAGTGAACCTCCCTTCTCCCTCTAACCATCAAAAGCTCCTCCTTATAGGAGTTATTTCACTTAAAAGGTCAAAATTAATGATTTTTGCAGAAGTGTTGGGCAATTCCTTATAGCAAAGAAAAGCTGGATAAAAAAGGGTTGTTTGGTTTCAGGATCAGGTGAGCGATACAGGCTCCTGGGAGCCTCTAGTTATATTAGTAGTAGCTGAGTTTGGAAGTCTTTTGGAGTATGATTGCTGATGTTTGCCCATTAAAGAGAGACTTTTGTCTTACCTTGAAACAGATGCTGACATTACTATTTCTTCCAAACAACTCATTACTCATCCACCCCCCCCCTTTTCAGATCCTAGTCTATAGCAGATTATCTTATTGATATATACAAAAATTAAAAGTTTATAAGATAACTAATTAATGTTCATATTGAAGATATCTTTTACCGGTCAAGAATTCTTACTTTAAAAAAAATCGTAAGGAGTGCAACGCAATGCAAGGTTCGAACGTCTATTAAAACTTGAAACGAGTGTATTATCAACGCTGAATTTTAACCATAAAGAGTGTACATCAACACTGCACGCTTATTGTTTAATAAACATTCTAATTAAAGCATATTTGCCGCCCGAGTGATTGCTACCTGCTGAGAATCGGACGACAGGTAAATATCGATCGCCATTTGTAAGGATACGTAATTACGCATCGGAGACGGAATTGACATGACGGAAATTCGTACGCGTCTGACAACTGACACGGACGCGTACTGGGACGCGTTAGATGTTGAAAAGACGCGTCCAGAACTGAAAAGACGCGTACAATACGCATCTAGACGTGTTGCGAGGATCCCTGGTGCAGGACAACTCTGACCATCTACTGAAGACAACTTGGCCTAACTACCGAGACAACTTGGACCATCTATGGAATAAATATATGGAACTCTTATTAGAAAACAAAAAGAAAGCAAAACAAAGAAATATATTTGAAATAATATTTTAACATGTCGTCAGCACTAACACTTGTTATTGTTGTGGCTAAACCAGTTCAGTTATTGTGAAAGGCTTATCAGTTATCAGTTTAAGAAACGCTTGGAGTGAACGGGTCAATTCTATCTATGTATATCTCACATTTTTTTACAAAATATAACAAAAATATACGTTCGAGTTGTCTTATTTTATGGCCCAAGCTGTCTTTTTGTATAGTCTGAGATGTCTTTCTTGTATAGTCTGAGTTGTCTTACTTGTATGGTCCGAGTTGTCATCATATACACTCTGAGTTGTCTTATATTCGTCAGTTTGAGGTGTGATTTAATTATTTTCAGAGAATGGGATATTCTGCTGTCTAAAATAAAATATTTCATCAATTATAGGCATGATAGGTAGGCATTTGCATGTTGTTGCACAACAACTGAACAAGCTATTATGTTGCTATTATGGTTCACATGTATACTGTCAGGCTTATTTATAAATAAAGATTTTTTACTCGTGCATTAATTTATCCAGTTCCATGTTTGCAATCAAATTTTTCACTGTTTACATAATTGCATCATACATCCGGTGATGACATGATACAACTGAACACTGACAATGAAGATAAATTAACTTAAGGATGTTTGCTGGTCAGGTTGAAAATAACAAGGTATCTAAATTTATATATCTGATAAATAGACCATAGTTACAAAATAAGCTTAAAAAATTCATAGGTTGCTGAACTCTTTTTCGAGATAATAAGCATCCAAAATTTGGCGGGAAAAAGCTTTCTCTGACTTTTTCATAGGTTTAGCATTGGACATGTTTTAGTGTAAAAACCTATGACAAAATAACACGAAATTTATAAAACTTTGTAAATTAGCTTTAACTGACCCAATAAACCCTATTATAAACAGAACATAGGGGATTGCTGGGCAAAAAAATTATCCCTATTTTAATTGTAAAATCTAGAGGATTCTGAAAATCCGACAAATCTCTCAAAAATTGACCAGTGATCATCCTTAAACACACATTGCATATGTTTTTTATGAATTATAATTTGAATTCCTACTACTTTCTGTTCTAATTTTAGATATCATCTATTTTTAAACCTTGCGTTAAACTATTTAATGATAAGAAAACAATATCTACTGTATATTATACATTTATTTGATTTTGTCTTTTGCTGGTTTCAGATTTTATCAAATTCATAGAGATATCAGGGGTGGAAAAATGTGTTAGTCCGACGCCCAGGGCAGTGCAGTTGTAGCTACGGGCAAGCTTTTTTCCATTGAAAAAAGTCCGTCTCGCCATTCTATTCAAATACAAAGTTTCTTTAATTTCATTTTACACATTGATTGATAGTTTGCCTTCAATTTTGTGTTAATTTTATTACAACAACATCGAGAGATTACATCCTGGTTAAATCTATTTACGATATCGGAAATAAATAAATCAATTTTCAAATTATAATCCGAATCATTTCGGCGTTTTAAAGTAACCGGTTTTGTGTTTCGATTCAAGCGCTTACTTGTTGTTGTTTTATTCTAGTTGATAGGGTCGCGAATGATAAATGTCGCTCTTCAATTTCAAGTTTACTTCAAGTAAACAGAAACGTGACCACGGGATCGGAACAGTCAGAATAAAAGAAAGGCTACTGATGACGATGATGATCATCGTGAATCGAAAGATAAAAAGTATGACAGTGAAAACGAGTCCGAACTTTCCAACCATCATGGAAAGAAAAGTTTCCATGGGTGTCATTTTCCAAGTTTCACTTCTGAAAGACTAAAATCTACTAACTCTGAACCAATACTTTATTACATGCAATAAATAAAACATCTTGATAACATAAACTGTTTTTATTACAGATAAAATTGCTAATACAACAATGTCAAATATCAATAATATTATAAAATTAATAGAATTAGTCCATTGGCATTCCACATCTAAGAATAATATGCATACATTTTATTGACATATACCAGTTACAAAATATATTGGTATCAATTGGGCTTTGAATGAAAACAGCTGGGCTTGGGCATTACAAATCTTAAAAAGCCCTGGGCTTGATCTTAAGGAGAACATTTTTCCACCACTGGATAATTATGTTTAATTACAGTAATCAATCTTTAGTTTAATGAAAAAAAACAAACCTACATTTTAACTTTTTAAACATGTTAAATGGGAGAAACGAATAATACATGTATATATACATTCTTCTTCAAAACCACTTGGCCAATTTGTACCAAATATAGCAGAAATGTTTATTTGATGGTTCTTTACAAAGTTTGTGTTTTTGGTGCTGATGAAATATCAAATATGGCTGAAACTAGCGCCCATTAATGCATTCTTATTGGCTGAATTTCAAAAAATCTTTTTTTAATAACAGTGATGTTGTCAGCTTGAATTTGCCTCAGATTTTCGACGGTTTCCCCTGGAACAAATTTCTCAATTTATGACATAAATCCCAACAGAATACCATAAGAACAGGCAATGTTAATATTATTCATGGCTTTCGTTGGAGGGCGACTAGACGTTCAATTTTGTTTCCATTTTAATAAGAAACCTTCATATTTTTGTCACTCGGTGTTTATCCTGTTTACGCGCCATTTTTTAAAAAAACAATGTAAGCTGATTCCCGTCCAATGTACAAATTGTGCAGCAGCAAAATACTAGTATGACCGGAAACCAGTTCAAAGTAAAAAAAAGTTGAGAAAAATTCCGGGCCGGACTATGTGCCTGAAATCGTAAATACGTTGCTGCCTGTGTTAAACGCAAAGTGCAATGATTTAAACATAATAACAATTAGTATTTTGTTAATTAATAAATTAGTTCAGACAACAGCATCATACATATACACTACCAGGATTGTGGAATCTATTTTTAAGATACTCCTGGGTGACAGACCTCGACAATGTCGCCAATTGCGTTTTTTTTTACAAGTAGATGTCTAGATGTGCATTGTATGTGTCTTTTCTGTTCTGGACATGCCTTTTCAACATTTAATGCAACCCAGTACGCGTCTGTGTCTGTTGTTTCCATCATGTCAATTCCGTCTCTGATGTGTGATTACATATTCCTAGAAATGGCAATCGATATTTACCTGTTTCGTCCGATTCGCATAATGTAGCAATCACTTGGGCTGCAAATATGCTTTAATTAAGACGTTTATTAAACAATAAATGCTCAGTTTTTACGGATAATTCTAATATGACGTGCTTTAAAGGCTTTGAGACCACAACTGTGGTAAAAAGATGATTTATCTATTAGCAACACGTGCTGAAAAGGGCGTGTTTTAAATGGCCGTTCCAATTACAAAACTGTAACTCCCACCAGAAAGCTATTGCATATGCAGGGGCTGCTCTGGCTTCTAAAAAGCTGGCGCCAAAAAAATCGCCAACTGCAATTTTCCGTAGCCAGTTTTGTAAAAGTGTCGCCATAATAGAAATCGCTAGATCACTATATGGCATGGCGAAAATTTTATAATATTATGTGTGACATATTCTGTAAAGTCGGACGAAATCCAAGTTTGCCGGACTCTTAATTCAATTTTTCAAAAGTTTGCTCTCCAGCAGCCCGTACACTAATTGTATTTTAATCATGAAAAGATGTGTGAGTGATTTCTTGTTGGCAGAAAACCAATGTTTACAGTAATTTATTAGAAACATCTATTCCTGTGAACATAAAACCGGAAATACTGAAAATAGAACTAGCATGTGTACAAGTTTTATAATTACCAAATTAAGACGGACATCCGGTCCGGAAATCACTCAACAATGACGCCAGTTTTCATACCTGTATTTTATTAATTACATTATAAAAAAAATATTACTACAAAAATATGTTTGTTTTGTTATTTTTATAAAATTAATTAACAGCATCAATTGTTTTATTACACGTCTACTCAAATGTGATGCAGTAAAGCTGCTTTTCATCATACAACTTTGTTGATTCATTTATTGCAGATTTCCGTTTAATAACTCCAAATAACACACATGTCACTGGATACTACACAATACACGTGTATTTATGACCATAAGAGCTGACAAAGGATCTTTAATGATGCAATCGCTGATTACAGATAAATTTAAAACGTGCATGCATCGTTTAACACTTTAAAACCTTGGCACCAAAAAAATCGCCAGACGCAATATTTTATCGCCAAATGAAAAAAAAATCGCAATTGGCGACATTGGCGAAGCCCAGTGCGACCCTTGCATATGACATATAAATCTTATAAATAGCGACACCTGTATATTTATCCGTTGCAATATATTGCGTGTTACATTGACGGAACAGCCAGTTTAAGTGGCGTACGAAAATATTATAAATGTACTCTAATGGACTTTTTAGAATAGAAATAATTCACGGAGGCTGTGATTTATCATTGTTTTACCACAGGGTGACCATTTATGTCATTATTTTATGATGAATAATATGATGAAATAATACAGCATACAATGCAAATGGTCACCCCGTGGTAAAACAATGATAAACCACAGCCTCGGTGAGTTATTTCTTAAATTTAAGTGCTGATAATACACCACTGGTTGCAAATTTCAATACACGGTCGGAACCTTGTCCTTGCACTTGCAATTGCACTCCTTATGATTTTTTTCCAACGCAGACAGTATTATATTCACTTTATACCGTTTGACCTCATGAAACTTTACCTCTCGAAAAAGCAATTCACATGATCGTCATTCTGTTTCTTGATTAGTCAAAAACCAATTGGACCAGGGTTCGGAACAGGGTGGTAAATTCGCAATTCACCTTTCAAATTTTGTACTATTATTATTAGATTTTGCCGTCTGTTTCTGCATCTGTATATGTACTCGAAAGTGGCTCACTATTGAGCATTAATCTTTGAGTGGAGGGGAGTGCGCTGATGTTAGTCGCGCTGAGCAGATATTGGATTCAAAGTTAATAATTCTGATTTAAATTGAGATAAAGATTTCGCTGTGACACACTGATCTGCCAAAGAGTTCCAACCTTTAATTGTTCTCGGTACAAATGCATTTTTAAATGTATCAGTGTTACAATGTATATTATTCAATGCTTTTGAGTTTGATTTCCTTTGTTTACGTGGGTTTAGATAACAATCAAGTGGGTCAGTGGGTAGCACTACCAGGTCGTTCAAGATTTTAAAAAGTAGAGTGAGAGGTAATTCTCTACAGCGTTCAGCTAGAGGCTTTCAACCTAGGCTGTTCATCATTTCGGTGACACTACTTTTATAGTTATAATCATTTTTGACAAGTCTGGCGTCCCGACGCTGCACACTTTCTAGTAGAGTGATATCTTGAGAGTTGAGCTCTAATTGTAAAGTATACTTTGCTTATTCAGTAAATTTTAAACTATAAACATTTTATAAAATTTTTTTCTAATATTCAAATTTGCTTTCATTATTATATTTAACTGCTTTGGTACTCGCAGAAAAACGTCATTTCTACATCTTAGACAGTGAGTTTCAATACATAATCGAACACAGTAAACGTTCTGGAATACCTGTACATAACTGTATGCTTGCAGGCCTTGGTAAATCTGCTGATATGGAAAACACGTAAATAAAATAATCCGTTGAAATATAAAAACGCATATGGACGGGGGGGGGGGGGGGGGGGGGGGGTGGGGGTGGGGGTGGCACGCTTGTATAAATAAATATTTTAAACTGATTTCACCTGGGACTAGTGCTAATTTATAGGTTCATGATTTTGTTCACGTAGTAATAATTGTCTGTCAGTACTTCTGATTTTATGTTAATACAAATCTAAGTAGATTATTTTACTTAGAAGTTTCTATTTTGAAACATAGTCAAAATTAATAAAATAGCAACATGTAATGAATACTGATGCATGTTAGTAAATATTTGCTTAATAAATTTATTTAAAAAAGGTTGTTTTTTGAAATTTTAACTAACATATTTTCGAGTTAATATATACTGTAAATCGCAAGAAAAAATACATAGAAAGGTTTGTATATTTTTAATTTACCATTGTCGTTTTCAACTTCTGAAATAGTTTTTCATTAGGGATAATTTAAATAGTTGTATTGTTACCTCTATGATTTTTAAAAGCCATTAATGCATATCTTGTTTCTTTGCGTCCGTCGTCATTCACGTGCAGACAGGAGATGGAGCTCTAACTGCAAAGTCTGGATAATACCCTATTGTTAAATAACATGTTTAAAAAGTCCATTATTAAATCATCAATGTAGCAACCGCATTATATTATAGCCTTATTTTGATTGGATACAGTTCGCAGCGCTTCAATTATTTTCTTTCCCCACAGACACTAATGAAAGAAAATGTTAGTTTCTTTTCTCTTTCTTTCGTTTGATACATTTATGTAACGTTTTTTTTCTTGTTGTTTGTTCAGTTTCCGTTCAACTTTACATACATCCTTAGAGTTAAATGTTTAATAAGTAAGAATTCTTGACCAGTAAAAGATATCTTCAATATGAACATTAGATTAGTAATCTAATACAATTAAAATTTTTGTACATATCAATAAGTTAATATGCTTTAGACTAGGATCTGAAAAGGGGGGTTGGGGTTGGGGGGGGGGTTAGTGAGTTTGTTTGGAAGAAATATTAATGTTAGCATCTGACATTCACTCTCTTTAATGTGCAAACACTAGGGGTTGAGTTAAGAAAATTCAAAGTTTCTTTTAGATTATACATAGAAGGAATAAAAAAATTGCTAAAATAATGAATTACAAGATGTTAATCCATTAAAATTTTCAGAATTTTTTATATTACCAGTTTTATGTCAAGCAATTTGTTGATAAAAAGAAAAATAAAGGCCTCTTAGTCCAATTTTTGTCTGTTGGTTAAAAACTAGTCAAAAAGTACTAAAAATTGGTATTTTTTGGTCAAAATTACCTCCCTTGCTAAAAAGTTCCATTTTCATTATTTTTGCTTATTCTAGTACCAAACTTGTTTATCATGTTTATCTGAAAACTTAGTATTTCAACCATTAATAAACTGAAGTTATACTACAGTACAAGACATTAAGAAATAACTTTAATTTCATGAAAATTTAGAGCTTTAATAATAAATATTTATTTGACCATAATTGTGATATCTATTTAGAGATTTTTACACAAATTGGAAGATGGTGTTCTGCATTCCCTTAACACATGTAACATGCTTGACAATTAGAAATGTCCGTCAGACATAGAAAACTCTTGGAGAAGTACACAAATTTTCCTCTCAGAAATAGCATAAAAATGTAAGAATCATTGTAGTCGGTGTCACCTTCTTCGTTGTCATTAAATGGGGTGGGGGGGGGTGGGGGGGGGGGAGTCAACAGAGTTTTCGGCTGATAGTTACAAAAAATAGTAAAACAGGTACAGCAAGAAGTAAACCTCCCTTCTCCCTCTAAGCATCAAAAACTCCTCCTTATAGGAGTTATTTCCCTTGAGAGGTCAGAGTTAATGGTTTTTGCAGAAGTGTTGGACAATTCCTTAAAGGAAAGAAAAGCTGGATAAAAAGGGTTTCTTGGTTTCAGGTTCAGGGGAGCAATGCAGGCTCCTGGGAGCCTCTAGTTTAATCTTCGTTTTGAGTTGAATTGGAATTTCTTGTAAGAATTTGTTGGCCAGTATTTTTTAATGTGGCTAATTAAAAATCAGACTAAATTAGTTGTCTAATGATAATGTTTTGGCAGTGGTACCATATAATAAATACTTTTATTACCATAGGCATAGCCAAAAATATCACAATTTTTTCCCCATTTTAAATTATCTGTCACGATTAATCACATCAAGAAGTGTGCATGCATCATTTAGTTGCCTACATCGAAGTTCAAGAATAAATTCAACTGATGAAACAATACATCATTTTTGCAGTTTAAATACAATTACTAGTGTTTGCTTAATTTACATTTCTCGAAGACATTCAGCAAGCAAAATTAAAATGGCTAAATGTACATTGAAAGGGAAGGTGTTACCTTCAAGAAATTCATATCCACCCTTTAATTTTGTTGTTTGATTTTGAGATCATATAACATTTGGGGAGCATCCATCAGTTTTCTCGATAATTTTCATCTCGTTAATATAAGTGTTCTTATATGTTTCAGTGTTGTTAACAGCATTAAAGCACTATGACACATACAGAAAGAGAGAACTTTTATCGTAACTCAACATTGATAGTGGATCACACTAATGAGTCCTTTACAGGATTACTGCACCATGATTTGACAAAACAAGGACTTAGCCTGTTACAGTTCATACAAGCAAAACAACATGAGATATATCACTTGTGCTATAACATTAAGCCATGCTGTATGTGTCCACCAGGAAGCAGGGCACCAGTCTTCCGACATATTAATAGAATCCTCAATCCTGCTCAACTGGACATCCTGCTAGATACTACAGCCAAGATACCAGGACATCACTCAAGCAGTCAGACAAAGCACTGTTGTTGTCCAGCCAACCCCAATATAACTTATAACCAGCTGGACCTCACACTAACAAGATGTCTCTTGTTAAATTTTACAACTGTTATCCCTGATGGATCTCCAGAACGCCTGGCAGTTGATGAGTTGATTAGGTTCAGGAATGAATCGTATGGACATGCTACTGAAGGAAAGATTTCAGATCATGATTACCAGATAAACAAGGCACAGATAGAAAAGTCTATTATGGTACTTGCACAGGCACAGGGGAGAGAATCTGAATTTAAACAGAAGTTGAGTGATGCTGCAGTCCGTCCTTTAGACGAAACAATCCTCAGACAGTATCAAACAAAGTTGATGGAAAATATCGAAATGATGCAGGTATGTTATTGTGTATGTTTGCTTTTCACTTATTTTATCTGAGTATACAATGTACATGTTCTAAGCATTCTTTGTAGTTATCGTAATGTTTGTCCTTTTGATTCCTTCGTAGGTTGAAATCAGCAACAAGTACAGTTCAGTCAATTGTTTAAATGATAATTTAGCTGAATTCCTTTTGTTGTACATGTATTAAAGCAACAGAAATTAAAAAAGAAAGCTTTTAATAAGCTGACTTGAGTTTAAGTCAGGGTGGGTTATTGAAATGAAAATTAAGCTTAATACCATTGAATGTCATAAAAAAATTAGCACCGTGGGTGTGTAAATTGTGGTAAGTCATTAATGCAAAATTTTACCCGTGCAGTGTTGACTTTGATCATTAACGTAACCTACAATGTACGAGTTGTAGGACTTGTTGGCTATTTACAACATACAGTTTCGATTGTGACTTCATCAAAAATATGGGAACAATCTTGCTATGATGTTGTTAAAGAGTTTTGATTTCTGACAGGGAACCTTATTTCCCCCCCCCCCTTCAAACTTGTTTGGGGGGGGGGGGTATATAGCAATCACCCTGTGTTTCTTTCTGCCCACATCCCTTGTAAGCTCAACTCATCCTTAACTGCGTGATGAAATTTAAAGAAACTTAGCAAATAGGAAGTACATTATATGTAGATGTGCAAGAAGGATTTTTATTGACCTCGGATATCATTAAGGGGAGATAATTGGACTTGAAAGCTAAGCGGGGTATCCCTTTGTTAGCACACTTGTTATACCCCCTGCTTGAAGGTATATAGAGTTCATGGTGTCCGTCCGTCTGTCCGTCCGTTACACTTTCTATTATTTGCAACTCCTCCTACACCACTGAAAGGAATTTGATGAAACTTGCACAGAATCTTTGTCTCATAGTGCCATTGTGCAGGATATATTTATTATTTTGATCGGAATGATATTTGGGGTTTCCCATAGAAAAACATGGACTGTCATTGACATAGGGGATACCCATTTCTTATGTGCGACTCCTACTACATCACTAAATGGCATTTGATGAAACTTACACAGAATGTTTTCACATATTGCCATTGTGCACTAGATATATAACATTTCGATTGGAATGATATTTGGGGTTTCCCATACATGTAGAAAAACATGGACTTTGTCATGGACATAAGGGGATACCCATCTCTTATGTGCAACTCCTCCTACACCACTGAATGGAATTTGATGAAACTTACACAGAATCCATGTCACATATTGCCATTGTGCATTGGATATTAAACATTTTGATCAGAATATTATTGGAGGTTTGCCATAGAAAAACATGGACTTTGTCATTGACATATGGGATGCCATTCTTTGGGGGATTGGGGAGGTTACATGTATTATCTGCAATTTCGCCTTCACGTTTACCTAGATAAAGTTTCAATTTCACAATTAATAACACCTAAATTTTCAAAGTAATTGTATCAATGGTGAGCATTGCTCATAGGTTCTTTTACTCTAGTTAATATATTGACAACACTAATAAACACTAAAACCTACATATCAGTATTATTTGAAACCTGTCACACTAATCTGCTAATAGCATCATAAACTCAAGAGGATTTCAGTTGTTTCAAATTATCATTTACATTAATGACAGTATACAGAATACACCATGTTATTTAATTGTAGACACTCAAGAACATTGAATCTGCAGTAGGAGTCAAGTCATTACCAGGTAGGTACACTTTGTCTGTATACTAGTAAACCGGCTATTCATTTCTGTCCCAATGGTGGCCATTTTAGAGAAGTTTCACAAGACCTAAAAATGCCTATTGTGTCTCACCTTTAAATTAGGGAGGCATCGGCAAGGGGTTAAGGTTAACTATTATTGTTAATGTGATCTGTTATGGTTTCGAGTCTCACTGATGGCATTGTTTACTTGACTTCTTTTAAACATAAATATTTTTATTATCTGCTGAAAACAACTTTATCAACTACAGCATTCATTGATAAAGTAATCTGTAATGAGTAAAATACAATCATCACAATGAACAAGACAACCTTACTGTTACATCACAATGAACAAGACAGCCTTACTGTTACATCACAATGAACAAGACAACCTTACTGTTACATCACAATGAACAAGACAACCTTACTGTTTCATCACAATGAACAAGACAAGCTTACTGTTACATCACAATGAACAAGACAACATTACTGTTACATCACAATGAACAAGACAACCTTACTGTTACATCACAATGAACAAGACAACCTTACTGTTACATCACAATGAAGAAGACAACCTTACTGTTTCATCACAATGAACAAGACAAGCTTACTGTTACATCACAATGAACAAGACAACCTTACTGTTACATCACAATGAACAAGACAACCTTACTGTTACATCACAATGAACAAGACAACCTTACTGTTACACCACAGTGAACAAGACAACCTTACTGTTACATCACAATGAACAAGACAACCTTACTGTTACATAACAATGAACAAGACAACTTTGCTGTTACAGGGGTCACTACACTCTAAAAAAGTAGGGAGAAGTGACTTCTCCCTGGAAGCAAAACAGGGAGAAGTCAGGCCCCGATAAGTAGACTTCAGGGAGACACTAGTGTGAAGTCAGGGGGACCATACAAATAATTAATTTGGCAGTAGCTACATACATTGTTCATTATTTACATCAATTTCCAGTATTATTAGGTCTTTCCACCTTTCTGTGGAAAGACCTATAGTTATTCTGATTATTATTATTATTATTCTCCCACTTCTTGTGCAAACTTGTGTGGGGGTTTTTCATTTCGCGACATGTCGCTTTGATATTTTATATCTGATATCGGTCACCCATTGCGCTTTCGCAGTTCACCCTGACTGACCGCATCCTTTTTTAGCTCACCTGACACAAAGGGTCATGTGAGCTATTGTTATCACTTTGCGTCCGTTGTCATCGTCGTCGGCGGCGGCGGCGTCTGTAAACTTTTTACATTTTAATCTTCTTCTCTGAAACCACTTGGCCAATTGAAACCAAACTTGGCCATAATGTTCATTGGATGGACCTTTACAAAGTTTGTGTTTTTTATTTTGATTGGTAAACCAATATGGCCGCCACCTCAAGACTTGGTTTAACATAGGACCCTATGGGAAAAAAGTTAAAAAGGGCTTCTTCTCTGAAACCGTTTAACCAATCAAAACAAAACTTACTAGCAATATTGTTTAGATGGTCCTCAATAAAGTTTGTGTTTTAGATGGGAATTGGAAATTCAAAATGGCCACCACTGCAGGACTTAGTTTAACATAGAACCCTATGGGAAAAAGTTTTAAAAGGCTTCTTCTCTGAAACCGGTTAATCAATGGAAACAAAAATTTACTAGCAATATTGTTTGGATGGTCCTCTATAAAGTTTGTGTTTTTTATGGCAATTGGAAATTCAAAATGGCTGCCACCGCAGGACTAAATTTAACATAGGACCCTATGGGAAAAAGTTTGAAAGGCTTCTTTTCTGAAACCAGCCAACCAATGGAAACAATATTGCTTACTAGCAATATTGTTGGGATGGTCCTCTATAAAGTTAATGTTTTTTATCCCAATCTGATATTCAAAATGGCCGCCACTGCAGGACTTAGTTTAACATTGGACCCTATGGGAAAAAGGTTAAAAAGGGTTTCTTCTCTGAAACCGGTTAACCAATCAAAACAAAACTTACTAGCAATATTGTTTGGGTGGTCCTTTATAAAGTTTATGATTTTTATGCCAACTGGAAATTCAAAATGGCCACTACCGCAGGACTTAGTTTAACATAGGACCCTATGGGAAAAAGTTTTTAAAGGCTTCTTCTCTGAAACCGGTTAATCAATGGAAACAAAAACTTACTAGCAATATTGTTTGGATGGTCCTCTATAAAGTTTATGTTTTTTATGGCAATTGGAAATTCAAAATGGCCGCTACCGCAGTACTTTGTTTAACATACGACCCTATGGAAAAAAGTTTTTAAAGGCTTCTTCTCCGAAACCGGTTAATCAATTGAAACAAAAACTTACTAGCAATATTGTTTGGATGGTCCTTTATAAAGTTTATGTTTTTTAAGGCAATTGGAAATTCAAAATGGCCAACTCCCCCGCAGGACTTAGTTTAACATAGGACCCTATGGGCAAATAAAAAAAATCTCTATACAACTGGTTAACCAATGAAACAAAGCTTTCTAGTAATATTGTTTGGATGGTCCTATTTAAAGTTTATTGAAAATTACAGGACTTACTTTAACATCAGGGAAATGCCATCTTCATTTCCTATAAAATCAGGTGAGCGATACAGCCTCTGGTCTATCTTTGTAAGCTTAAGCCAAAGTTACCCCAATGTTAAAGCAGTGGTAACTTATAACTAGTGCTGATTGTGTTAGGATGCCAACAGAGAATGTCACCCAAACTAACCCCATTGCCACCGTAATGTTCAGCATGTTGATAACCCTCAAATACAAATTTTTACCAGGATAATACAATGTCTTATATAATGACCCCATTTCCATGGAAACGGCAGCTGTTACGAAATTGCAGCCATTTTGAAAATTCCAAAAATGGATTGCAAAACTTCATGTCAGGCTTAACATGTTCCTAAAGTTTCATTTTTATTGGACAATCTATCTTCGAGAAAATGTGTGGACAGGATAGAACAGAAAGAAAAAAGAAAGACAGAAGAATAATAAGAAACTGGACAAAAACAAAACTTCATTTGGGAGACATAATGAGTATGTCAGTCACCTGTCACCTGAACTTGACCTCAATATCAAAGTCCAGTGACAATATAAAAGATTTTGGATAAGGACGGTTCCTCTGTAACCATACATGGTAGGATGACAGAATTTGGTATATAGGTTGCTGATGAATAGACAATCTGGTATTCAAAATAATTATTTTTTGTATGCATAGTACATGACAGTATTGCAGTTGTGACCTGAACTTGACCTCACTTTCAATGTCCAGTGATCAGTGTTTTTGTATTTAATTAGGTCATTTTCTCTGTAACCATTCATGGTAGCTTGACAATATTTGGTATATATTGGTTGCTAATGAATAGTATGACAATCTGGTATTCAAAATAATAATTTTTTGTGTTTTGAAAATTAGGTAAAAAATACCATTAAGACAGATTTAGAAACTTTTTGGTGTTTTCTTCAATATTTCATACAATATATGTTTTCCTCTCATGTATAAGCAATTCAGAGTAAATCATATGTTTATTGTTTTGCAGAATACCTGAGCAAAGATCTAGATGATATCAGAGTAGTTGAAGGCTGTGATGCCAAACTGGAACTGTGGACCAAAGATAAGGGTGTTAATGTAGAATGGTTTAAAGATGACATCAGAATAGAACAGTCAAACAAATTTATTCCAAAGACTTTAGGTTTGATGCATAGCCTGATTGTAACCAATGCTGACCTAACTGATCGAGGAATATATTATGCAAAAATTAAGGACTCGGAAAGAACTGCTAAGATTGATATCGAGGGTAAATAGTATTCATTTATTAAAATGCCATAATTTTGCATTTGCGATCATTGTCCTGAAACTTCTATTAAAACTGTAAAGGTGTAGAAATTTGGCTGCCACTAATTATAAACTGTGGATTCATTTTTTGTGGAATTCAGTTTACGTGGTTGGAGGAAAAACATTTTATGGGATTCTTAATTTGTGGTTCCTTGCTAAAATTAATAACAAAACATGACTGAAAATGCTGAAAGGCCAATAAATTCTGGTATTGACATACAGTGTTATTCTCTTAACTTTCTAATTAACTTTTTTTAAAAATTACCTGAAATAAACAGATGTTGTTTTGTTACCTTATACATAATTAGCAAAATTAATTAACATAAATATAACAGTTGTTGACAGATTGCTTTGTTGATCATTATTTCAGTTAAGATAAGGATTCATATCAACACTTTACAATGAAAATGCACAACAGGAAACTGACGTGAATACACATTTAAAACTAACAACGTGTTTCCATATAAATGTCATTTCATCTTAAGTGTCACATTAAAGTTGTTCATAATTTAGCATTGTCTCAATCACAGTCAAAAGGATTGATAAACAATGTCGTTTGAAAATCGGTCATTATTATCCATGTAAAAAACCCATAGCAGTTTCTCAGTCCAGTTTACATGTACTGCCATACAGATTTTCTGGATGTTATTATTGTAGAATTCCTAATTTCATGGTTTGTCCTTATTCACAAAAACCATGAAGTGTAAAAAATAAAACCACAACGTATGAAACTTTGTCAAAAGGTTTGGTAATTTGGGAATAATGATATGATGAGATCATGTAAGCGATTGTCTTGATTGGGTGAATATGCATGCACATTACTGATTTACCAACTAAGGATTGTTTTGAAGTAATAAATATTAAACAAAGAACTCTTCGGAAATTGGCTTATGTAAAAATTTTTATCCCGTTTGATCTTTTAATATGGCATGAAATCCCTTTTGTGATTTTTGTTGACAAATATTTTAGACAAGTTTTATTCATTATGATGAATGAAATGTAGTTACTCCGAAATTAAAGTTTGAGGTATAAGTCTCCATCACAACTGTTAGAGGTATAAGTCTTCATCTCCACTGTATGATAGAACCAAAATTGAAATTTAGTAGAAATTTCATGAAAAAACCGATGACTTCTCTCTTATTTTACTATACAGACAACGTTATTTAAGCCACAGAAAATTATGTCCTGGGGACAATTTGTGCAGTTAAATATTTTTCAAAAGCATATATTGTTGCAGAACAACGATAAATAGGTGATCCCAACTTGCGCCACAAATTGTTGCCGACGACAATTTATGCATCCAGTGACAATTTATGCTAACAAATATGTGCACATATTATCGCCGGTGACAATATGTGCAGGGCGACAATATGTGCCGTAACAGACCTTATAATGTAATAACTCATGTGTGTGTAAAGCAGCTAACTCAATAATGTCAAAGTAACAAGAAGTAGCCTAAATGTTTATCTTTGGGATAATACATTATCTTTACACGTAGCTGTCTTCACATTACTTCGACATTTGATCAGGCAACACAGGTCCACATTTCTGACTGAACACAATTGTGAGGGACCAAATTTTTCAATAAAGCAATACATGTATGAACATTTTAATTACTAAGTATTTGTATTACAGATTACAGATTATTTTCTGAGTCACTGCATTATTTTAATAATTTAAAGATTTTTATCAGAATGTCAATGTCAGAAAGTCAGTGTTTTAATTAGTGTTAAGTTTAAGAATAATGTTAATCTCTACTATATTCAATTTTTTTTTCAAAATTCAGAAGCTGAATTTCAAAAATCAAAACACCAACACCTTTATTACAAAGACTGAATTGCAATCTAATTAAAATAAAATATTTCACTTGCTCATGTCATGATGAACTTCTGTATTGACCAATCAAAAATTGTTTTCACCAGTCTTTGGTGTTAGGGAATTCTCTGTTATTATTGAGCATCTAATGGTATTTACCATTTTTATCAGTAAACCCAAGTTAAGATAAAAGCTTACTTGTGATTAGTTGATTTTTTGGGGATTTCCAAATCTTTCATTGGATAATATTTATCTCAAAAGTTCAGTTTGTAATGTGATGTTGTTAGATCTTCACAGCGACAATAACAAAAATGGGGGAGCAAGTGAAAGATTTAATTTTAATTAGATTGAATTTGTGAATAAAGGCTGATTCTGGTCCTGACGTATGACGTTGTGGTTATTAAATTTTGAACTTTGTTTTGGCCAATCACAATGTGCAATTAGAATTAAAGGGGAAAAGCCATGGAATACTGGTGTCAAGTAAAATTAACACTATTTTTGGGGCATTGGATTAAATTAAGTAAATTAAGACAAGAAAAAGGTCAAGGTGAGGCACAGAGCAAACAATCATTGGATTGGAGATATATATAACATGTAGAATGTTAGGAAGTATACAGCTAAAACTAATTTGCAGATGAAGGATGGCAGTATAAATGGACTTTACAGAGCTTAATGAAGCACACAATTCAAAGTTAACATACTGTTTTGTGCAGTGTTTTGACAGATGGCTTTTTTTATCAAACCTGTTACAAATATTAAAATTAAACTTTATTGGACAGAGGAAAATGTTTCAGGGGCCTCGTTGGCAGAGTGGTTCAGGTAGTTTGTCTACTATTGATCACATGTCCTGTCAACATTGAGATTGCTGGTTCGAGTCTCACTGCGGGCAGGATGCATTCGACTCCAATCTTTATTGATAAGAATTGCCAGATTTCCTGCAGAAGGAGGGGGGAGGGGGTTTCCTCCCCCAATAAAAACTGTACACCATGATAGCTGAAAAATTGCTGAAAATGGCATTAAACAACATTCAAACAGACAAACAAAATGGTTCAGTAAAGCTCAACCCAAAACCCTAATGGGCAGTTTAATGTACAGTTTTTCTGATATTGTGAAGAGTCTTCAGGTGGTCTGTCTGAATGATAACTTGATGTTGTAGCAGAGCTTGTTAATTGTTAAACATGATAATGCCAATCAGGAGTCACACCAAGCATGATCTTAAAGCCGATATACCTCTCTCATTTTAGTGAAAAATAAGCTTTATAAATCAGTTTACTAAAAACAAATGCCAGTTATTGTTATTTTCATTCTAAACTTTATGTTAACCACATTTAAATTCATTTTTCAGAATACTTTACAAAGAATATGGCACAAACATTTGATTGCATAGAAGGAGACGATGTTGAATTATCATGTGCTGTTTGTGAGGCGAATATCCCTGCTCAATGGACAAAAGATGGTGTTGTTATTCAACAGTCTGCCAAATACACAATAAAAGATATGGGTAAAAGTCACATGCTGTGTATCATACAACTTGATCTGCAAGATGTTGGGAACTATTCTGTCACAGTCAACAACCGAACCAGGTCATCTTCAATCCAAGTCAAAGGTTTGTTACTGCTACAGACATTTTTAGATCACCTACCATGAGAGACATTGTGAGTTGGTGCCCAGGTATGCGTCATCAACTTGTTTTCATTTCCACATGGCAGGAATGCTGTATAGATGGTCTTCCTCAAACAATCCTATTGGTTCCTATCTAGTTGACATGGTTCCTGTTGGACAAAAAAACTTGATTGAGTGAGATTTTGAAATTTTTCTCTAAACCTAAAGGTCCACATCAATATTCCTCATTTTAGTTTGGTTTGATCAAGACCTGGCTGCATGCATTTTTCATGTGATTAATGTGGGTTACTGATTTCACAGAAATTTTGTTTCCTTGTTTTTTTTTGTAATTTTAAAATGGGATGAGTAAGCAAAATAAAAGTTTCAATATTTTTAATTTGATTTTCAATCAATTATAGGTGAACAAACAAATTTACAGTGAGTGAAAACTTTTTATACTCCCACTCGTAAGAGAGGGGGCTATATTGGAATCACCTTGTCCATCTATCTGTCCATGCATCCATCCAGTCCATCCAGTGCAAAATTGTATAACAGATTTCTCTGCTTCAACTTAAAGTATTTCAAATTTGGTGCAAAGCTTCTGTCTTTGTGCATATTATTTTTTAATGAAGGGGAATAATCAATGTAAACTGGTACCCATCTGACTTTTACTTTGTACATAAAGTGTATAAGAAAAATACCAATTCAAAGCAAAGAAATTAAATATTGACTATTTCCTTAGTGGATATGAACTCGGTGACAGTGATTGTTAAAATATTTAAACGTAATGAAAATGATTCAGTAAGCTCTTCTAGAAATTTAATTTTAATCTTTTCAAATATTGTAAAAAATACGTGATTGACAATGATGCCATTTCATAACTCCAGATCTACTTGATTTACAATTCTTTCAACTTGTGCACTAATGACAAAAAACATTCATCTTATTGTACAAAAAATAAAAAAATAAAATAAAATAAAATGAAAATGCTTTCCTACCTACCCTATTGTTTTCCTATCATGTAACCTTAAACAGACTGTATTCTGTATGGCCTTATTACCAGATTGAAAGTTGATTTAATTTTAATCAAAATATAAGTATCAATTGAATTCATGGTCTGACATACATGTACATGTATATGTTTATATTTAATGAAAAATAAATTTTCCTAGGTTTGATTCTAATTCTAATATGACGTTCTGCTATAGCTATGTAAACAAGCTGTGGAAAAATTCCAATAAGTTTCGCACATGCGTAAGCTGTGTGTTCTGTGTAAATGTAAAATCTTGACTTAAAAATGCTGTTTGATATGTGTTATCCATAATTATCGTATTGTTAATAATGCAGTTATTTTTAGTCTGAATTCTGAGATTTATATGATTTTAACTACTCCAATACATTATTTTTTAACAATTCAACATTCGAATTAATATGATGTCACAATTAGAATGCTGACTTCATATTACGCTCAACTGAAAATTCCAAACTGGAACAATGCAATTTCGTTAAGATTTCTCAATATTTGTGTTTAAAAGGTACGCGTATTCAATAAAATGACGAGAATATATGTTTATGTCAATTTTATTTGCTTTAACATACTGTTTTGGGATATGTGTTAAACAATTGTTAGACATATTAGAATCGAAATTGATTATTGCAATTGGGCTCTATTCGAATTAGAACATGGTCAGACCTTATATTTGTCCTCATTTTATACCTCGCTAATGCTCGGTATAAAATATTGACAAATATAGAGCCCGCTCACAATAATCTATTTCTTAATTAATTTTATGGATTAGTGGTTGTCAACATTTTAGCACAACAATGGTTGAGTATTTGTTATGGCACCGTTTTGTATTGAACAAGGTCGACAGTTGTAAGCTGGTTTACACTTAAGTATTTTGCTATGTTGTATGATCAAAGCTTTGGAAGACTTTGACTGAGGTCAGGTCGGGTTGCTGATGAATACATTATTGAGTATATGACAGTATGGTAGTTGTTAACTTGTCCCTCAGTTATATGGTTTATTGGCTGCATTAAAGTTATTAGATTTGGTTGGTTCCTACATTATTAAACCTCTTCCACCAGTTTTCCTACTAAAGGTCAAGGGTTTTCTCCAGGTACTCTGGCTTCCTCCCTCAATCAAAACTGGATGCCTGGATATAGCTGAAAAATTGCTGAATCCAAGTCGTGTTAAAACATTCAAACAAACAAACATAACCTCCAAGCTTTCATAAGTCTACTTTAAAACAAACATATATACATGTATTAATTATGAATGTAATTTGTTTTCTGTTAATGCCATTTTAAGAAAAAATACTATTTTTGTTGACACATTTTATTTATAAGATGTTAAAAAAATACTTATATTTCCATTACAGAATACTTCACTAAACCATTGGTTTCTATGACATGTATGGAGGGTGAAACTGTTCAGTTTGAATGTGAAGTTCTTGATGACAATCAGAGAGCCATGTGGTTCAAAGATGGCACTAAGTTGAGCGCTTCAAACAAATACAAAGTGGAGAGATATGGTCAACTTCACCGACTTGTTATTACCAATGCACAATGTGATGATAAAGGAGAATACGCCGTCAGTATAAAATGCTGTGTTAGACGTACAGAACTTAGAGTTCAAGGTTAGATGATAAGGATAAGACTTAACAAGTATACTGTGTTGACAGGACAGCACGACTTCTGAGGTCAAAACATGGCAGGATGAGAAAATAGTCCCAATTTTCTCTTTTGTTTCTGCTTTTGCTTATAACTGCTATTGTTTAAGAGTTGGATATTTTGAAATGTATGGCATTACTGTAGAACAAGAATATATTTTTTCCAGTCAATATGTATTCTTTACAGTGGAATCACTTCCTAAAGTGTGTAATGTGGTTCAATGTAACCACAACATTGAAATGAAATTAGAAAAACCTCTCTTAAACTTTAAGGTAAAATTCCGGAAAAAAGTCCGTGGTCACGTATACTTTTGTCTCCATTTTTATGTAATTTAGCATTATATTTTTAATGCCCCAGATATGAAATTATAAGTGAAAGAAAGATTTTTTTAATAAAAAATTTTGATGTCTCGCCCGTTCGGTTACTTTGCACAGGCCATCCTAAATGGATAATGACCTCTGTAAGAGCAAAATTTACAATGTGGTCAAATACACAAATCCCACTTGTCAGGTACTTTTTATGAAAGGGTACCAGAACTAATTATAGGAAAACATCTTTTCTGCAAAATATATCTTCAGGTTTTGTAGTTATAGTCTGTTTCATTATCTGCAATGAAATTTGACTTTTTTGGCCTGTGGTATATAAAAAGTGATTATTTTTTTCAAAAAGCACACTGTTAACAATTCTATAGAGTACAGTAAGGTAGAACCCAAGGTGACAAGAAATACAAATGTATTATTGGTATTAAATAATAGCTTTCAGACCAAAAATTCATTAAAAAAAGGTAAACAATGATCCTATTTCATGTGCCAACACTTATTGCTAGACAGAAACATGTATCATACCTTGAAGATTTTAACTAAAGATTAAATGTATTCATTTAGTTTCTTTAAAGAAGGTTATACAGCAGTATTTTAATCAATATGTAGTATTTATTCATTCCTCTGGCCTCTAGCAGTCAGGGGACTGACACAAACAAGTCAGAACTTTTTTTGACTTTATCAAGTCATTACTATTTGACTTTTTAAAGTCATTTCTTTATCTGACTTATTCACGTCAAAAATTCTGACCTGGAGGAGTCAGAAAAGTTTTGACGTAAACGAGTCAATTGACAATATTGTATACACGTTTATTTAAATTTTGCCGTGTTTACTCTCAAATATCGATCAGTCTCTCGTTGTTTTCCGATAGTTGCAAACACGTGGTACATTGTTGACGAGGTATGTGAGTAGCTGTTATTGATTATTTCCTTTAAATCTCCGATTGAAAGGGTAAATTTACCTGTATTTAAGTTTCAATTGTTTGGGTACTTTCCGATTTTTAAGGCTGTCGGGTGTATTTTTCCTGAAGATCTTAAATTTTATTCCTTTCATTTTTGTGGACATAGTATGTGCGCGTGACCTCTGAAGCGGGGCGCGAGGCCTACATACATCAACAATTTGAACATTTTTTGATGTCCTCGAGTCAAAAATTTTTTCATAAAACATTTTGGGGCGATAACTCGAGCTCTCTTAAGCAAATTTATTCAGTCAGCTGTCAGTCGTTGTACTTGTAGCTCATTGTACGATGTTATGGATGTGGGAATGATGGATAATGTTAATATAAATAAGCACGTGTTTCTATAATTAGAAACTAAAAATAAATGACCCAAACATGTTTTCTGAAAATAACTTTCTTAAAGCTATAATCGTGTCGATTTTAATTTTTAGAAAGATCTAGATATGGTTAGAAATATATGTCAAATGTGGAAAACGAAGTTGTAAGATTTGGGCATGAATGGAAAGGGGGTTTTTGAGAATGTTGCAAGGATAATAAGTTTTATAATTTTAAGGTTTAATTTATTGTAGGGGTTAAATGCATATTAAAACATGTGATTTGATTTACATTTTTATATGCATTCTAACTTTTTTAGATCAATTTGGTAATAAAGAGACCAGCCGGGGGAAGGTTATTTTTGCAAATGTAGCAAGGATAATTAGTTGTAATATTTTAAGTAATTGTATTAATGTTTTAATTTATTATAGGGGTTAAATGTGTATTGAAACATGTGATTTGATTTACCTTCTGCCTTATAGAAGTCAATTGAATCCGAGTATTCAAAATAATAAGAAATAAAGAGACAATCTAGTGAAAGGTCTTTTTAGCGAATGTAGCAAGGATAATTAGTTGTATTATTTTAAGTAATTGAATGTATGTTTAAATTTATTTTAAGGGTTAAATGTGTATTGAAACCTTTGATTTGATTAACATTTTTTATATATATGCATTCTGACTTATAGAAGTCAATCCTATTGAGTATTCAAAATAATAATAGTAATAAAAAAGAGACTTGTGAAAGGTTATTTTAGCAAATGTAGAAGGATAGTTAGTTGTATTATTTTAAGTAATGTTATTAATGTTTAAATTTATTGTAGGGGTTCAATGCATATTGAAACACGTGATTTGATTTACATTCTGACTTATAGAAGTCAATTTAATCCGACTAGTGAAGGGTTTTTAGCGAATGTAGCAAGGATAATTAGTTGTATAATTTTAAGTAATTGAATAAATGTTTTAATTTATTGTAGGGGGTTACATTATTACATGCATGTACATATATTTTGGAACATGCTACTTCATTTACATTTTCGATATGCATTCTGACTTATAGAAGTCAATACGAGTATTCTTAATGAACACTACCTTGCATTCAGACTTAAAGAAGTCAATTTATTCTGAGTATTCTAAATGAACACTACCTTGCATTCCGACTTAAAGAAGTCAATTTATTCTGAGTATTCTAAATGAACACTACCTGCATTCTGACTTA